>OZ010795.1:409501795-410101795 GCA_963932465.1 Maratus speciosus | reverse complement strand
TATCGCGAGACAAATACAAGATCGTTTCAAAGTGTTAGCCATGATAGAAATTCAAAGTGCTATAATTCAACCACTTTTTAAGATATAAACAAAAGAACAAATTTTCAGAAACAAAAACTGCTCCAGAATCTTTGTATCAAGGCCAAACACATAAAAAAAATCTTTTTAATATTCCAATTTTTTAATACCTGATTTTAAATTTTAAATTACATTTTTTTAAAATAGCAACCATTTTGAAACAAGATGGCGAATGAAGCTGGCCAACAAACTCGGTCGAGACATTGGTATGTACTATGTACAGACCAAGTTACATTCAAATCGGTTCATAAATACGCCTGTTATCGCGTGACAAAAATCAGGTCGTTTTCAAATGTCAGCCACAATAGAAATTCAAAATGTTATAACTCAGCCATTTTTTTAGATATAGACGAAACAAAACCTGTTCCGGAATCTTTGTATCAAGGTGAAACACATACGAAAAAACTCTTTTTCATTTTCCAATTTTTTGGTATCTCATTTTAAATTTAATTTTTTTTAAATTTTTTTAAATGGCCGCCATTTTGAAACAAGATGGCGGATGAAGCTGGCCGACGAACTCGGTTCAGTTATTTGTATGTACTATGTACACACCAAGGTACATCCAAATCGGTTCATAAATACTTCTGTTACCACGTGGCAAAAATCAGGGCGTTTCAAAATGTCAGCCACACTAGAAATTCAAAATGCTATAACTCAGCCATTTTTTAAGATATAGACGAAACAAAACCTGTTCCGGAATCTTTGTATCAAGGTGAAACACATACGAGAAAACTCTTTTTCATTTTCCAATTTTTTGGTATCTCATTTTAAATTTAATTTTTTTAAAAAATTTTTAAATGGCCGCCATTTTGAAACAAGATGGCGGATAAAGCTGGCCGACGAACTCGGTTCAGTTATTTGTATGTACTATGTACACACCAAGGTACATCCAAATCGGTTCATAAATACTTCTGTTATCACGTGGCAAAAATCAGGGCGTTTCAAAATGTCAGCCACACTAGAAATTCAAAATGCTATAACTCAGCCATTTTTTAAGATATAGACGAAACAAAAACTGCTACGGAGTCTTTGTATAAAGGTCAAATACATAAGAAAAAATATTTTTCCATTTTCAATTTTTACTGAATGAAGCTGGCCAACGAACTCGGTCGAGACATTGGTGTGTACTATGTACACACCGAATTACATCCAAATAGGTTCATAAATACGAGAGTTACAGTGTGACATAGTTCATATATATATATATGTATGTATAAGCTTTTCAATTTTTGTCGGTGTCCACTTTTTTCTTTTTTCTTCCATAATAATTCTTATAATATTTTTTTTAATACTTACAGCTTTAATTCATAATAATTGACGGTGGTGGGTTATGTTTAATTAATGGTTATATATATATATATATATATATATATATATATATATATATATATTGATATATATATATATTGATATATATATATATATATATATATAAATTTTGAACGGAGGGTGGTTTCGGGGTCTGGGGGTCATGATCGATGAAAATATACTAAAATTTTTTGAAATCGCTTTCCTCCGAACGGCTGCAATAGGTAGCTTTTTGTAAAGAAAGCTACCTAATACCATTATGGAGATGTGAGGTAGAGAATGCTAAAAAAAAATAAATAAAAAAAACTTATATGTATATATGTGTGTGAGCATGTATATGTGTATATATATATATAAGTTTATATATTGTGCGGACATATATTTATATATATATAAAAGGGTATCATGCATTCAACATCATAATTTTTTCATTAATATTTTACATATTGACACATAATACAAGGCTATATTTTACTATCTCAAAATAATCCTCATTGTTTTTCCAATGTTATTTATATACTATTTTTCTATTTTATAATATTTGTTCTAGAATGGTCAATTTAATCAATGCCTTTTTAAATATTTATTTATTTTATATTTATTCAGTACTTATTAAATCTATTCCAATTTTCTCTTTCTACTTTAAATAAAAGTTTATTTATATATTTTCTTGATTTCTTCAATTAATTTC
Source organism: Maratus speciosus (assembly GCA_963932465.1). Taxonomy (NCBI): domain Eukaryota; kingdom Metazoa; phylum Arthropoda; class Arachnida; order Araneae; family Salticidae; genus Maratus; species Maratus speciosus. The sequence continues at coordinate 410,099,718 of OZ010795.1, read as the reverse complement.
ATTCTTTTGTATGAGTATAGATGGCAGCACTAAACATTTTTGTTAAAAATCTAGTTACAATATAGTTTTCCTATTTCAAACCGGATGGCAGCAATGTTTTGGTTTTCCGCGACTAACTACTGGTCACATGTTTTAATAGTATTATACCTGATTGCATCCTCACATGTTATAATATAATGTGTTAACTTTCTGATATTTTGGATTCTAATATATAAATGATGTATTGTGCTATAATCATGTTTCATTTTTTAATATCCCGTGTGAAGTGTATCTTTCTTTAGATGTCTTGTTTTTTTTTTTTTTTTTTTTTTTTTTTTTAATCATTTATTTTGTTTTATGATGCGCTATTAGGAGATAATTTTGTCATTTTAGGCTTAATGCCTGCAAAATTGTATGAAATAAAGTAATATTCACTATGAATTAAACCAGCAAGCTCTTCTGATGATTCTGTGAGTTATTCATAGTTTCCCATTTTATATACTGTTTTCCTGTTTTCATATATTGTTCATCTTTAGAATTTTACCAATTTGTCCATATATTTATGATTTCATCTTTATTATATATGTATATTAGGGTGGGTCGAAAAAACCGAAATATTTATAATCGAAATGTAATAGAGCGGAAAAGTTGCCTTTGGTAATAAAGAATAAATTCGTAAAATATTACACCTATCAGTTAATATCTTTTACCGCCGCAAGGGGGTCAAAATTTCCAAAAATTGCAAAAACATGTTTTTTTCAGTATTTTTTTTTTTTTTTAATTATACAAACGTATGAATACAATTTCTAATAGGACGCTATAGCTACATGAAGATATAAGAAATATCCTGGTAAATGTTCATTATGATAAAGTAATGCCTTTTACTGCCTTTTTAAATGTAAAAATTTCAAATTTTTATTATTTTTATAATTTCTATAATATCTAGAAGTAAATAAATTTACTTCATATCTATTAATATTGTCGTAAATTTTGTTAACTATTTGTTATAGACTGGAAAAAAAAAAAAGGTAATCATTCATTATTCTTGACGATCGCTTTATGTACTGCTGTTTTACTGCATATCAGCAGTTCATATACCAAAAATTACAAAAAATGATATAAAATGAACAAAAAGTTTAGTATTTTAAAAATACAGAGATGATTAACCGAAACGAATTAAATAAACATAAAATGAAGAAGTATTCAAAGTAATTGAATTTTATAATATGACATTCTTTCAAATAAAGCCATTGTTCCTCGAGAGAGGCCAAAATTTATCATATGTAATCCTCCGTCTGTTTTGGTCCACAAACTTTACTAGCACTTCAGAGATTAATTTCACGCATCTTTCTATTGATTGAGTGGGACAAGGAAAATTATAATAGTTGGTATGTTTAATCGAACATTCTAAACTCACCAGCGTCGTTAGATCGTCAGTCCATAGACAAACCGTAACAGGTACTTTACAGTTTTGCCACTCGACTAAATCCATACAATTTTAAGCTTCGAATTTCAAGTCTGGAATGACGAAGTGACAGATGGCACTATTCGTGTCCACAGAATTTTGGGGATTTTCTTTATGGCTGGGGTTCTGTTGTCCTCTCCTTCATATGCTATCATTCCAAAGAGGCTATTTTCATGATTTGCGAAACAGGCATTTCGTGAAATTACAGGAACTATAATATTTTGTAGATGATATGGCAAGTAACGAGGCTTACTAATCATAGTCCACAAAATCTGAAAAACATGATGGATTCATTTTAATTGTGAACCAACTGATGCAGTACTCTTTCAGGATGTACTCATTGAATACATCCTTATCAGCTGATTGCCAAAATTAAAAATTGCCAAAGCACGAAGTTCTGTCCGTCATTTCGTCATTCCAGACTTGAACTTTGAAGCTTAAAATTGTATGGCTTTAGTCGAAAGGCAAAACTGTAAACTAACGAAACCACCTGTTACGGTTTGTCTATTGATTGACGATCTAACAACGCTGGTAAGTTTAGAATGTTCGATTAAAGATGCCAGCTATTATAACTTTCCTTGTCCCACTCAATCATTAGAAAGATGCGTGAAATTAGTCTCTGAAGTGCTGGTAAAGTTTGTGGACCAGAACAGAGTGAAGATCACGTATGATCAATTTCGGCCTCTCGAGGAACAATGACTTTATTTGAAAGCATTTCATATTGTAAAATTCATTTACTTTAAATACTTCTTCATTTTAAATTTATTTAATCCGTTTCGGTTAAACATTTCAGTATTTTAATTAATAAAATACTAAAATATTTTGTTCATTTTATATAATTTTATGATTTGCGGTATATGAACTACTGATATGCAGTAAAACAGCAGTAGATGAAGCGATCGTAAAGAACAATGAATGATTACCTTTTTTATTTTCCAGTCTATGACAAATAGTTAACAAAATTTATGGCATATTAATAGATATAAAGTAAATTTATTTGCTTCTAGGCATATTAAAGAAATTATAAAATTATAGAAAAAATGAAAATTTGAAATTTTTACAATTCGTTTTTTAAATATGGTCCCTTTGCGGCAGTAAAAAATATTATTTTATCATAATGCACATTTACCGGGACATTTCTTATATCTTCATGTAGCTATAGCGTCCTATTAGAAATTGTATTCGTACGTTTGGATAATAAAAAAATATTGAAAAAAACATGTTTTTTGCGATTTTTTGAAACTTTGGCCCCCTTGCGGCGGTAAAAGATATTATCTGATCGATATAATATTTTACGAATATATTCTTTGTTACAAAATGCAACTTTTCCGCTCTATTACATTTCGATTGTAAATATTTCGGTTTTTTCGACCCACCCTGATGTATATAGTATATATATATATATTTAAAACTTGTCAAATGTAATAGAATACCATTTTAAAAACAAAGTTGGGATGCTTATATATTTTCATTAAATTTACGTGCATTAAATTGCTTTCATTATGTATTACATGCCGAACGCTAATAAGCAAATATCTACGCAATTACCCAATCCATTGAATGCCATATTCTAAAATAATGAGGACACATAATACATAAATTAATATAATTTAATTCACAAATTATGTGTACGTCATTCTGGCTTAAGATTTTTCATTATATTACATGTATACATATTAGGTTGGTCCTTAAAAAATTAAATTTTAAATTTTCTATGGGGCACCCTCTTATTTTGTTCTATGTGTAAAATAAAGTCTTCCACAAAAATTTCAAATTTTTAAAATATTTTTTAAGGGTCGCTACCAATGTTTAATTTTTTTAAATAATTAAAAATTGACAAATTTTGTAACCTAATAATATATTATTAATACAAATCCATAGCCATTTACAAATTGATTCATGGTATGATATTAAGCTGTAAAGACTGTCATTTTTTTTAAGCTTCAACATTTTTACACAGTCTATTGTCCGAACACAGTCAAGAGTATTTCATGTGTACACTCTATTTCACCTCAACTTGGCAGCATTGTGAAAGGTAGAGAATCTAACATTCCGCCTTGAAAAATAGTTGAACCGAATATTTAAAATATAGTCTCAAAATTGTGTATTGCCTTTGAAAAAATAAAGTTTGGTCTAATTTTTATTTGTAGATGGTCACCTAAGCAAATTTTATGTACATCATTTAAATATAGACTTTATTTCCGACCTTTGATACCAGTAACTGTCTTCTATCATATTTAGTTGCAGAGTGTTTACATTTTTTTTTCCATGACTGCACATTGAAATATAAAAAAATTGATAAATGAACTGATATTTCCTTTATTCAAATAAATTCATTTAAAAAAAAATAATAATAATGTTCCTTTAAAACATTATCAGTAGAGTATGAAATAATAAAATGTCATATCTTGCTACAGTTTTATTTTCACACAATATCTTTTTATTTATTCTAATTTATGAAATAAAATTGAAGCAAATGATATGTGATACAGAACACTTCATATACGAGGGTTACTCTGAAATTATTGAGATACGCGCAAACGAGAATTTACAAAATAAAAATAACGGTTTAATTTTAAAATACGAAATATTTTAACACAGCAGACGATTTTTTACTCGCTTACTTCAATTTGTTTAGCGTAGAATAAATTTTAAAGAGAAGAGAAAATGGAGTTGACGCGAGAACATTTTCGCGCTATGTATTTCTAAGATTTTAAAGCAGGATTAAATGAAGAAGAATTCGTTCAACGGTTGAAATTAGCATTTGTGATGAATCTCCAGCTCTTGTTACCGTATTCAGATGGTTTAAAGAATTTAGCAGAGGTCGCAATTTTCTTCAGGATGAAGAACACAAAGGAAGGCCGCCGTCGGCAGGAATCCCGGGTAATGTGTCCGCCATACAAAAAATGTTAATGGATGATAATCACTGTGCCTATCAAATGATACAGAAGGAAATTAACATTGGATCCGCAGCCCTACACAAAATTATTCATGAAGAATTGCATATGAAAAAAGTACTTTGCCGTTGGGTTCCCCATAATCTAACTGAGCACCAAAAAGAGGAGCGTGTCAGTATCAGTAAAGAAACTCTTAAATTGCTAAATGATGGTGGCCACCGGATAATTTCTAAAATTGTAACGGGTGATGAAACGTACATACCGTTTTTTGACGTTCCAACACGTCAAGAAAGCAAAGTATGGGTCTTTGAAGATGATCCCATGCCGACAATGGTGAAAAGGCAACGCGCGCTGAAAAACGTGATGTATGCCTTTTTCTTCAGAAGTACGGGATTGGTCAAAGCCATCGAGTTAGAAGGACAGAAGACAGTAACAGAAAACTGGTATACTACTAAATGTCTTCCAGAAATTCTACAAGAAGTGAATGTTAGGGGACTAAGGCTTCACCATGACAATGCATGTTCACATACAGCCGGATTAACAGTTGAGTTTCTTAAACAAACAAAAAAAAACGAATTAAAGTGATAGAACATCCGCCGTATTCCTCTGATCTAGCTATGTGTGACATTTGGTTATTCTTTAATAAAAAAAAAAAAAAAAAAAAAAAAAAATTCGTGGACGTCGTTTTCATTCAGCAGAAGAGATTGATGTGGCTATAAATGCATTTTTTCATCTATTCCAAGAAATGAATGGCTTGAGGCAAAAAAATCTGTGGGAAATTCGTCTACAAAAGTGCATTGATGCTGGAGGAGACTGCTTTGAACACACCTAAAATTTTGTAAGTATAACTTTAAAAATCTAGTTGTATCTCAAAAATTTCAGAGTGACCCTCGTATGTTAAGCAAATTTACAATTACAATTTTGAAATTATAACGTTATTTATTTTTCCAAAGCATCCACACAAGAGTTGAAAGACATCTATAATCTCATTAAATAAATATTAAATAGTTCCTTTTTCATAAAATGACGCACCTACTTTCAGTGTCTCAGAAAAATAAGGTAATTATTCTAAAACATGATGCGCTTAGCTTAATTAACTGAAACGTTAAACGACATAATTAATTATTGAGACTTAATATTATTGTATTGCAGATAAAACTCATTTAGCGTACTTGCATTAAATTGTTCTTTTACAGTGATTCTTTGCAGGATAATGAAATATTTCTAAAAAATTAAGCATCGTGTTTCATATGACTTAAATAATTTCCAGATTAAATTAAAGATAATAAACTGTCAGTTTCATTTTGAAGATGACTTTTTGAATATACACTTACACATATTTATATTATATAATAATAAACAGTTAAGTGCGCGTATTGCTCGCGTACAGAGGGTTCCGTAGAATAAATATATGGATTTGTAATTATAGTATTAAAAAATATCCGTTGCTAAAAAATACGAAGACTTTGTAAAAAAAAAAATACAACGTAGGATTTGGTATAGCTGTATGTACTAGAAAAGTGTAAATGGATATACCATAAAAGTTCAAAGAGATATGGAACCTAAATAATATCAAAATATAGCTATTCTGTATAACTCATTTTTTAATATTATCCTAATCTCTTTATGATGAGCTTAAATCGATGCTGACAATAAAAGCAGTGCATCTTTAAACTTCATTTAGCATTTCCTAAAACTAAATTAAGCGTAGTATTAAACTTTCTTTCTACAGTGTAGCTAAAACAAAACCTTTGTTCGAAGTGTAAATTTGGTATTGTGCTAAGCGCACTTGGAAAGGAGGTCGCAAATGTGCAACGCCACCTTGATGCGTTCCGCGTTTTTCCAGATAGGTTTTTAATTAACTTTTAAAGTCACTCGAGGCGCATTGAGACATCCACTCAATGCAAACTAGCCACGAATCCCATAGTATTTATGTGATTCATTCTAGTTAAGTGGTTTCAAGACTCTTAAAGCTTGAAAATTTTAGAAGTTTTAATTTTTTGTAGATGTTTAACTTCTATTTTTTCTAAGCATTTTGATATAATTGTTTCCTTCAAATTCCTATTAGGACAGAAGTTATGGCTTTTAGAATTATACCCGGTCAATAGCTGAAACAGCGTTTCCGATACTTTGAAGTCATTTTTCTCCAAATGACGTTTTTGGGCATAACGCGTAGGATACCTCAAAACCTTCTGAATATTTTTTCATTAAATTTTCAAAACATATATTTCATATCAGTCTATATAAACTGAACCTAAAATTTTCTTTTTGTTCTAAAAGAAAATTCTTTTTTGTAGGTGATTATACTGTTGAAATTCTCAAAACTTTGTGCTAGCTAAATACAACTTCGCATTAAAAACATGAAAATGCATTAAATACAAATTTATTTATGTTCAGGGTAATTATTATAATCTGAAGTATAAGTAGACACCAAAATACTTATTCAAGTTGCAATATTTATTTTGTAATCTTGCGCGTAAGCTGTTATGTCAATTTTCTGCTCGAGAAATGTCTAACCGTTTCGAGCCCCCTATAAATACTAATCCTGCATATTGCAATTTTTTAAATACATGAAATGAAAGAACATAGAGTGAAACCTCCCTGTGCGACCACTTCCAGAGACCGCCTCCCTGAACGACCATTTTTTCGTGGAACGAAATTTATTCCCATAGGCTCAATACTAATATTACCTCCATTCAGAGACCATCACAGTTAAACTCCCTCCATGAACGACCAATTTCATTGAAGAAAATGAAACAAATTCAGTTTTTCTTGGTCGCTTGAAAAAGGTTTTATTAAAAAAATATTTCCGGAGATCGCATTATTCATCAAACTTCTAAACTAAGTTTAGCCTTTTTTTATATTCTGGTAAGTTTTAACAGTTTAAACCCCTTTGTGCCCTTTTAGGCAATGAATTTAACTCTGATGATAAATTAAGAATGACGGTCGATAAACTCCCCCGCCCTATTCTGACAGGTAACTCTCATAGATAAATTAATGAAATCGTCATTATTTGTTCCCGTCCAAAAAGAAATTGCATTTATTTACTGAACTTCGAAAGGACATGGAAATAAATTTATGAAAGACAAAACCGTAAAATCAAAGCACACGTCAATGTACTGTTTTTAAACTCTGCAGTAATTAACTTATGTAATTAAATTTTGTTTACTTTATCTTTAATAGTTTTTCCTAATATGAAATATAAATTTTAATAACATTAATTAATATAATTTTAATCATATTAATTAATAATTTTGGTACTTGTTAGTTATCCCGTCGACTATTTTCGCCAAACTATATAAATTGCCAATCCACTCGCCAAATTATACAAATTGACATAATTTTTATTTTAAATAGCGGAAAAACAAATAAATTAGTATAATATTAATAAAAATACAAATAAAACGGCGAAATAAAAATCAGTTGATGACGTAAACACGTGTTGCCAAGTGAATGTGACATTTACGATCAACCATTATTGGCCTTTAATCTTACAATTTGGCGACAGTAATGTGGTCGACGGGATAACTATCAAGTACCATAATTTTAATAATATATATATTTTTCTTTTTCAACAATTAAAATCTAGATTTAAACATGACCTCGATTAAGAGACCACCTCTCGGAGCGACCACTTTTTATTGGAACAGTATGTGGTTGCTTTAGGGAGGTATTACTCTACTTATATCTTTTATCCCAATAAAAATTGTGTTAAAAAATCATATACATTTTAAGACATTAAAAGTTGAAAATGGTCTTTTTTTCATTTTGAGTCCTAAGACCGCTAAAATTAGTCTGTTTATAACAATTAGACGTTTATTGCTTTTATACTGCTATTGGACGTGACATTACTCATATATATCATTAAAAGTTCTTAACTAGGGATAGAGTACGCCGCCTCTGTCATTATGTATGTCCAGACTGTCCGTATATTTAAGGGTTAATATATCGGCTAATTCAATGCTTTTTTTTTTCGAAAATCATTTTCAACAATGCTTTTATACTTCTGCTACGACAGGTACCTCCACGGATGCTCGACACTTTGCTGAATGCCTGTAAATCGAAATTTTTCTGTAACAAAAAAATGCGTTTTTCTCAAAAACTATGTGATCTGGGGTAATCGCTATAATTTTCCTGCAAGGTTAACGTAAAGACTACTAATTGTAATTTTTTCATAATTTTAGTTTCAGTAGATTAGGAATTAGATGGGGGAGGGAACCTATTTCTGCGCTACATTTTAAACTATATCTTTGAAAATATAAGACCTAAAATTAAAAGGAATGTATTTTTTAGTTCAGCGCTGCGAAAGCTTTCACACGATACACAGTGTGGTATTTAGACCCAAAACCTGGCCAAAAATGATTATTTAAAAAATAGGTTTCCTACCCTGCTTTATCATTCCTCATTATGGTAAGTAGTTTCTGCATCTGATTGCGAACGCTCAATGCGCTTGCGCGCCACAGCGAGTCACGTGATCAGTCGGAAGTTGGCGTTCGCCTACAGTGGTCGTGTGATTTTCCGATGCGCTCAGATTTTAGTGTCTTGAAATCTCTTGTAGTTTTGCGTCTTAATACGTTAGTGATTATTGTTGTGATGGACTATTCTAAACCAGGTATGTAATTTATAAACACTATATTTGCGTGATAAATATCCAGCTGTTTTTTGTCGTTATGGTCGATAACTTAGATGTAATTAACAGTGTAATAAATATAATTATCTGTAATATTTAGAAAGGATTTTGTTATATTTCTAAACATATCTAAGCTATGAAAACTATTGTGTAACATGCAGTACTTAGTATACAAGATAGTTATAAAAAAGTCAGCCGCGCGAAACCGCCTCCCTATTTTTAATGCATTTTTTTGTTAGGTTCTACAATTTCTGTTATAAATTACTGCTATTAAGTTTTTTATTTATTTTGTTAACAGGGCCTTTTGGATTGAGGTCTATGACTCGAAATGAGTTGTATGCCATCATGAAACTCTCAAATGAGTCAGCGTTTGATGGAAAGCTTAAATTTATGGCGGAAGATTTGTTAAGAAGTTATTCTGAAGGTGATCCAAGGACAGCTGAGATGAAGAAAAAGCTCTCTGCTATTAAAAACCAATTCAAGCAAAAATGGTTAGCTACTCATAAAACAAGATCAAGATTCGAAGAAAATAATGTCAAACGGTTAAACGGCACTATATTGATGCGAGTTGCTTGTACGTGAAACACAATAGATGCAAACCCTTTACTTTATTATTATTGTGTACTTCGTTTTTTGCTTAGATTTCGTTTTCTGTGCAGTGAAATGAAACTTGTTTTTATTATTAGAAATATATTTAGTAAGAAATTGTTATTGTTGCAGGAGTAAATCCCGGTCGTCCTCAAAAATCTTTTGTAGAAACAAGTGAAAGAAGCAAACGCCGCAAAACCAAAGACCTTCGATCAAAAGACGTGGAAGTATTGACCTACGCTACCCAAATGGAATTGAGGAAATCAGGAGAAGTAGATGCTTCCAATATCGTGAACGATCTTACAAAAAGTCCCCGAAGAGCAAAAAAATATGTAAAGGCCATGCAAAAAAGTCGTGAAGAACAAGAGCAACCTCGTAAGTTATCACCTTTACATGCTTTGTCCATGTATACAGAAGCAGGAATACAGCTTTTTTCCTTTGCTATTCTGTTCTTCAAAGGGTAAAAAAAGAATGCTGTCCAGAAATTCACAGGGTGACAGAGACGTATGCCGAAGTAAAAGTGCAAAAGTTGATGGATCATACGGCAACGCGACTTATTTTACATCTAAGAGAAGTTGTAAAACCTTTGTGCATAAAGCTCCATGGTGGACATAAAATAAAAAAAAATCATGCTGTGCTATTTAATGTTAAACATACAACGCGTGTACTTCGAAGAAAAAATTCAAAACAAGTTATTAATATTTTTTAACATTTTTTTTTTCTAAAACGTCAGACTGCTGCGCGTCACCCGTACATTCAGGCTGAGACGGCGCACTTGTGCGGTAGTTATGCCGCGATTGTAATAAGAACAGAATGAAATTATAAATAAAAAAATTATTTAAAAAAATTTCATATCTGGACTATAATTAACGATGTAATAACAAAATGAAACTAAATGAGTACAATGAAACGTATTAGTATATTCAAATTAATAATTGTTGCCTACTTTCACTATTAAAATTATCGACTTCTTTTTTTACATTAAATTTTAATTGTCATTTCAGCGACAACGTAACAACAATGTATTAGAAAGGGAAAAGAAAAAAGTAAAATTTTGTTTACATAATTTATTTCTTAACACTTTCGGGACCGGTGGCTTTTACAAAAATTTTATTCGGTTGGTACCACTTTCAAAAAAAAAAAAAAAAAAAATGCAACCTTTACTTAAATAACCATGAAAATGTTCTAATTACGCAAAACAAATGTTACTTTTCCTTTTTATTGGTGCCAGAAACAAATTTTGTAACCTCTTTATGAAGGTGCTTATATGCAGCTATGGTCCCAAATGGGTTAAGGGAGCTGTTTTTTCGACTACAATCTACAGAAAAAGTGTCAAAAAAGTACAGTCTCTATGTAACTACATTTAAACACATGATGCAACGAAGCCAATTACACTTCCACTTTTTTTGTGTAGTTTTATAAACGTTCCTTGCAAAGAACGTCTGCGTTACGCGTAATTGGGAATGAGTTAAGAGAGGGAGCGCGAATGGGTTAAGAGATCAACTTCAATCTACAGAAAAGGTCTCGAAAAAGTACTCTTTATGTAGCTACATTTAAACACATGATGCAACGAAGCCAATTACACATCCTCTTTTTTGGAGCAGTTTGCAATGAACATCTGCGTTACGCGTGATCCATTTTTTCATAATTATCATCTTGACTTGCATTTTTCCTGCCCTTCTTACTTTTTATTTTTCTTCTTTTTTCCTTTGGTTTTATTAAACTTGATAACATGCATAACATGGTTAGTCTGTGCAAAAAGAAAATGAAAAGTTAATAACACTTAATCATCCCATTCAAAAGAAACTGCGGCATGTATACCGAATAGCAGTGGGGCATGAATCTCATTTTGCATGGTGCAGACGTCATCCATCACAGTTACCTGCCATCGCTAAGGGGAATGGCGTAACCATACGCATATTACTCTATACAAACGCTACACTTAGTTTTGACTTCGAAATCATGTATGCAATTAGTAATTAGTGTATGAAAAGCATTTAAACATGATGTGTTTAAAAGTTTGGAAAGTGAAATCATGCACTTACGTCAAATTAAGGACTGTACTTCTACAAGTAAACATCGAAATGGGGCTCACGCTATACACTGGTTAAAATAATCTCATTGTGCACCTATACTGTGCGTTTGACGACCAACTATCGATAATTACAACAAATACAAGGGGTGCGGCATCTATCCCGTATGCGGCGACTCTCCCGAAGTTATCCTATACTCTGTTTAGTAGGGAATTATTTTAGTTTGTTTAATAAATAGATGTTTTATCAATATTTTATTACATCCATTATTAATAAATTATACTATAAAATAGCAGACCCGCCCGGCGTTGCCCGGGGTTTGTAAATAATAACCTTAAACAAAACTTAAATTTGTATGATTTTATATCTTTGGAAATTGTTTTAAATGAATCTAATTTCTGAGGCTCCATTGCCTTCCGCAGCGTCTAATCTGTTCCCATCAAACTTCTTTCCGAGCGAACCTGTAATCTAGATCCCCACTACATATCGTATCATTTACCGGAAGTGCCCGCACGTGCCGGAGACAATCGAAAACCATGTTGAGTGAGCCAAACCTCGAAGAAATCAAGCCCCCAGAAACAACAACATAAAAAAAAGAATGCGCCATTAATGTTAGAAAATGTTAGTAATCGAAGTCTAAGATAAAATACCATAATACAGAAAGTAGCTGAATTGTAATCTAAGTTGAAGGAAGCAAATCCCGTTGAAATTGGGCTCTTAAACCCGAGAAAATAACGCGCCACCAAGCGGTGGAAGATGCCTCATCACCTTGTAAATTTCATGAATCATTATTAGCGTTAACAAAATATTTAATAAACGGATGAAATCTTTTATATAAAGTTACCTTTAAAGTAACGCGTTTTTTAATTTACGGCAGTAGTGAGTAGACGTAAATTACTGCTGAAAAGGGAGATTAATGTTCGAAAAAGGTGGTAGCTCAGGTATAAAGAAGATCGGGCCCTAAAGGCCAGGGTCTTAATTGGAATGTAGTTCGGTATAAGAAAATGTTTTAGGGGTTTTAAAGTAGGTGGAAGACACTAAATCTATGTTAAAGAAAATTGCAATAGAATAGGATAGTTTTTAAAGAAGCTGCAACAAAGGCCCCATGAAGACGATTAATATTCAAAATTGATGGTAGTTAAAGTAGGCCGGTTCTTTTTATTTTATTTTATTTATTTATTTTTATTTATTTATTTATTTATTTATTTATTTATTTATTTGTCATTCACGTAGTATCTGGAGAACCTAAGAAGTTATTAGGAAAAAAAAAAAATCGTGAATCGGACCATTTTTAAGGGAGCTATAACAATGGGCCGAAAAGAGCCCAAATGTTATTTGAGAGCAAGACCCTAACATGAAAACATGTTTAAATGTTTTAGTACTTAGCGTTTTAGATCTTCAGTTAGTCAAAATTAATCATAGGGTATCAAATAATCATTAGAATAATATTTTAAAGAAATGCCAAAAATGGGGTAAATGCTTAAAAGGGGGCCCTAGAGCTCCAATAAAAATATGAGGGTGTTGGTCTGGGGGAAGAGTCCAAAACTCAATTTTAAAATCATGCAATGATTTTAAAGGTCGTTAGGTCCCCGGATCGGGCCCTAAAGGACCCTAAGGTGCCCCAGGAATTTAACTGGAATATAAAAACTGGAGAATAACTAAATAGAAAAATGGTTCCCAAAATGAAGATCGGATTAAGAGAGGCAATTTATTAATAATTTATGGTGCAAAAGCTTCAAGGGGCCTTGTACCGGGCCCCAATGGGAAGGAACTTAAGTGGCATGTAGTTTGGTATAAATACACGTTTTAGTAGTTTTTAATGTAATCTGAGTACGCTAGAACTATGGTAAAGACAATTGCAAGGAATTCGGATCATTTTTAAAGAAGATGCACCAAGGGCCCTAAGAAGACGTTTTATATTCAAAATTGGTGGTAGTTGAAGCCTGAAATATTTTTTTCGTTCATGCAGTAGCTGGAGAACCTAAGATGTTGTTAGAAAATAAAGCTAGTGAATCAGACTGCGAAATCACACTGTTAAAAGGAAAAATAAATTTTCATCATCTGAATTAATTACTTTTTTGCATTTTAGAAAAGAATTTTACAGTGACTGAGAAACAAACAGGTAATCACGACTTTTATAAGATGACTTCTACGAGTAGGCCTACAGGGCACCTTTTCAGTTTATATTCGTGTACATGTGTTCTACTTTTATATTGCTGAGTATTTTTTTATTCATTTTTTTTATCTGTTCAAGTATAATTTTGGAAAATAAAATTGGTTGGGATTAACCAAAATTTCGAATCAGCCGGGTTCTACGGTATTCATATACTGATTTATATTGTTTATGAGCCATATATCGTACAAAATTTATGATTCTGTTTGGTGTATAGACCTCTTCTGTACAACATGAGTACAAAATGTGACGGCAAACATACGACAGGATAATTGTTAAAAATGAGTCCAATGCGAGGCAGGAATAAACCATGATCTTCGACGAAGCAAAAATGAACCCATTCTACGTAATTTAATTGTGATTTAGTCTGGTTTTAAAAAGTATTATTTTCTAATATGTCTTATAAATAGGAGTAATCGCACCGTATTTACTCCTGTATAATTCGAGTATTTTTATTTTTTTTTTACAAAAGGAGGCTAACACATGCAAGGAAGGGAGGGGATCCCCTTATAAACGAGAACAAAAATTACGAATTTAAATTACTTTTAGCCGTATCGCAACTAAATAATATGAATAACGATGATTTAGAGTAATAATGTGCAATTTCAAAGATATCAAGCTAATCATTTATCACATATCTTTTAATGTGGCACTCTGAGATTTCAACTTTCACCTTTGCCAAAAATTATCCTCTCTTCAATAAACATTTTCTCCCTAAAAGTGCAAAATCGTTTTTGCCCGAATTTTGATGAGCGAGGGTTGTGCTAACGAATTGGGAAATATTATCTCACGTCAAAGTCTGTTTTTTTAAAAAGTTGTTAATTAGCAAAGGTCACTTCTTTCACTGCGTTGCAGGAACAAACGTCTCTTCCCCCCGTTCTAATTCTAGGAATAAGCGTCTACTGTTTGCTTGCTAACTCTGCCCGCCTGCCCTTAGGTATAATCGGAACAGTCCAAGACTGTCCTCCGTTTTACAGCATCTCGCTTCATTATTTGTATAATTGATTTTAGATAAGTAGACGTTTTTGAAAGAGCAGCTAAAAATATCGTGAAATTTTCAAATTCTGTAAAAAAGGAAATCATTATACCTATTGAAGATAGAACCATTCAATCGGGACTGTGCAAGTAATTTTCCTTGTCGAAATCTACAGTTTCCAAAGTTTAGAAAAATCGCAATGCGACTCTTGCTGCAACCGAAAAAAATTTGAGTTTTTGAAGAAACTACATCGGGCTGAATGGAGAACGTGGAATAAGCTCTGTTAAAATGATTCGCCATTCCGCGGGATAGAAATCTTCCTGTGACCGAACCCATGATTCAAATTAAAACGAATGAGTTTGCCGTAAGATTCGGAGAAAACGATTTTGTGTGTTCTAACGGATGGCTGGCTAGGATAAAAAACGGAACAATATTTCTTGTGGAAAGATTGTGGTTGAAGCATCAAGTGTTTGTGCATCGGATGTGAAAAACTGGAAAGCTCAAGTGTGGCCGGATATAATCCAGGATTATAAACAGAACGGTATCTTTAATGCTGACGCAGCTGGATTGCTTTTCAAAATGACTCCTGATAAGACGTTAAAATTTAAAAGAGAAAAGTGCAATAACGGGAAGCTCTTGAAAGTTGTTGAATAACTGTTCTTGTACGTGCAAATATGAACATCTCAGAAAAGTGAAAATTAACTGTCGTAGTTAAATCCCAAAAGCCGAGGTGTTTTAAAGAAAAAACTGCCGTTTGACTAAAAAGCCAATCAAAAATCTTGGATGACTTCCAAGTTTTTTGAAAAAAGAGCTTTAGAATGGGACAATGATTTGTTGAAACAAAAATGTAAAATCGTTCTCCTTGTCGACAATTGCACAGCTCATCCCTACTTAGAAAATCTGAAGGGCTTTAAGCTTGTTTTTTCGCCTCCAAATATGATATCTGCGGTGCAGCCCATGGACCAGGTCGTCATTCGCATCCTGAAGTCCCACTGTAGGAAACAGCAAGTGATGCGTGTTTTAGAGAACGACAAAGAAAAGAACATGGAATACAACATCTTTCTTCAGGAAGCTATCGTTCTGTTGGAAAAGTTATGGAGACAGGTTCAATTCTCAACAATGCCCAACTGTTTCCGACGCGCAAGTCTTTATAAGGATATGTTGTTGGAAAAAAAAAAAGATGCAAACGTGAAGGACGAAGACGACGAAGAAAACTTACCAATAGCTCTGTGGCTGAAAAACCATAGTGTGAACATTTTTCCAAGGAACGTTACTGAGCACTTTGAATTTTGCGATGATGAAGTGTCCACTTCTGGTACCCCTGTAGATGATGACGTTAAACAAATCTGAAGTTAAACAAATCAAAGATACTAAAGAAGACATAGAAGACGATGTTGAAGAAGCACATGAAATTTCGACACTTTTTTTTTTTATCTCGGAAGTGAACTCGGCAGCGTATATCTTAAGCATTTTTTTATATATAGAAAATGTGGACCAGAAAATATTTGATTCTTTACTAATTGTTGATAAGAAAACTGATGAGCTCTACTTAAAATCGAATTGTACTCAATCAAAAATTACTAATTCTTCCATAGAATGTAAAAATAAATTAATACATGGAAATTATTCCAAAGAGAAATATTCGCCTTGCATACAATATTTCAAATGAAAATCAAATTTCAAACTTCAAAGTAATTGCTTAAAAGGCGCAAAGGCCAACATAGTGAAAAAGGTTTCGTGTTTGTCCCAGGTCGGTGACTCACGATAAATATTCCATCTTGTGCTGCGTGTGCCTTGCCAACATATAATAGTGAGAAATTTTCCGAGCTAGGTATCGTTCCAAGTGGTTTAGTCGCTAGAACGTCAGTGCGCTATACTGATGGCCCGAGTTCTAGTCCCGGCTTGGAATCTTTTTCACTATGTTGGCCTTTGCGCCTTTTAAGCAATTACTTAGAATTTTGTAAAAATAAAATCAAATTTTAGTAAATAAATACTTTTGTTTTTTATATTTGATTTGCTATCTATTTAATTATTTAACAATTTGTAAGAAATTACCTATTATTGGTATCAATATTTTAAACAATACTATATCATATGCTGTTTTTTCCAAAGAATTTGGATATAGTGAACCATCGGTTATAGTGGACATATTGCTGGTTCGCATACGGTTCACTATAGCGGGATTCGACTGTATCAGCTTATCATTACAAACATGTTGCATCAGAATTGAGTCTATGACATAAATGAATGCACATTTCTCTTAACTGAGCACGGAAGTGATTTGCTGATGAAACGCAAAATATACACTAGCTTACGAACACTGACAGGATGCATTCGTTTTTACAGTGTTTCTAAAATATCTGCCAAAATTACTGACGAATTGTCCTTTAACTTTGAGGATGTAAAGATAATGCTTGACTTCATATTTTTCAGTGAAAGTTTAGTCGCATGTACAATTAGAGCCCCAACACTAAATGCATCTATAAAACAAGGTTTGCGATCACCAACATAACGGACAATTTTCAAAATAGCCTGTCACTGTAGCAAAGGAATAATGTTTAACCATTCGAGGGTATTTGTGTAAGCATAGCACGCACATTCTTGAAGGTGTTAACCTTTCAGTGGAAAACACAAAAGTTTTTAGTTTATCGATTACAAAGTTCGCAACCAAATTTAATGCTTTCCAAAAGCTTGAGAAAGAAAAGCACAAACAATATACTGCAATTAAAACACTGATATATTGAAAAGTTCATGAGATATTGGTATTTGTATAAAATAATATTTAAAGGCACATGCGCGAAGCATACGAACGTTTTTCTTACACAATTTGGTAGTCAGCAGATTTTATTTACGTCAACTTATATAAAATGTCCAGTAAAACATTTAGAAAATTCAAAACAGATAGGAGCCGTATAGTGAATTGTTTTCTAAAAATAGCTTTATTATAAGGGATTTTATTCAATTTCTCAACAAGCTTATTGCATCGCTTTGAGTTTTCACAATAATTGAATGGACATTTTATGAGATGCCCTAAGTAGCCGGCTACCAAGTTATCAAATATATTTAAATTTTCTGTCACGCATGTATTGTCAAAAAGATATCATACAAATGCCCATATCTCATATTCAATATATTCATAATTTAATTGCAGTATACTGTTTCTACAGTTCTTTTTCAATTTTTCAGCAATTGGTGATAAATTTCGTTGAAAACTCTGTATCCTGTAAACAAAAAGTATTTGAATTTTGAAAAGAATCGTAATACCTTCACGGATATGTGTACTATGCTATCACAGATGCAGACAACAGTTAAACCGTACCCACAGGGTAATTTGGTACAGTGAGATTTTTTTTTTTTTTTTTTTTTTTTTAGAATCTTTTGTTACATGGGTGATCTTAAACATAATTTTATAATTAAACTTATTTTTGGTCCAAAGACTACATCTTGAATGAAAATATGGAACCAAGCATGTTCTTTACATCCTCGAAGTAGCAGGACAGATTTTTCAAGAATTTCCGTACATATTCGATAAACCGTGTACAATCGAAAGAATCTAGTGACTATTCCTTAACTTTCGGAGGCCAGTGTATATCATGTTGAGCAGATTAAAGAAACCAAACGCTAAAGTGTTTTGGAGAATACGACGCAAGATAGCATTTTGGAGGGTTTTTTTTCAAAACTACGTTTTTATGTTAACTGATTTTATTAATAATTTCATATTAAATGTGAAAGATTTTAAGTTTTAAGACAGATTAAAAACATATTTAAATTAAATATTTAAAAAAATTTGTGTATTTTAGGTAGCTTTCATTATAAAAAGATACCTATTGCAGCCGTTCGGAGGAAAGCGATTTCAAAAAATTTTGGTATATTTTCACCCCCAAACTATATACACTGCTCAAAACAATTAAAGGATATTTGAAGTCTTATATAAAATAAAGATATAAAAGAATTTTTTTTGCCGAAAATAGAAGAAGAGAATCACAAATGCAAATTTTCCTGGTTTTCAAACTGTGGATTATGCAAATTTTGAGTTCGACGTCAAAAACGTCGCTTCAGCGGCAGCGAATGAAATTTGACTTTCAACTGGATAAAAGAGAATGAAGACAAGGATGATCGGCATTCAGTGATTGCTTTGTTTCGATGAGTACGATGTCTCAGCGAAGTCATTTGACAGATTCAGAAGCATTGAGAATTGTTTGTTGGTTAGAAGGGGGCCAAACTCAAGCCGAAGTAGTGCAAGCCATTGGAGTGTCACAAAGTGTCATTTCCAGGATCTGGAACCATTTTTTGGAGAGTGGATGTGCAGGCCGAAGACCAGGGCAAGGTCGTAGACGGGCAACAACGCCCAATGAAGATCGGTATTTAGCGTTAACAGCTCGGAGACACCGAACCATGAACGCTACTCTTCTCCAACAACACCTTCGCTCGGCTACAGTTACCACGATTTCAACTCAGTCTGTCCAAAACCGGCTCCATGCTGTAGGTCTGTATGCTTGCCGACCGATGGTATGTGTTAGATTAACATCAAGGCATCGTCGCGACCGCAGGGAGTGGGCAACCGAGCATGTCAACTGGAGGAGAAATGAATGGAGCAATATTCTGTTTTCTGACGAGTCCCGTTTTTCTGTGCATTCGGATAATAGGCGTATTTTCATCTGGAGGGACCATGGCAGTAGGAATAATCCTGCGTTCGTGCACGAAAGTGTCAGATTCGGCGGTGGAGGAGTGTTGGTGTATGGTGGCATCTCCATTGGCGGGCGCCCTGACATCTACATCATTCGAGATGGAGCTCTGACTGTTCGCCGATATAAGGACGAGATCCTCAGACCTATTGTAGTCCCTTACGCTGCAGCAATCGGAGATAACTTCATTTTAATGGACGATAACTGCAGGCCACATCGTGCAAACCTGGTGGAGGATTTCCTTTTCGAGGAAGGAATCGTTCGAATGGAATGGCCAGCGTGTTCTCCAGACATGAATCCAATCGAGCACGTTTCTGACGCTCTAGGAAGACGAGTTTCTGGCCGCCAACAACCCCCACAAACTCTCCAAGAACTGGAAAGTGCTCTTCTGGAAGAGTGGGGCAGAATACCCTAACTCGTCATTAATAGCCTCATTGAGTCCATGCCTCAAAGGTGTTCAACGTTGCTGGCCGCCCGTGGAAACCATACCCCCTACTGAAAATGATTTTCTTTGAAGAAAACACCTTTTCTTATTCTTTTTTTCTCATATGCACAAATTGTGTTTTTTTCCTTTAGTACACAAATCCGCAATAAAATGCATTCTTTTCTGCCAAACATGTGTAATTTATTCTCATACAACCTACTATGTTTGTCGACCATGTATCAATCAGCTAAACAGTTTACCAGATACAAAATCCACCTAAAACTGCAATATCCTTTAATTATTTTGAGCAGTGTATTTATATATATATATATATATATATATATATATATATATGATATTTCTCACACTGTAACCCTGATATTTATGAACCGAATTGGATGTAACTTCGTGTGTACAAAATACATACCAATCTCTCGACCGAGTTCGTTGGCCAGCTTCATCCGCCATCTTGTTTCAAAATGGCGGCCATTTATTTTTTTTAATTTAAAATTTGAAATGTGGTACCAAAAAATTGAAAATTGAAAAATATTTTTTTTATGTGTTTCACCTTGATACAAAGATTCCGGAGAAGTTTTCGTTTCGTATATATCTTAAAAATATGGCTGAGTTATAGCACTTTGAATTACTATCGTGGCTGACATTTTGAAAGACCTGATATTTGTCACGCGATAACAGGCGTATTTATGGACCGGTTTGGATGTACTTTGGTGTATTCATAGTACATACCAATGTCTCGATCGAGTTCGTTGGCCAGCTTAATCCGCCGTCTTGTTTCAAAATGGCGGCCATTTAAAAATTTAAAAATTAAATTTTAAATCAAGTACCAAAAAATTAGAAAATGAAAAATATTATTTTCTTACGTTTTGACCTTAAAACAAAGATTTCGAACAGTTTTTGTTTTGTCTATATCTAAAAAAAATGGCTGAGTTATAGCATTTTGAATTTCTTTTGGGGCTGACATTTTGAACGACCTGATTTTTGTCACGATAACAAGCGTATTTATGAACCGATTTGCATGTAACTTGGTGTGTACATAGTACATACCAATGTCTTGACCGAGTTCGTTGGCCAGCTTCATTCGCCATGTTGTTTCAAAAGGCCTGCCATTTAAAAAATATATATATATTTGAAATGAGTTATCAAAAAATCGGAAAATCAAGAAGATTTTTTTGATATGATTGATCTTGATACAAAGATCCCGGAGCAGTATTTGTTTCGTCTTTATCTTAAAAAATGGTTGAGTTACAGCATTTCGAATTTCTAGATTGCCTGACATTTTGAAACGATTAGATATTTGTCACTCAATAACACGCGTATTTATTAACCTATTTGGATGTAAGAAGGCATGTGGATAGTATATAGCAATACCTGGACCAAGTTCGTTGGCCAGTTCATCCGCCATCTTGTTTCAAAACGGCGGCCATTAAATTAAAAAATATATATATATTTAATGTGAAGTGCAAAAAAAGTTAGAAATTGAAAAAGGTTTCTTTCTTAAGTATTTGACCTTGATATAAGGCTTCGGGAGCATTTTTTGAATGTGAGTGAGCATGTACACAGGAATTACTAAGGTCTCGACCGAGTTCACTGAGGTTTGCCTCATCCATCATATTCTCTTAAAATGGCAGGCGTTTCAAGATATCGCCAAATTTGGCAAACAAATATAAGTTACTTTAAATAAAAGCAGCTTGGATAAAGCTGACTAATTTCGCGAAATTCTCATTCATAGTGATTTAGTATATAAAAATTAGTATTGAATCTTCTATAATAGGTTTCCACTAAATTGAGGTTCGTGTGTTTGTATAATATAAACTGGCTTTTTAAAAATAAGGAATATGAAAGCTACCTCTTCCTCCCGGCACTGGCCTGAAGGACGTTTTTAAAGCATCGTGTAAGTTAAATAAGCATAAATATATATTAGCTTGATATAATAATTACTTAAAAAAAATAAGAAAAAAATATCCGAAAAAAAAATAGAAAACACATTTTGTAACAGTCTAAGAACATCTAAGCCATTAATAATAATAAAAAAAAAATCTAAAAAAAGATAAAATGTAATTTATTTACATCAATATTTAATTAAAGATAAAATAATAGAATAACGTTAATTCTATTTTAAGAAATAAGGTGGAAAATCAGTATTTTTTTTATTATTATAATCTTCAGAAGCCATTTACTGTTTTCCTGAATAAAAAGTGACTAACATAATTAAACGAATATTAAGTTAATCCTGAAATCTAATGTACAATTTAGATATTCTTGCTTCAATCGAAGATTGAAGATATTAAAATTACAGAGTTGGATCAAAGTAAACTTGTTACAGATTACCTTTAGTATATTATTAGGAGCATGTAGAAATAAATTATAATTGAATTATCAATAGCATTTTTAACGCAAATGCACATTTTTTAAATTAAAAAATATCTTGAAATGGCCATATATTAAAATACTTTTACTCTTGCTTACACAATATTTATTATAGAGAAAAATGAAAATATATGTTGAATAGTTTTGTGTAAATCCTTACTAGAGATATAAATACTACATTAAAATTGATCGGGGAAATGCAAAATCACGTACTGTGCTACGCTGAATTCGACAAATGTCAAAAAAATCACCTGTATTTGGGAAACATGTCTGATAATCAAGTGGTATAAGACCACTAATGACACGCTTCCTACCACAATATCTGGTCTTGTTGAACATTCTCTTGAATAATAATAATAATAATAATAATAAAAAGAAAGAAAGAAAGAAAGAAAAAATGATTTTTCCAGCTACTATGAATATCTGGAATTGTGTCCAAAAGCGACACGCACCGTATTGAAGTAAACGGTATAAGGTCATAAGTTTCAGGAAACAGACAAACGAAAGTCAGAAACGTTATATAACCACTAATTAAATAAGTACATAAATATATGAATAAAATGTTCCTTTTTTTACGTAGCAGTGTTGTTTTTCCGGTATTAAAATTTTAATTAAAATTTAGTTCACAGGAATAAAATATATACTCATTTTTGCCTAGAAAATCGTACATATAGAAAAGGAAAATGTGTAATATATATATATATATATATTTTTTTTTTTTTTTAACTGACAAAAATACGATACTGTACACTGTAAAAAAATACTGCCAGTTTTCTGGTGGGAATCGGAAAAATAGTTGCCCTTATCGTACCGGAATAATTTCCGACCCAGCTCGGAATAAAATGCGTAAAAATAAGGAAATAGTCAGTAAAACGGTATGTTACGGATTTTATTCCGATTTTACGGATTTTATTCCGAGCTGGGTTGGAAATTATTCCGGTACTTTCAGGGAAACTATTTTTCCCATTCCTACCGGAAAACTGGCATTATTTTTTTTACAGTGTAGAAACTCAATTTACTTCTAAAATAAAAATTCACTTATAAACAATTCTGGACCATTACACCATAGATAATATAAATTTAACTGAAATGTGAATAAACCACAATTTATTTGTTATATTGGTGTACAAACATTCAATATATACTTAAAACTCTAATGCCGGCCGAGGAGGATGGCTGAAATTATAGAATAATTTAATGTCTTTAGTGATTTTAATGTGTACTTAATATTTTTACACCAACATATCAAAGAATACGTAGTTCATTCACATTACAGTTATTTAAATTTTTAGATTCAGTTGTGTGTTTAATTTAGAATAATGTTTCATCCTATTTGTGAGGCAAAAACTATTTTTAAGATTATTTAGCATTTATTTTTAATATAACATAAATGTTTTTTATTTACCAAATTAAAGAACATTTTTCCCCGTGACGAAGAAAAAAAAAAGAAAAGTATAATATAGTTATCATGAACTTGAAAAAGATTGATTTACTACTCTTTAGGATCTAAATTTAATTACAGTAATTTTTCAAAGTAAAATGCTATTTCATAAAATTCGCAATACTAATTAGATTGTAAACACTTGTTTAAATCATAAATGAAGAGTATAATTAATAAAATGTTCTAAAATAATATTTAATTGGCGTTTTTAAAAACTTCGAACTGTATTTTTCTTACGCTTAAATGAATTAAAGCATTTATTAACGTGTCTATTTTTATTTCCTTTCTGAATTAATTCTAGATATTTGTTTAAAATATTGTGTCTCCTTCGAACTTTGTTAATAAGAATTATTCTATATAAATTTCATATCATATATTTTTTAGTTTAATTTCGTGGTGTTTTTTACAGTCTATTAATAAAATACAAGACAATTTATTTCAGCATGTTTAAATTTAAGCGCAATAATGCAACTAAATTTTAAGCATCGTATAAACTAATGATATATATATATTAAAGGATATTTAATGAATGTAAACAAAAAGAAAGCACAAGATTAGGATTTTATGCAAAAACTACACTGTAAAAAAAAATAATGCCAGTTTTCCGGTAGGAATCGGAAAAATAGTTGCCCTTATTGTACCGGAATAATTTCCAACCCAGCTCGGAATAAAATCCGTAAAATACCGTTTTACTGATTATTTCCTTATTTTTACGAATTTTATTCCGAGCTGGGTCGGAAATTATTCCGGTACAATAAGGGCAACTATTTTTCCGATTCCTACCGGAAAACTGGCAGTATTTTTTTTTTTTTTTTTTTACAGTGTAGTGTTAATAAGCAGCAAGAAAATTTTGAGCTAAATAAGAAATTACTCGCAAATTTTCTCTAACATTCTTAAATTTAAAAGTATATATAGGAATTTCAGGTATTTAGGAATGTTTGGGCAATATGGAATGCACACTGTATAAAAAAATACTGCCAGTTTTCCGGTGGGAATTGGAAAAATAGTTGCCCTTATTGTACCGGAATAATTTCCAACCCAGCTCGGAATAAAATCCATAAAATCAGAATAAATCCGTAAAATACCGTTTTACTGAACATTTCCTTATTTTTACGATTTTAGATTTTTTTTTTTTTTTTTTTTAACCATTTGGAAAAATGTTTATTGTCCTCGTCAGGGTAGGAAATCAAAAGCATATCTGAAGGTTTTTATTGGTTTAATCATCAATTTATTCGTTTTCTGATTGGTCTATACAGTAATATGTATTTCCCTTTACTTTCAACAGAGATGGTCAACAGAGTGTTGCCACTATAACAAAAAAGTAATAAAAACTACAAAAAAATTAATAACTCAGAAACAAATTGAGATAGAGCTTTCAGACAAATTACATTTAAAAGTACATTTTTTTTTCTCTGTACGACGATATAAAAAGTAATACTGTGGGGTGTTTAGAAGTTTAAGAATGAAATTTCATTTAAAATTGGCCGTCAGATTTCTTGGAAATCTGACGATGGAAAAGTCTTTTCCCGAATATCCAATGAAATGCATAGATAATACTTAAGTTTCATGTGGATAATACGTACGACTCGCAGGCGATTTCTATCGCTTGCAACTTTTAGGTGTAATAACACTATTAATGTTTAATTCATGGCGTACGTAATGTATGATCAACTCCGTGCTATTTTTTATGTCTTAAATTTTAGTCTTTGAAAAATTCATTTTCCAAATGGTCGTTGTAATTCGTTAAATTCCATTTTTATAATTAATTAATTAATTTAATTTAATTTAATTTAATTTAATTTCTTTTTTACAGTGGGCATCCATATGTGACTCATACGGCACAGAATCCATTCGTAAAACTCCCAAACGACTTCATATTGCTGCCAAGAAATACTTTACTCAGTTCTGTTTGCTTACATGTTGTTGGAGTGACACGAAGAAATAAAATCTTACTCTCAATGCTTTCAGTTTTCTGCATGTAAATTTTGTAAAATTCGTAATATTAATAAAATCTTTCTGTGAGTGATGTTAACCAAATTTAGTATAACTTTGAACAGTTATATTTATTGCTGTGTTTGTCACTTAATGTCCTCTATGCTAACGTGTTGACAAGTGAAGAGATTATTTATCTTCAAGATGGTATCCGGAGTAGTATGTAATATCAACTAGACAATTGTTTCATGACGAGTCTAGTGAAGACGTGAAACAATTTCACTCCTACCTACCATTTGAGATGAGATTTTTCTAGTTTGTACACAAGTTCATGAAGATGTCTGTTTTGCAATGGAAAACTATTAGATGATAGGATGCGGTAGAAGTGGATATAATGCCTGATGTGGTTTATGCGGACTGTGATGAGGACAAGACAATAGTGTTTTTTAACGTTTTTTATAGTGAACATTTGTGTTTTTTTTTAAACCAATTTTCCAAAGAATCTGATGCCTTATTGCTTACGTACTAATGTTTATTTATTAAATAATTTTGGTTATTCATGTGCATCGTGGATTTTCATGGAATTTTAATATTTCTGGTAAAGCTATTCAATATTACCCGACAGTGGCAATTACTCGAAAAGAGTGACTTTTTAAAAGCTAAATATAGATAATAATTTTCCACTACATTAAAGGCATTTTTAATGTGTTAAGAAATAGTTAAAGTTAGTTCTTTACAAAATTATAATGTATCTAAAATTTTTAATGTTGGCATACAAATACATATGTAAATGCTATTCCATTATATGCGAACTTCCTGCATGTTTTAGAAAATATGTTTCGAAGAAAATACGAATCGGAACCTATGAATTTTTTATCAGAAGTCAATTTCTAAATGTTTCAAATGTGTAAATTTATGATTGCTGCTCATTGCGTTAAGTACATTTTGAGTTATGCTAAAAATCTCGTTTTGCAGTGCAATGTGTTTTGCAACGATACAAACAAGTTTAACAATTGGAGTTCCAAACTTTAAACCTACTTTTTTTCTTCAACTATTTGACTGTATGAATTTCCGTTTGAAAAGAAAATTTAAAGAAAAAATAAAGTATAACTTAAAATGTGTTCGTATTGAGAACTTAAGAGTTTGATACAATTTAAGCATGAAAACAACCCTTAATATTTTTATTTAACAAAAAAAAAAAAAAAAAAAAAAAAAAACAGAGAGAGAGAAAGAGAGAGTGAGAGAGAGAAAATATCCAGTCGATTTAAAAAATCATTTTTCAGTGCAATGTGTTTTGCAAAGATACAAACAAGTTTAAAAATAGGAGTTCCAAACTTTAAACCTGCTTTATTTACCATCTATTTGACTCTGTGACTTTCCGTTATAGCATATATGGGCGTTTCTTTATTTTTTATTTGTTGACCTAAACTTGTTCTATCATATGTTACCTTTAAGATCGCAGCAAACTGCGCATTCTAGAGATTTAACTTTTTTCCTAACAATGTACTACTTATTGGTTTCTGCGTTTGATATTTAATTATGTCTTTGTTGTTAATTTTAATTCATTGTAGTCAGTTGAAACATGTTACATTGTTAGCAAACACTATTTTTACATTTTTATGGAATCTAAGAAGACAGATGAGACATTATCATATTGTCAATGGTTTTCGGTTTTTAAAAGGAACATATGTTAAGGAGAATATGATTGTAGCTTTTTTTGGCATATAAGACATTTTGATATTGACAACTGTTGTCGAAATTTAAAATGAATGCAGTTTATGAACAATGAAAACAAGGGTAGGTAATCAACCTGATAAAAAAATACACTTTTTGATAGACAAATGTTTCTAAAATTTAACTTGAATATGTTATTTTAAAAAAAAAACATGTAGGGGATACTAGGGACGGTTGGCCATACGGGAGACTTGACACACCCATCAATTTTAATATTTAAAAAAATTCAGGGTTTTATCAATATGTGTCAGTCAAAGCTACTGGAATGCTCAAACAATAGTCTTCGTTTCATAGGGTAATCGAAATAGGTGTGGAAAAAATCAATTGGGAGGTATTTTCAACCTAAAAGTTGCGTTTTTTAGAAATATTTTGTAAGCTTTTTCCAAATAAATTATATCATAGAAATGTAAGTAAGTAGGTTTAAAGTAATGTAGAAATATGGAGCTTTCATTCCGGGCATAAAGAATGTACAGTAAGTTAGGCTTAACATAACAATGTGGTATTCTTTAGAAAAGGTCGATGTAGGGAGGCTTGACCTAGTCAATTTGAGGGAGGGTTGACCAGATGCTCATGGCTCCCTTAATTAAGTGGTTTTGGAAATATTTTTATTATACACTGTGAATAATGAAAAGTTAATGGTACATACATAAAAGATTGTAAATTTATTCTGCAAAGCTTCAGTAAAATGGTGTGATGGAAAAGAAAATCTTTAAAGCTGACTATAGAAAAATGTGAAACATTGCTGGAAAATGGGAAAGTTGATAGGAACTTTTTTCCATTTAAATATTGCTTACGATATGTAAATAGAAGCAGTGTGAAGGGCTAGAAAGGACTAGAAAGGAATATATAATATAATCTAAAATATTTTCATTTAACATATATGTGGAATATAGCCTTTTTCTTATTTCTAAATAAATTTGTTCATAAATTCCAGTTGTAGTCATTTATTTCAATATTTTAGTACTGAAAGTATTTTGCCCCTTAAAGTTTAAATCATGTTAAGGATAAGGTAAGTGCTCGCGTGGTTGCAAAAGAGCATAACATCGATCGAACAACTTTAGGAAGGTATGTAGATAAATTTCACCAAGATGAATACAGTGAGATGAAGCCAAACTATGAGACAACAAGATTTATCAGATCGAAGGTCACAAAAAGTAGAACAAGGAGATAAAAAAAAGCGGGAGAGTGGCTCCTAATTCCGTACATAATAATATGAAACACTATGAAAACGGAACCTGTCTCTAACAGAATACTGCCTTAAATGTTAAAATTTCATTTTCCCTGCTGTACAATTATAGCTGCTCAGACAAAATCCTGTTTAAAACAAAATTTTTCTCCTCTGACTTGCGATTGCGTCTTAACAGGTTTGTTTAAGCATCATATTAAAAAAAATATATATAATTTTTTTTCATAATAATTAAACCATGTAGAATAAAATGATTTCACTTTTTTAAAACTGATTTTATTTCTTTTCACAAATAGTGAAATAAAAAACAAAGTGGGTCAAGCCTCCCATATAGTGGCTCAACCCTCCCATATGTGGGGAACCTTGACCCATTATTTTTTCAAGAATAAAACCAATCATTTTTTAAATTTCTTATATGCTACACTTATGTAGCAATTTTATTTTGATAACGGATTGTATAACGAATAAAATGGTGTATAAAACGTTATTCTATGTTCAATATTTAAAAAAAAAAAAATCTAAAAAGTGGGTTAACCCTCCCTAGTCTCCCCTACAGCTTTTCCATGAAAAATGACATTTTGTTATTCAAACGGTTTTCGAAATTTAAATTAAGTACATCGTTTCTACTATATAAAGTTATATGTAGGTGTATCTGTTTTAGAAAAAAAAAATAATAATAAGTATTTTTCTTTTCAATCTGAATACATTTACCAAAAATAAATAAATAAATAAAGACTTGATTACTGAATAATTACATGGATACTGAACCTTAAAAACGATTTTGAATATTTTATTTATTTGTGCATAGCAATTTTTGTTTTTTCATTAAAATATTTTAATCTGTAATTTATCGTAGAAATGATTTTAATAGTTTATAAAAAAAAAAAATGGTTTCTTTTTTTAACTACAGATGAACATCAAGGAAAAAAACATTTACTCAAAAAATTCTTTATTATTATTATAATTTTACTTAGCCCAAAAATGATTTACTTTAAGATCTATTTACAGATTAATTTTCCAGTTCCACTTTCTGGTGTATTAATTGTTTATTTTTATACAAAAATATTATCACATATATTTTCTCATGTATTAAGGAGTTAATGCAGAATTATTAAAATTGTATGTTAATTATAATAAATGAATTAATATTTTTTTTTCGTTTAAAAATGCAAAACTGATTCGTTTAGTAGACAAATAGTGATGAATGATACATTTAGGAAAACTAGTTATCCATCCTAAGTTGACAGAAAAGTAATTGAAACATTAATAATATATTTCTTATAGGCAAGGGAAAAAATAAATTATATTTATATGATGATTAATTTGTGTTCGCGGGGAAAAAAAGATCAAACGAATGTTCTTTCTCCCCTATGTATTAATATTATTATTATTTTGTGTGTGTGTGTGTGTGTGTATACGTTTTTCAATTGATATATTATAGTGGCCCATAAGAGATTTTATGGTTAATTTTTATGTAAATAATATTTACATTTCACAATTTTATTAGTTATATTTTAAAATAAAATAAAAAAAATTAATGGAGTGTGCATTTTTACCCTTTTAGATTACAAATAATTTTAAATTCATTAAGTAAAAAATCGAATTATGGTAACCGAAATATCAGAAATTTAATATAAAAAAACTCCTTATTTGTTGCTGTTTTTAAAACTTAAAATTATATTTATCAGTTAGTAAAATGCTATATAATGCCAATTTATATTACTCTATTTTTAAGGATAGTAGGGCTAAGACGGGTTTTAGAATTTTCTTGTAAGTCTATTTGAACACTGTTGTTGTTTTAATCGCTGTGGAATTTTACTGAAAAATATTATCCATTTGAATATTTTAAAGGATAGGAATTGATAATTAAAACTATGTTGATGTACTTGGTTAACATTGATCATAAAAAGTTATACAGAATATTGGCTATATACAGTATATATATAAATATTAATATTAAAAACAGTAACCTTAACATGAAATATGATTCTTTT
Source organism: Maratus speciosus (assembly GCA_963932465.1). Classification (NCBI taxonomy): domain Eukaryota; kingdom Metazoa; phylum Arthropoda; class Arachnida; order Araneae; family Salticidae; genus Maratus; species Maratus speciosus. The sequence goes on along the minus strand of OZ010795.1, from coordinate 410,069,193 downwards.
TTAAAGCTATTTTGAGGAACTCTTTTTTTTTAAACCAAAGTTTTTTATTGCATAGAATATTATGTGCGAGTGTTAACCAAAAAATAGTTCAATCACTTAAAATACAATCTGTATGAGTACTGTTTTTTTACAATAACACACAGACTATTCAGTATTGTATAATTAATATGCTCAAATTAAATAGATACATATGTATATTTAAGTACACCAGAAGAAAATTTCGAAATTTCCTAGAATTTTAATTTCTGCTCAGCAAGATTTTTAAAAATAATCAAATATTACACTGCATTATTTACAGAGTGGTACACTTATTTACAAATTTAATGCAATAAGACAAATGAGACATGATCGTACTGAACATAGCTACCGATATTTAAAATGAATACGTTATTTTTTGAAGAATATGATTGTACCTTTTTCTGTTAAGTAAGACATTTTGATATTGATAACGGCTTTCGAAAGAAATTTCAAAAAAAAAAAGGGGGGGGGGGTAAATAAGTGTAGCTTTTACTGACTAAAACTTACTTTTTAAATTGACAATTGTTGCTAAAATTTAAATTGAATGTGTCATTTAAAAAATTCCATAACTAAAACTTTACCTGAAAAATATGACACTTTATTATTCAAGCGGTTATCGAAATTTAATCTTCATTAGGTCATTTCCAGAATAACACATGTATAATTTTTTTAAAGAAAAGTTGTTTTTATCTAAATTCATTTACCAAAATAATAAATATCTAATTACTGATACAAATTTAAATATATCAAAATTATAAACTCTAGAAGCACGCTTTTGAACATTTTAATTCTTTGTGCGTAGCAATTTGTTTTAATTTATTAAAATATTTTAATCTGTAATTTATCTTAGAAATTATTTTAATGGCTTATAAAAAATTGATTTCGTTTTTAAATAAACATAAACATTAAGTAAAAAAAAAAAAAAAAAAAAAAAAAAAAAAAAAAAAAACATTTTGCTGCATTAATTGTTTAATATATATACAAATGAATTAAATTTTATTTAGATATTGTTAAAAAAAAAAGTTAAAAAAAGAGTGAGAATCAGTCTTTTACAGATTAAGAACACAAATTAAAACAGTTGTGCGTAGTAGCATTTTACAAAAAATAAAAAATAAAATAAAATAAAATAAAATAAATAAAATAAAATAAAAAAACGTATTATGGAGTTTATGCAGAATTGCTAATGTCTGTTTATTTTTTATGTTCAATTATAATAAATCAATAATTAATGGTTTGTTTTCCCTTTAAAAATGCAAACACTATTCGTTATGTAAAATAATGGTGATGAATGATTCATTTAGAAAAAACTGCATAACCCTCCTAAGTTTATGCATAAGTAATTGCTAAATTATTAATGCATTTGTTATTTTTATCCACGAAAAAAAAAAGAAAAACAAATTAGAGTTTTATGATGATTAGTTTGGCTTTGTGGGAAAAAATGGTCAAACGATTGCTTTTTCTTCTCTCTATGTATTTACTTTTAATTTTCGTGCATGTGATTTTCTTAATTCTTATATTATAGTCAGCGACAAAAATATTGCTGTGAATTTTTATGTAAACAAAAACTACATTACACAAAAATATTTGTTGTAATTTAGAAATAAAATAAAATAAATTAATGGGGTGTGCAGTTTGACTCTTTTTGACCAATAAATTTAAATTCAGTAAGCAAAAAAATACAATAAGTGTAACTGAAATAGCAGGTAATATATGGTTAGCAAAGATCAAACAAATATATACAGGACATTGACTATATATATATATTTAAAAAAAGAAAAAATATATTAGGAAATCTGACTATTTTTTTAAGATTTTTTTGACAAACGATTTTTTTACACGATTTTTTTTTTTTTTTTTCGATGAATATTATGTGTCAATTATATACGAAATTTCGTTTTCACCACATAATATACAATCTGTATGCGTAATTATGTTCTAATACAACAATTAAATATGATTCAGTTACACTATATTTATGTATAATTTATATGTTTAAAGATTTTTTTAGGAATTCTAGAAAGAATATTAATTTCTACTCAGCAACATTTTTCAAAATAACCAAAATACTTTATATACTGCCTTATAACACTAAAATGTACATGTAGGATAGATTTATATTAAGTTCTTGTTTACAAAATATATATACTTGTTCGTCTGAGATCATTGCGTATATCTATGGTTCTATTTATATTAATGAGCTCCGCCCAAAATATCGTTAGATAAAATTATAGCAATTTGTTTTTCTTCTTCTGGAATTTTCCTAATGGTGGATAGGGAATATATCAAAGATAATAATAATAAAAAAGAAATACCATTAAATAATGCTATTTAGATTTTATTGCCTCACTAACTACGATAATTTAAACATAAGGAACAGAAAAAATTATTGAATACTTCCTCGAATTTTAGGTTGTTTTTGTTCAAATGTTCAGCAATTTAAAAAAAAAAAAAATCATAAAAGAAACTTTTTTTTAATAAAAGAAGCGTAGTTATTGAGTTTAAACATTAATCGTTTTTTCTTTTAAGCATGGTTAACATGAAAGATTTAGATAATAAATTTCGATCCGTGTCAGCACCGAGACCAAATTTATTCATTAATGCACACATTGTCATCAGGTGTCTAGACATACATATTATTGTGAAGTAATTATTCCCTATGTTATGTCAAAAAAGAAATGACTCGAAAACCATAATTTTAATTTTCCTGTTAAGTGACCAGTAACCAACAGACCAGAAAGTCAAAATTATCTATATATTTAAAACACTAAGCATTTTCTTTCAACAGCCCGTGAGAAAAAAACCACTGCATCAAATTACACCAATCTTTTTTTAAATGAAAGATATTTGGCCATATATTTGTTATCGTACACTTGTTTGTTCAAATATTTTATTAATTAGCCGTAATTTTAAATTAAAATTCTACAGTTGCGCATGCGCAGTATATAAGTACAAGTCTGCCTTTGGAGTGACACGCTGCAAATGCGCAAGGATGCTCGCTCAGTTGAACTAGCTAGAAGTTTTAAGTTCGTTTGCTATTCGATCTTACTGTAAACTAGATTTTCCTTCTGTCACAAAGTTAATATTATTTGGCTCTTTCAGCATTATTCACAATTCAAAAATTTACTGTGTGAGCTAGATACTTTTTATTTCGGGACTGCCATATTATTTTGGCCATATTACACACAGAAGATAAACACAGTGATTTGAGGCTAAAAGTTATATCCGTCTTATGAATTGCCAATAGTTACACACGAAGATTGGGAAACTAGCATGTTAAGTTGTACCTGTCTCTTTGAAAAAGTAAGGTATCATAAATATTAAAACGCTAAACTTTTTTTGTAAGATCAAAACTCAAATTCGAGACGTATGCGTCAACTGTTGTTCGAACCTTTTCAATCTAGAACGTAAAAAAATGAGTTCCATCTAAGGTAGCGCGTTAACTCAACAGTTTAAAGCTCAGAATTTTTGTAACGGGCGCAGGTTCGAACCCAAGACTGGCAAAATGTGCAATATTGTTGTCGATAATTCATTTCAGTAATGACATATTTCATTAAGAAGCGAATATATAGGATTTTTGTTTTATTATCATTATTATGAATGCTTTATAATCAAATAAAATTTAACAATAAATAATATTTTTTTTTAAATAATGATGTTATATTTAAAATACTTAATCTAAAATATTTTGCATGTAATTATCAATTACATAAATTGGGATGATCTACAATTTTCGTTATGTTTTCTGAACATTATCAAGAATATATATGTGTGTGTGTGAGAAAGAAAAGTTTGACATTCTTTTCCGTAAAAAACAAAACGCAAAGAAAGAAAAATATTCGTATAAGAGCTATAAAAGAAATTACTTTGATATCCAGGATTAATATTTAAAAAATGTAAAATAAATTGCATGTAATAAAAAATGTATATTATAAATCGTTAGCGACACCAAGTTTCAAATTTAGGTTTTTAGAGAATGAGACAGATAAAAAGAAAATTCATGGCAGCTTTTAATCGTCGTGTAGTTAAAAAAAAAAAAAAAAAAAAAAAAAAAAAAGAATGAATGAAAATAAATATTGTTATTAAAAAAAAAATAAATAAAATAAAGTAAGTAAAAATAAATTCTTTACCCGACATTTTTAGGCACAAGCATAATTGGCTGTAAATTATAAACTGAAAATTCTTTCAATTCATTGAATAGGTCAGAGTGACCACACCATCTATCGCCTTAAAGAAGTAGCAGTCACTTATGCAATATAGAAATTCTTCATTCAATTATTAATTTAAAAGCAATTACTTAAAAATTCAAGAATTTTTCTGATGAAACATTCAAATTACTTACCGTCAAATCTTGACGGGCACTATCTAGTTTATAATGAAGATAACAACGTTTTAGTCACTATTGTGACAGTGATCATTTAGGAAGATTGTGATGTCACAATTGTGTCACTGAATATTATAGATTGCACAACTATTATAACTAAGTTATTTTTTGACTACATAGCTTCTTCCAAAGAAATTGCGATTTCATATCTACTGTTAACGAATTATGTATCGATAATTTTGATAGCTATTATTAGATTACCTTATTAATTTAAATTATAAACGCAAATTGTGTTCATACTGTTTCTTTTCGTGAAAATAGCATTACAAAGTGAATTTAGAGGTTGTTCTATTTTTCGTGCTTATACGGAGCAAAATTTAATCGTCACATGCTGTTATGCTCATTAGACAAAATAATATTATATCTCTATAATAGTTTAATTTATTGGGTTATTTTTTTTATAGCGTACCATTATTAATTATTTTATCATTTAAACAAACACGCGTTTTCTGCGTTTTAAAACTGAACTTTTGAGAATATATTTACATGAATTTTCAACTATTGAATTTAGAACTTTTAAAAAAACTACATATACGAGGGTATTTTTTTCAGTCTCTGATTGGGCACAAAATAATGGTAGACGTGAATATAAAATGTTTTTATTATAAAAAGCCAAGTACTACTCTTTGACATAGTCAGCGGGAAGATTGGGGAATTTGTCATACCGACGCACAAGTTTTCCAATACTCTCATAATACACGGTTGCCGCCAGTTTTTTGAGACAGGTCCCCAGCGCATCTTAAAGTTTTCGATGCGATGGGAGCGCCGTCCTCCAATACCTGTCTTTATCCCTCGGAAAATTGGCGGTTTTTCGATGCCCGGCCGAACAGGTGACCGAAGAGCATCATTCACAATTTCGAAAGGAAGTGCTCCAGCACCCGCAATACAGCTGAGATCTGGCAACGTATCCCTTTCACCTTCTTTCAGAGCTGACTACAAGTGGGGAGAACAACGCTTTAACACAAGCAATGGCTTCAAGATACTGTGGAGACCTACCTCATCGCGCTGGCAGAAACCTTCTATGAAGTCGGTATTGGAAAACTCGCCCACCAGTATGGCAAATGTCGCAATCTTCATAGTGACTATGTAAAAAAAAATATATACTTTGATTGTATTTCACACATGTTAATAATGCCATTATATTATTTACACTTGTTTTTGTTCTACGCCTCATAAGAAGCCATGGGAGGTGGAAAAAAATACACTTTATACATTTTTCTTGTTAAATTTACATATTTTTACACAAAATTTATTTTCAGTTAAAAATTAAGCAAATAATGTTAACAATTTTTTTTTTTTAAGTATCAGATATGTATATACACTATTCATTCTGCGATGTTTTATAAATACTTCAATAAAAATGTATAAATATATTTTTTAAAATATTTTATATGATGTATTAATGCCGAATATCTGATTTTGTATATGGCGATATGCTTCTACACGTCTTGGCATAAACATGCAGTAACTTCAAGGAAAACATTTCATTTTAATCACAATATATTGCCAATACTTAGAGGAGTTTAAACAATAACTCTCTAATTTTCTGTTATTATAATATTGGAATAAAGATAACAGTTACGTTATATATATATTATTAAATTAATCAATCTCAAATGCAGAATGTATCTCACTTTATAGATATATTTATTTATCAAATAAGTATTTATATGCCTTATGGCGAGGCCATATATTTGTATTAGATTTGTATTCGAAATTAATATGTTTTAAAAATTTATTTCCCTTTTTTCTGTTTAACGCTAGCATTCAAAAATCATTTTTTATTTAGGTCTAATTTAAGTGCAATCGTTATACCCACATAAATATTCTTTTTGTTTCTGTTAAAAGCTATCATTCAGATAAATGATTTGTTTGTTATTTATAATTTAAGCACCTTTCCTCTCCCCGCATATATATTCTTTATTGATTTTTTTTTTTTTTTTTTTTTTTTTTGTTAAACGTTGCTTCTTTTACAAATCTGTTTACATAATCTAAAGATCATATAGTTAATTTAGTCTTGCTGGCGTCTCGTAAATGCATTAAAGACTCATAAATTTCATTTTTACATCTGCTTGCGAATAGATAGTGGACAGTAATTATCCTCACCGTTTTACTTTATGTAAGCAATAATAGGTTTGCTTTATTATTTCACTTTATAATTCGTTGCCAAATGTGGTTTCTGTCCTTGGCGTTTATCTAATTCAAATTTTAATATATCTCCCAGTTTAACGGTTATTCTGTAATTGACGTATTGGCTCAAGACAGATGTATTCTTGGCGTATTAAATTACGCAGATTGAAAGGGACTTGCTCTCTGATCGTCCTACTGTATAGGGCTTAAAAAATTGCTGAGTAAGTGGGGGCCACCACTGATTTTACATCTTAGCCTTAATAAAGATTTTCCATGGAACTTTCTCCTGAATTATTGCCTGGCGGACATTCTTTACAGGAAACGGATCCATGACTGGGGTTTGCGATGGATTACATTGTATTGTACTACCGAAACTACGTTACGATCATTTTCATAATAAAACGGCCTTCAACTACTCCATTTGCATTTTTATTCAAAATACGTAACACATGTTTCCATAAGGACATCTAGAGTAATGCAAGATGCATTTTAGACTTTTCATTTATGGAGAGAGTTTTGTTATTTTTCTACAGTTAATTATTATTTATTAATTATTATTTAACTCTTATTATTACTATTTTCTTGTACTATATTTTACACGACATATTTCATCACCAAAATTAATACCATTAAATAAATTTTTACTTTGAATACTGTTTTAAGTAAAGAACATGTTATAATCCAATATTCATTGATATTGTCTAGCTGTCTCTTATCTATTTCTTTATTGTATTTTGTAAAAATAGTTTTCAAAGATTTTTGATGCTAAAATACTGTAATTATTATGTTTAATCAAATGTCTGTTTTATATATTGCATAGTAAAACGTATGTATAACATGAAGTAGCTACGTATTCTTTTGCTTGATTGTTTGCTTTTTAATGTTTGCAATTGTAAGTATATAGTAATATTTTTTTAATGCTATATGTTTCAAAAAATAAAATAATAAAACGAAATGCAATATTCCACCTTGATCTAATCAAAAACTATATAATAAGGACTATAAATTGTTCACCGATTACTTATTATGGTGAGAAGTAATATTAATATGTATGCTAGAAGTTTAAAAAATATATATTATAATTAAATTTCCGAGTACTTTCTGTTTGCAATCCAACAGCTACCATCATGGAATATTTTCATTAATTGCCAATCAATTGATTCAAATACATCACAAGTTTAACTCGAAACTTGTGGCGTATTACTACTTTTACTCCCAGCTACCTTAGGAATTATATACTCACACATTTCAAATGAAGTGACGTATTTCAATGAATGGAAAGGCAAGTAATGAAAATATTCCCTCATGAAGGCTGTTGGATTTCAGACCGAAAGTACTCGAAAATTTAAATCAAATGTTCATTTTTAAACTTGGAATATCTGTATTAGAATGATTAGTCATCTTTTAAGTAAACTTTGAACTTTTGAATGTTGGTTTTATAATGTTTATGCTATATGTTTCTTTAAATCATTATTAAAAAAAAAAAAAAAAAAAAAAAAAAAAAAAAAAACTATATTTCTTGTAAAAAAAAAAAAAAAAAAAAAAAAAAAAAAAGTAACATATGATGAGGTATATTTTTGATCACTTTAGAAATATTTGCTAAAATTGTGTTATCAGAAATATTTTATACTGGCTGTCGAAACTAAAATACGCGTTTAGACATAAATATTTGTTTTGATCTACAGAATTTTAAGAATGTAATGCAAAGCATTTGCGATTTAAGAAAAGTTTCAAATGCCATAATTAAAAGACAATTCATTAATTCAATTCGGTAAACCTCTTTCAAAATATTTTTATATTCCGACTTATGTCATGTACAAAACTCTCCTAAAAGGTTTTTTGGAGAAAAAAAAAATATATATATATAGTTCAAAATGTACGTTAAATGTATTGATATATATAATTATCAACTGAAATTAAATTTCTTTGTTACATTATATTTCCTAGTAAAACCGACAGAAGTGACGATATAAGATGATTTTCAAGAAAAAAAGGTAATAAAAAATACTTTAACTTTACTTTGTTTTACAATATAAACTAGTAATTAAACAAATATTTTTAAATATTGGCTTGTTTAGAATATTAAATATAGAATTTGAATTCATCTTTTCAAATTTTCAAATTTTGAAACATACATAAAGTAATAAGTAAGGGTAACGTGTTTCTTAATTTATGACTTTATGAATATATTTATTATGAAAATGAATGTAAAAAAGATGATAAAATATTTATTAATTATCATCTATAGATATAAAACTCAAAATTACATGACGGCAAAAAGGTGGTTATAAATCTTTTACTAATGTAAATTAATTTCTGTCAGCAAATTTTATATAAGTTTTAAATTTACTTTTATATGAAAATAAAATAAAATTTATGAATGTATTTATAAGTTATAAAATCACTAGAAGCTCTTTCATATTAAAAAAAAAGAAAAATATATTACACGTACAGTTTATAAGTATGATCGTTAAACTTATCAAACATAATCGCAAAAACTCCTCATTTCTTAGAAGATATGGAAAAATGAATGATTTTCAATCATATATGTTTTTTGTGACATTATTCAAAACTATCACTGAGATAGATTTCTTTATTCTTAGAAAACATTTGGCAATTGGCAATTTTATTTACGAAATGCGCACTGGAATATATTTTTCGCAAGTAAACATTCTTCGCAAAAGCCAAAATTTTTATTCTCAGTTTCTCAATTTAGTGATTTACATTATGAGGTTAAATTAGATAAGACAGTTTTTTTGGTGAAAAAAATAATATGTGTCCAAGAACTCAAAGCAGACATTTTTTTGTAATAGCTGCATGCCCTTATTTTTGTAGCTATAGTTTGTTAAAAAGCATACATTCCGATATTTCATAATCACTTTTCCATAGACATTTAAAAAATGTATGCTTCAGAACTGCAGAGGTATCTGGCATTTGTTTAATATATATATATATATATTTTCTGATGTGTGTTCTGAATGCATTGATAAAATAAGGATATGGAAAATGGACTATTTAATGATTTCATCTGTTTATTACTCCATATTTTTGATAAAGCAAATCATGGGTATATAAATTTATCATATAATGCATTTCATTGAAAAAGGTATATGATTTCATTACATTTTACCGTTTTTGCCGTATATATTATTACCAGTTCTACTATTTTAATCTATTGAGAAATAGTGCAAACAAAAATCGTAAATGTTGACAGATTGTTCTGCTTTATAATTAACTTGCGAAAACGGCGACTTTGCTCGCGTAATAATTGAAACATGCCAAGTGATAATGATACGTCTATTTTTTATTAAAAGAAATTATGTTTTTAAGAATAAATCAAAAATTACCATTTAAGACACAGATTGACTACACCTCATTATTACACTGGATTAGGCAGAAATGAGGCTTAAATTAATAAGAAGAAGTAAAGGTAATTCTAAATAAATAATATTTTAGAAGATCTTCTGAAAATTTTATGCTCAATTCATACGCTCTTTTCAGTATTTATTTGAAGTTTTAAACTATTTACAAACCCTCTTCTTAGCACGCATTTATATCTCAAAATTAAACATCATGTCAGATTTCAAGCATCATGTGTACTGATGTCTACCATACCTCTAAAGGTAGTGGCACCAACATAAAATGCCTATTTTGAAACAGGGACTATCACCATTAATTTTCCAACAATAATTTTTAAAACGGTTTGGTATTTCCTAATATTCTATAGAAACGTAATTTAGATATATTAATATTTGGAAATTATTCCAGAGAGAAACTTTCGCCTTGCATACAATATTTCAAATGAAAATCAAATTTCAAATTATTTTTGCTTAAAAGGCGCAAAGGCCAACCTAGTGAAAAAGATTCCATGCCGGGAATCGGACCCGGGCCATCAGTATAGCGCACTGACGTTCTACCGACTAAACCACATGGAACGATACCCAGCCAGGAATTTCTCACTATTACAGGTTGGCAAGGCTACAAACGCAACACAAGATTGAATATATTCCGTGAGCCACCGACATGGGGCAAACACAGACCCTTAATTAAATCCAGCATCGATTGAATCTATATTAATCTATATATATCCTATTAAGCAAAAATAATTTGAAATTTGATTTTCATTTGAAATATTGTATGCAAGGCGAATGTTTCTCTCTGGAAAAATTTCCAAATATTAATATAGATTCAATCGATGCTGGTTTTAATTAAGGGTCTGTGTTTGCCCCATGTCTGTGGCTCATGGAAAATATTCAATCTTGTGCTGCGTTTCTGGCCTTGCCAACCTGTAATAGTGAGAAATTCCAGGCTGGGTATCGTTCCATGTGGTTTAGTCGGTAGAACGTCAGTGCGCTATACTGATGGCCCGGCGTCGATTACCGGCATGGAATCTTTTTCACTAGGTTGGCCTTTGCGCCTTTTAAGCAAAAATAATTTGAAATTTGATTTTCATTTGAAATATCGTAATTTAGATAGTTTTTAAAACCTTTTGTAAAACGTTTGTTATTCCTGCCAACCCCAGGTGTTAGCGGCACCGGTATAAAATATAGCCTGTGTGGGATCAGAGATAGTCACCATTCATTCCCTACCTCTTATTTTATAATCGATTTATAATTCCCTGAGACTGCATAGAAATCGTATTTTAGAAATTTGTTAGAACGCTTTTCGATCCTTCCCTTCGCTTCACAACTTTAAATTTCGAATTTTATTTTGACCTCTTGGAGGTTACTTATATTCTTCAAGTCACATCAATGGCATGTTTAAAGTTTCTAGCCTCTATAGTATCGCAGAAATCGCAATTTAGATTTTTTTTTTTTCATGCAACACTCTTGTGGTACTGGAACCGATGTGGAATATAGTTTATGTTTGAACAGGTTCTATCACCACCAATTTGCAACCATTCTTTTTTAATTCGGTTTGGTATTTCATATAATCGCATAAAAATCGTAGTTTAGAACGCTTTCAGAACACTTTTCTGTCACTTCATCCTTTTAAATTTGGAATTTTCTTTCGACGATTCTTAGATGACATTTTCATCTTGTAAGTAATTTACCATGCCAAATTTGAAATTTTTTTACCCTCAGTTTTACAAAAAACGCAATTTAGAAAATTTTCGCTTTTGCAACCTCCAGGTATTAGTAACAGCAACAAAAAATTTTGTCAATATTGGAGCAGGGAGTATCCCCATCAACTTGCAACCATTACTTTTGAAATCAGTTTGATATTTCCTGAAATTGCATAGAAATCGCAAATTAGAACCTTTTTAGAACTCTTACCGAACATTTTCATCCCTTTTAAATTTCAAATTTATTCGAAACTGTTCTTGGGAAGCATTTACATCTTATAAGTAATTACCATGCGAAATTTCAAGTTGCTAGAGTATGACAAAAATCACAATTTAGATAGTTTTTTGCTCCTGCAACCCCTAGGTGTTAGTAACACCGACATCAAACAAAGCCTATGTTAGAGCAAGGGCTATCACCATCAATTTTCAACCATCACTTTTGAAATTGATTGGGTAGTTCATAAGATTGCGTAGAAATCGCAATTTAAAACGTTTTTAGAACGCTTTCCGCTGATTGTCACCACTTTTAAATTTTGATTTCTTCTAGTAAATGTTCTTATAGATCGTTTATATCGTATAAGTAACTACCATACATAATTCCAAGTTGCTAGCACCTGCAATATCAGAAAAATCGCAATTTAGATCGATTTTTGCTCTGCAAAGTAACACTGACACGAAATAGGGTCTATGTTAGAATAAGGGCTGTTTGTGTCCATTACCAACCAATACTTTTGAAATTGGTTTGATACTTCCTAAGATTGCTCCCAAATTGGCATTTAAAACGTTTTTAGAAGGTTTTTCGGTTTTTTTTTAATCCCATTTAACTTTTGATTTTTAAAAGAAATCCTCTTAGAGATAATTTATATCTAATACGTGACTACCATGCCAAATTTTATGAATCTGGGCCATTGAATAATACAAAAAGAACGTTTTTAGAATGTTTTTTGCTCCTGCACACCCTTTGAGAGTAGTGGCACCGACATAAATTATAGCCTATTTTGGAGCAAGGGCTGTCGCATCATTTTGACACAATCATTTTTTAATCCAGTTCGGTACGTCCTGAGATTGCGTAGAGATCGCCATTTAGAATGCTTTTTAGAACATTTTGTGTAGTTTTTCACGCCTTTTAAATTTCGATTTTTTTATGAAATGTTAACGCTTTTTAGAACATTTTGTGTACTTTTCACACCTTTTAAATTTCGATTTTTTTATGAAATGTTTTAGAGCTCATTTATATCTTATAGGTTACTACCATTCCAAATTTCTTATTTCTACGCCTTTCAGTAACACAAAATTCGCATTTTTAATAGATTTTTCGCTAACTTTGTGTTAATGTCGGACACATAAGGTATAGCCTGTATTCAAACAAGGACGAACACCATCGTTTTGATGCGTTTGAAATCGGTTCGGTAATTCCAGATATTACCTCCTACAAAGAAACAGCCTTTACCTGTTTATAATATTAGTATAGACAACGAAAACATCGTAAAACATTTTATTGTTCTGCTATTTTGAGAAACAAATTGAATTTATTTTACTACATCATCAATAATTTTCTTTCGATTTTTATGATATTTCAATGAATTTTTATAAACGTTTACCTATATCTAAAGATACAATTATGAAACACAAACTGTAGAATTTTTATCTCTTGTGCAGTTAAAAACTTCGTAAATATATATATATATACATATATATGTATATATTTAGTATGTTCAGTTTCTAATTTAATATTCCCTAATATGCTATTTCATTTTCCCAGCAATTAAAATGTCGTCTCCAAAAATAACGTTTCGGTGTAAAAGCCAGCCTTAAAACAACGCAGATGTGTCATTGTACTGTTAAATACTCTATTGCAGTTTTTTAAAACTTTTAAGCATCACACATTTTCAATTTTTATACCGTCGTCAATGTATTTTTGAGATATTAAATTTTTCTACTTTTAAGCGCCATTGGTTTAATTTTGGGAACGCAAGTACTAAATTTCTGCATAAAGGAAAGATAAAATAGTTCGATAATAGTAATTATATCTGCTTGTTGCCATTTTCCCATAACTGTTGAAAAAAAAGTAATTAAAGCACTTGCTATTTTGAAAAATATAAATGAATGATTTCTAATAAAACATGGAGCTATTATAAACTATATTTAATTTATTTATCTGTATTACAAACAAATGAAGGCATATGAATCATTAAATATCCGTGTTTTTTTTTCATTGTCGAATTTCTCGAGTGACATCTGTTTTTTTTTTTTTGTTGTTGTTGTTTTTTTCAGCTAAACATCATTATTGCTTTTGGTAAGTCAAATATATATATATATATATATATTTTTCATACGGTTATAAGTATACATTTAAAGGTTTTGTTTTTAATATGATGTATCTAGTTTTAATGATGTAATGCCGGGGAACATTAAGCTTCGAAATAATCTAAAATGGTCACATAATATCTACAGTGTAGAGTTTCCGTGGGTTATACTTCTCTCACCTAGGCGATTGGTAGATTTGATGCATATTTCAATTGAAGAAATAGACCATACAATCTTTATTTTAAATTTTAACTTTTTAAAGAGCTGAATTTAAAATAGTAAGGGATTGCATTCTTCTGTTTTTGGAAAATGTCGTCTACATATATTGGAAAAGGTTTGTATCCGACACAAACATAAACATTCAAGAAATGTGTGATGACGTTCATGACTATTTAGAAGATTGGAATGAAAACGAATGTGTGGTAAACGTCGAAAATTACAATGAGACAAAACAAAAAACATATTAAATACAGCGTGTTTCTTGTTTGTGTTAGATTCATGAAAGATGTTCACGGTTTGACGAATCATGCTATAATTGTGGAAGAAATTAAATAGCATGAAAAAAGTTACTACAAACAATCTTAACTAATAGTATATAAAACATTTTCATAAAAGATAATTAAATCTGTTAAGATACCAAGATTTCAAGAAACAAATTTCATTTTGATAGGTAAAATAGTAATTCATGTAAAATTATTGTTCAGTAATTTAATTGTTAGTAGGTTTACTTAATTTTCATGTAATAAAAATAATCTTTTAAAAATTTAATATAAGTGGAATTATTTCAACATTTTATTGTTGTCCATCTCTCCCGAATTACTCCGCGTAATGGGGAACGCATAATAAAAAGTTAAAAAAATTATAAAAGAAATTCCTTTAAGGATATAAACTTTTGTATTACGACTTTTATAAGAAACATCATACATTATACATATGTATTTTGAAAAGTAAATATATATTTAAATATATGGTTTCTAGAGCTCAAAGAAAAAACTTGATGTATATCCCTCGTAATTACCCTAATTATAAATTTGATAAAAATCCCGTTGTAATCTTATAATACAATATAAAATATATAATCTTACAATGTTTGTACTACGTTTTATAAAATTAGGTGCTGCAGTAGCTGGAACAAAAATAATGAAGTATCGCTAAAATGTCTTAATTTATGCATTAAATAGAATTCCAAATGTTCGAACGAGAATTCACCATCTTATGGTAACAGCTACTGCAGCAGTAAAACGTGTTTTAAAAGAAAATGTAATTCAGAAAAGTTTATTTTAAATATTTTATAACTTAATGTGTATTTAAAACGTAATTTAAAAGTTTATAACCGGACATATTTTTTAAAAACTTTTTTAAACATGACATTTTTGTAAAGAAATCTTATTTTTAAAAAATTTTAAAACAAATCGAAAGATCAATGGGAATTACAAATAACAGGTTTTTCATTTAACATTATTGGAAAAATATGATATTTTATAGCTTTCTCTTTAAAAAAATTGCAGTAAATCTATCGAAATATTATCGTATTCTAACAAAGTTAACGTTTTAAAAATAATAATACTTTTCCACATTGCGTAAACTTTCAATAACTGCACATTAAGTCTACAAAATAAATTCTAGGTTCTTAACTTTTCTCACATCATCCCCAAAGGGAAAATGATTAAAAGCACTTTTGAGATGTTATCCCCAAATATGCCACAAAGGATCATTATCTACTGCGAAAATACTTTCTTTTCTTATATTAAAGCATTATGTAAGAAAACAGCAATGAAAGTTCTTCTAAAAGGTCTTTACTTCAGACAAATCGCTGTGAAACATAATTTGTTTAGGAAGTATTTTCTAGTCTTTTGTATTTATATGTAATACATAATACATAATACATTTTAAAGTTATTTTTTTTAAAACAAATGACGCATTTAATAAGAAAACGGAAATGTTTGTAGTACAGATTTTATATAAAATGTTGTCTCCAGTAAATGTTTTCAGTTCAAAAATAGTTTAAAAGATGAGGATGTGAGTTTCAAAACTCGCCGTATCCACATTTAAAAAATCAAGCTTTCTCTATGAATTTTTTTCTATTGGTGAACTTGCATCGGAAAAACACTAGTATAAAAAACTAGTTTTATTGTGTATTTCTGACATTCTAATATCTAGGTTTACAATTAAAATCAATGGACGCAATCAGAGGTTTTTCGCGCTTCCCCAAAGTTTGATTTTCTGTATAAGGCAAGTAACTCACGGCTTCATATATGTTTTGATGTACTGTTCGCTAGGGCGGAGTATCATTATTTTTTCGAAATTCTTTTCCCACTAGCACGGAAAATTTCTGGAATGGGAGCAGAAATATAAGCACAAAATTTCAAAATAGTAAATAAATAGCGTCAGGTTTTAATTCATGTTCTAAAGATGCAATTTTAGCTGAAAATGTAAAATTTCACATTTCAGTAATATTTTTAATTTCCGATTTTTTTCTTCCTGCTAGCGCGGAAAATTTGAAAACATATATAGCGAACGTAAGTTCAACATTTTAGAGTAGTTAATAAATATCTCACTGTTCAACTTTGGGTTCTAAATATGGGAAATTACTCAAAAGTGTAGAAAATTTTTGTGTCAAAAATATAAAAAGAAATGGAAAACTTTTGCATAAAGCTTGAAACATTTATTTTACCAAAATAAGATATTCGCAAATAATGATTATGAACAGTAAGCAATAAACCTTATCATTCACGCAATACACAGTCTTTGTATAACACAGTTCATTAGGAGTTTCAGAATAAAAGTGGCAAATTTGCATTTACTTGTTTCCCTTTTTTCACTCTATACTGTTTTTGTTTGTTTCAAACGATGGAATGTTACGCCTTGACTCCATTCTGGATCTAATATAACCATAACGGCTGTTCTCTCCGATGACTACAAAGGAAGCCATGTTGTTAATTTTATTCATCTTTCAACACATTAAATGTGATATGCGAAGTTTATTTCCCACTGCCGACACTGCACATTTGCCAGACCCTATCAGTTGCATTATGTGTTCATTCAACAAGTAAGTGGTAAAGGAATCACAGATTTTTATTATTTTATTATATGTTGTAGGATAGAGACCCCTTAGTCTCAGGTTCATCAGATTTTATCCAACGCTCCTTAGTTCTTGAGAAACCGGGGTGTCTAATAGTAGTACACAAATTAAATACTTAATTTGTAACATGAAGGGTAGGTTGGTCGTAGCTCAATTGGTACGGCGTTTGCTGGCTGATCTGTGGGGCCCGGGTTCGGAACCCGAACGCGCTACGTTTGTTTTTCTCATTTTTTGTTTTATAAATGTATTTGTAAATTAATAATTTTAATTAAAAATTTTAATATCATACATTAATTATAATGATAACAAACTTAAATTTATCATTTTCTATTTTTAAACTATTATTTCTCATCCTTTAAAGAGGTTTAAAAAGAAATTAGATTTATTATTGAATGATGAAAATTCCAAAATCGTGACAAAACCTGTTGTGGTGACATCTAGTTATGATAAAATAAAAGAATATTCAAATAAAATAAAAATAAAAGCAGAAGGAAGATAAAGGGGAAAGCAAAATAATTGAAAGTGCAAGCATACGTATTATAAATTTAAAAATCTTTAATATTAAAAAAATCGGTTGTAAATTAATTCTGATGCTAATTTTTAATATAATTATGCTTGTTACTTTAAAAACAGAATAATAGTATTATCACATTGACTTCCTTTGTTAAAGAAATGCGTAAATGATGTTCCTTTAAAATCACGAATTGACACAATTGTTCAATATCGTTGCATCGATAAAGAATATATGAAATACATTTTAAAAGTGATTTTTAAAAAATTAACAGTTTTATGATGTTTTATACAACTATTTAGTTAAAAGTAAAAAATTAAATAGGTTAAAATTATAATTTATATACAATATTATAAATTTTAATTGACAATGAGATTATTAAGTTATACTTACAAATATATTTATAAAACAACAAAAAAAAAAAAAAAAAAAAAAATAGAAAAACAAATGTAGCGCGTCCCGGTATCGAACCCGTGTCCTCGGAGCAGCCCGAAAACACCATACCAACTGAGCTACGACCAACCTATTCTGTTAGTTACAAAGTAAGTATTTATGTTGTGTACTACTATTAGCACCCCCCCCCCCCCCCGGTTTCTCAAGAACTAAGGGGCGTTGGATAAAATCCGTTGAATCTGAGACTAAGGGGTCTCTACCCTACAACATACATGAAAATAATCAAAATCTGTGATTAACAAGGTTGGCCCTTTCCTTGTTAGTTAAAACTTGGAGTTCACTGGATTAATCCTGTGTACCAATATAAGCATGCAAGATTTGTTTAGCCGTTGACAACAAGCGGACACAGAAACGTTTTCCAAGATTTTTGTGGTACAAATTCTGAAGACAAAACCAATTTGTAACTGCAGTGCTGATATCGTACTGCTGTGTTAATTTTCTTAAAGTCCAGAACAGGTTAACGTTCAAAATTCTTAATCTGTATTCCAATTGGACCACAATACGTTTTAGGACCAGTTTTATCGACATCCAATGCAGAATTAGATGCCTGAGCAGCAGCTGGCACACGAACCAATGTACGAATTTATTTCAGGTATGGCGAAAAACACCACCCTTATTTCCGGTGTTTACTTCAGTCCCATAAACTCATAATGCTAACAGTGTAGTGAAATCAATACGACGCTCTGTGCAAATTTCCTTATACTATCAGTAATGTCTCTAGCAGAAAAGGTTATTGGTGACACATGCCTTATTTAATTGCAGCCAGTTTCTTCTACTATAGTCACGTGTACTTCAAGTACTCTTTGTCGATGCAGCGTTTCGTCACTGTTCTTCTGAGTTAAAGTTTGATCTTTTCGACTGTCAAAATACAGTCCTTTCGAGTTATTGATGAGAATGAAACTGAAATCTTGGCCCTGGCGTTCCGCGAGATATTTCTTTCTTCCTCTTCTTATCTTATGCCTACCCTTAACATTGGACATGTCGACATCTGTTACAGTTCCTGAATCTTCAATAAGTGCACTTGCTACCGATGCCGCAGCTCTGTTGGACACTCCCATTCGGTCTCAATCTGTAGAAAGGACTTTTAGCCCTTACTTTCGAATGCGATTACGTTGAAGGTTTATGAGTAAGATCCTGAGACTGTAGCACACAAACATGATCTGTAGAATTAGATAACTCTAAGTCTTCGCATGAAACAGCTGTGATTGAATTTTATTCCGTTTTCTGAAAATTTCCTTTTTCCTTTTCTAACCTCCACTTTAGTTTACTATGTTGCTTCATTTTCTTTAAAATTGTCTCATCCTCAAGAAACAGTCTTACCAAGTCTGGAAAATTCCTATCACGTGGGCATTTACAATCGTTCGGAGATGCACTCTTGCAAGAATAACTGTCACAAAGACTTTATTTTGTTTCCGATTGGAAATAGTAACTTTGACTTCATATTTTCAGTCTGTTTCTTAGCAAAAAACTTCTTATTTATCATAATATGATCTAAGCATTTTGACTATTGTTTCCTCAGAAACTGCTGGAATTGAGGCGCTCTGCTAAATTGTTTAATTTTTTTCAGCCACATAAACTGCTATAACCCCTGCAGGTTCGATTATGTATTTTTCAATTCATTTCTCATCCACAAAAAGTAATTCATTATAACTTCGTATGATATTAGATCACGAGTACTTAATTCTGCCAGTTCTTAACTACGATCCCCATAAACGTAGCAAAATAAATCACGTCTACTGCGCCTTAATTGTGACATTTTTGTCTTATACCTTCAAAGTACGGTACTAGTTCAACGAACTATTAAAAATTCTATAAAAACTTTCACATGCACTATTTTGCAATAAAATTAAGAAAATAAAATTGAATATCTGAATTACGACTGTAGCACGAGCAGAGCATTCAACCAACGGTCGCAGTACAATGAGCGAATACGAGAAAACGGAACTTGCTAGGGAAATTTCCTCCACATGGCCTTTATTTCGATGGCGTTGTCTTTTTAGCATACATCTATTGACCAGCTTAAAACGCAAAAGTCGAACGAAAGATATTTTATGGTGTCCACCAGATTCGTCCGGGATAGCTCAGATGGCAGAGCACTGGCGGCTTCAGCCAGGAGATCCCTGGTTCGAATTCTGGTCCGGGCATTTTTCGCCCAGTTGGAAATTTACATCTAATATGATTTATTTATCAATTAGAATAATTGTGTTAAAATTAATCTAGTGAAAAGATATTTATTGATTAATTTAGATTTTTGCACCTGTTTTCCATATGTCCGTCCGAATTTTCAGCATCAGTGGGAAGAGGAAATTGAGAATTAAACAAATATCACAAAAATGTGAAAAAAATGCATCATTTTTGGCTATTTTGGAATTTTTAGTTCACAAAGTGGAACCGGAAGATATTTTTTGATTACTCTAAAATTTTATACTTATGTTTCTTCTATATTTTTCAAACTTTTCTGTGGTAGCGGGAATAGAAAATCGTAAATTAAAAAAAATACTAAAATGTGAAATTTACATCATTTTGTGCCAATTTCCCTTATTTAGACGCCAAAGTTGAACCTGGAGATATTTAATTATTACTAAAAATTTCTTCATTTATATTCCTTATATATCCTTTCAATTTAACGGGAAGAAAATATAGAAATGAAAAATATTACACTGAAATGTGAAAATTTATTAAATTTTCTACTAAAATGTCTTAATTAGACCTTAAAGTGGAAGAGGAAGCTATTTATTGATTATTTTTTAATTTTGTGCGTATATTTCTGAGACCATTCGACAAATTTCCGCGGTAAAAGAATTTTGAAAAAAAAATGCTGTGTCCTACAGTATACATGCTGAACTTGGTTATGAGTATGGTTTTTGTATTTTCTAATCAAGATTTAATCAATAGTAATATATGTATATTCTAATTGATATGTTAAAATATAAAACTAGACATGTTGTTCTGTAGTACTTTGTGTAAAAAATAATAAATTTCTATAAAGGAATACACTTTAAAATAGTATACCCACAAAATATATTACAGAATGATTTTAAATAATCATGTGTTAGATATAAATTTACATTATTATTTTTTTCTTTACTTACGCTAAAAGCGTAATGTCTAATATTCTATGGAATGAATTTTTAAACAGTAGCTAATCTTGTGAGGAAGTATTAAATTCTAACATATTAGTCATTTTTCAAATAAGCCTGCATACTAAGTAAAATAACCCAACACCACATAATAAACCGAGGTAATATTTTTCCATGTCTTAATTATTTTCATTTCATACACAAAGGGAAGAAGATTAAACGCCCTTTTGAGATATTATCTCTAAAATGCCATGTTTTACATTATCTGCTGTAAAAAGACTTTCGTAGTTTTATGTAATGAAACTTCTTCTAAAAATACTTGTTCGTCAGATAAATATCTGTGAAATATTATTTTTTTTTTCTTTGGATAGTGTTTTAATGATACTCCTTTAAGCATTTAGAACAAAATTTTCAATTCCCAAAGAACTTTTTCAAGCTAGAATTAAATGGCGAAAGTTATTTTTAAATTACCTCAACAGTTCAAACTAAGTCACAAAACATTTTGAAATGATAAAAAACGATTTTCATTATTATTATTATTTAAGAACCTTTTAGAATATTGTATATTTGGTCCTGTTGGCAAGTTTCTGAAATTACGGTAGCATTAAACGTAACGTTTATCTATAAATGATGTTGTCTAAAGCTTTAAGCGCAATGTCCTAGAAACACTTTATAACACTTGATAACACTTCAAGATAACCTTTGAGTAATTTAACTGATTTAAATGCCTTTTTAATAAAGATAAATAAATTCTCTACAAAATATGCCTAAAATATAATTCAATTTATTGATAAATAAAAATATGATTTTATTTAAATTATTATAATTTGTATACATATATTTTTTTAGTTATAATCTGGAATTAATGTAATAAACTGTATGAAGAAGAAACTGTGACTCAACATTACGTAACTTGGACTTTAAAATGATGTCACAGCTAGTTTTTGGTGATATAATTATTCGTGAAATACTACAATTTGGAAACAAAAATGCTTATTGTTATTATTATTATTACAGTGCGTCTCCAAATTACATGGACTGGTTATTTTTTGCAATAACAGATTAAAAAAGAAGCGATAATAACAAAAAAATAATAAGAATATAGATTCATAACATAAATTTCTTTAAACAAAGAAATGCAGCATAAGTTTCATAGAATTTTTGCCAAAAGAAAATCAAAATAAGCTGTCCCAAAAATATATGGACTTTGTAATTCAATTCAAATTTTGGATCCATTCCTTTGAATTTCCGTGTAAATCCTATCAGGGGCGCTTCGAACTAACGGTTGGAAAATGCGTGGTTGTAAAGAGAACCGTCTCTGCTGTACGTGTTATTTTAAACATGAATAAGCGAAAACTGAAGACCATCTGCTTACGGAACTCATGAAAGTACTCCCCAAAGTTTTTGAATTGGATTCAGATCTGGGCTGACAGCAGGTGAGACTATAGCAGTGCATTTGTTCTGCGTAAACTAAGCTGTTGCAATTGGGAGACTTGAATCGACGCATTGTACTGTACACTGTATATAAAAGAAATCTGAAAAGTTACTAGTTTTTTCTAGGAAACTGGGATTCCTAAAACTTTTTGTGAAACGACAGCAACAAAATTTCATGTAATAGATGCACATTTGCACTGTAAATCAAAAATATGTAAGGTTACTGAGATTTGTTAGGAAACTGGGATGCCTAGAACATTTTATGTAACTTCATCCCGGGTTCAAATAGAATTTTAGTATGATTACTGTAATTTTAGTAGATGTGTTTGTAAAGCTATAGATATCTATAGCTTTACAAAAACTAATTTTGTAGATGTACATCTTTTTCTGTAAAGTATACACATAAAATTTTAGTAAGCATAGAGATTTCTGTAAATATACATCTGTAGAATTACAGATTGTTTTTTACAGTGTTGTCATTTCCAGTTTTCCTCTCCTAAGTTATTTTCAATTAGAAATAGATTTGTTTTGAGGACATTTTAAGAATTATTTTTAGAGCTCTGTCGACAATTAAAAAAGCAATATCAATTGTTCCGTTGAAACTGAACATCCCTACACCATGGGATCCTTCCTTGGTGTCGACTAAAGAACTCGCGTTGTTCTCATCGTAGATCATCCCAATAGTGTGTCCATTGCCAAGCCATCAGTGTAATTCAAATTGACATTTGTTTGGTCTATGTAGAAAACATTTACTCATTCATGAGTCCAATGCATGTGTTTTTTAAGGCAAAGAAAGCGTGGCATTCTATGGTGTAATTTTAGCATATGTGTCTGACACATTCTGCGATATTTTTGAAATTTACTTCCCTGTATGAGGTGTGAAGAGTAGATCTCAAAATAGGCAAAAATCCCTCATAAATTCAAGAAGATATTTCTTTTTGTTGAAACTGTACTCAAACTTCTCTATCTTGTAGCTGAGATGTTTATATTGGTCAACCTGAAGACTTTTTTGCAATTGCGTTGTCACATTTCGATAAAATTTCATAAAATCCAGATAAACTACCCTTCATTTGTAAAGCAATATCAGAATCTTTAACATTTTAAGTGTTTAAATGCAAAATTTGAACTATATCAGCTACAGAGAATGTAAGGTTGCAAGGCATTTTCTACTATTCAGGAACTGAAAAACGTGATGATGTATCAGTGATTTTAATTTTCGAAGTGCTTACGTAACATGCACCGAAGAAAAAATATGCATACATTTATTTTCATACGTAGTAATAAAAATGATTTCTTTTCAATGTTCCTATATTTTTGGGACAGCTTAATTTTATTTAAATTTTTTTATAAACAATCTTTGTTATAAACATGATAACCTTATGTTATGCCAATTGTTTTTTTTTTTTCGTGATCGTTGTTTCATTTTTTTAACTATTACTTCAAAAGACAGGCTATCCGTATACTTTTGAAATGCACTATATATTTATTATGCACGAACCTTTTAAAATTTTATACAGTTGGGCCTGTAAGGCAGTTTATAAAATTAGGGTCGTATTAAATGTATCGTTTAACTATGAATTATGTTGCCTAAAACTTTAAATGCGATGTTCTAGAAACACATTTCTTCAGCGACAGTACCATCATGATAACCTTTGAAAATTTAAATGATTTAAATATTTTTTTTAAATAAAATAAAATAAATTATGCACAGAATATACCTAAAAATATAGTTACCCGTATTTTTAAATAAAAATATGACTTTTAAAAAATATTATGCATTTTTGGGGGTTCTAATTTAGAAACAATTTAATAACCTGTATGAAGAATAAACCGTTACTCAGAAATACTTAACTGTGATTTAATCGAAACTAGTTTTACATGATCAAATTTGCTATAAAAAATATAAGTTTTGTTTTTGTTTTTTACACTTTAGTAAATAATTTTTGAATTCCTTAAAGTCTACAGAAAGAAACTGCTATATGAAACATAAGTGTTCACGATTAAACTTCAGTAAAATTTTGTCATTTCCAACAGTTTATGTATCTTTCATTACAAAAATCTACCTATTGCTGCCGTTCGGAGGAAAGCGATTTCAAAAAATTTTGGTATATTTTCATCGATCATGACCCCCAGACCCCGAAACCACCCTCCGTTCAAAATTGACATATATATATACAGAGTGTTTCTAAACTCATGGTACAAACTTTCAGGGTAGGTAGAGCCCACAGTAACAATCATTTATTGTATAGGAATGTATGGGACCAAGTGACGCATTAAGGTAAAAACAGCAGGGGCTATTAAGACATTAGGACTCTTTTTTTAATTTTCAAAATTTCTCATTCATACCAGAAAATTTTTATGCTATCCTTTTCTTGACATTTCATAATTACTTATCAATAAAATTCTTGTTTGAAAATTTTTGGTATGAAATCGAATTTTTTGAATTAAATAAAAGAGCGAAACTGTCAAACTTATCAAACTAAATACATGAATAAAAAAGATAAAATATTTATTTACAATATAGTTTACAAGTAAATAATAATGCATACAATAATATTACATTAAGTGTTCAAAATTGCGCCCACCAACTGTGATACATGCTTCGCAGCGTCAGTGGAACGATTGGCGTACACTTTTAAAGATGTCAGGCATTTCCCGCACACTTGCAGCAGCTTCGGGTATGCGAGCTATTAGATTTTCGTCAGAGTCAACTGGAGTCTCATAAAAAAGACTCTTCAGATGTCCCCATAAAAAGAATTCAAGGCTCGATAAATCGGGAGATCGCGATGGCCAAGAAACAGTTCCACCACGCCCAATCCACCGCGTCCCAAATGTGGCATTCAGGTAACTGCGCACATCAGTGGGGAAGTGTGTGGGCGCTCCATCATGTTGAAACTACATCCGGTTACGAATGGTGATCGGAAGATCTTGCAGCAGTTCTGGTAAAACCTGTTGTAAAAAAATAAAGTAACAGCGACCATCCAGCCTCTTTAGTGGTAGGTATGGGCCAATCAAATAATTATTTACAATACCCGCCCACAAATTCACAGAAAATCGTTGTTGATAAGCATGTGGCAGCGTTGCATGTGGATTATTGGTTGCCCAAAGATGGAAATTGTGCGCATTAAATACACCCTCGCGTGTAAATACTGCCTCATCTGTAAATAGAATACGAGCAGTAAAGTCTGGCTGCAATACATGTTGCTGTAAAACCCACTGGCAAAAGTTCAACAGCAGAAAATAGTCTTCCGGATCCAAAGTTTTTACACGTTGAAAACGGAAGGAATGAAATCGATTTTCATTTAACACTCTCCAAACGGTCGGATGACTCACACCTAAATTCTGTGCAATAGCTTTTGTACTTGATTCGGGCCTTTCACTCACAAAATTCAAAATAATTTCTTCCAGGCTTGCACTGCGTACAGCTCAGTTTCCTGTCTGGTGATGTGGCAAGATCCTGTTTCAGAAAGCTGACGGTGTAAGCGCTGAAACTTACTATGATCAGGCATTCTTCTGCGAGGAAACTGCTCCTGATACCTTCGTAGGGCAGCTCTGGCGTTGCCATTCACACAACCATACATGAAATGCATGTCGGCTTTTTCGGCATATGTAAATTCTTCTATGACGTACGATAGCACAATTAAAAATTGCGATTTCTTCTACTTGAATGCATGGTATTGAACGGCGACCAGTCACTTACTGCCTTCTACCGCCAGTGGAATCAACCAAAAACTCCATTTCTATTTCAAAAAAATTCTATTTCTATTTCTATTTTCAATTAAAAAATTTTCATTTCACACCAAAAATTTTCAAAGAAGAATTTTATTATTAAGTAATTATGAAATGTCAAGAAAAGGATAGCATAAAAATTTTCTGGTATGAAAGAGAAATTTTGAAAATTAAAAAAGAGGCCTAATTGCCCACCTGGTATTTTAAACTTAATGTGTCACTTGGTCCCATACATTCCTATACAATAAATGATTGTTACAGTGTATTCTACCTACCCTTAAAGTTTGTACCATGAGTTTAGAAACACCCTGTATATATATATATCTGATTTTGTCACACTGTAACTCTCGTATTTATGAACCGATTTGGATGTAATTCCATGTGTACATAGTACATACCAATGTCTCAACCGAGTTCGTTGGCCAGCTTCATCGGCCTTTTTGTTTCAAAATGGCGGCCATTTAAATATTTAAAAAAAAAATTAAATTTAAATTGTGGTACCAAAAAATTGAAAATGGAAAAATATTTTTTTCTTATGTATTTGACCTTTATACAAAGATTCCGGAGCTGATTTCGTTTCGTCTATATCTTAAAAAATGGCTGAGTTATAGCATTTTGAATTTCTAGCGTGGCTGACATTTTGAAACGTCCTGAAATTTGTCACGCGATAAAAGGCGTATTTATGAACCGATTCGGATGTAACTTCGTTTATGCATAGTACATACCAATATCTCGACCGAGTTCGTTGGCCAGATTCATCCGCCATCTTGTTTAAAAATGGGGGCCATTTAAATTTTTAAGAAAAATTTAAATTTGAAATGTGGTACCAAAAAATTGAAAATTGAAAAAATACTTTTTTCTTATGTGTTTTACCTTGATAAAAAGATTCGGGAGCAGTTTTTGTTTCGTCTATATCATAAAAAAGGGCTGAGTTATAGCATTTTGAATTTCTAGCGTGGCTGACATTTTGAAACGTCCTGATTTTTGTCACGTGATAACGGGTGTATTTATGAACCGATTTGGATGTACCTTGTTGTGTACATAGTGCATACAAGTATCTCCACCGAGTTCGTTGTCGAGCTTCTTCCGACATCTTGTTTCAAAATGGCGGCCATTAAAAAAAAATAAAATTTAAAATGAGATACGAAAAATTTGGAAAATGAAAAAGATGTTTTGGAAGGTGTTTGACCTTAATACAAAGATTCCGGAACAGTTTTTGTTTCGTCTATATCTAAAAAAAAAACTGAGTTATAGCATTTTGAATTTCTATTGTGGCTGACATTTTAAAACGACCTGATTTTTGTCACGCGATATCAGGCGTATTTATGAACCGATTTGGATGTAATTTGGTCTGTACATAGTGCATACCAATGTCTCGACCGAGTCCGTTGGCCAGCTTCATTCGCCATCTTGTTTCAACAGGGTTGCCATTAAAAAAATTAATTTAAAATTTAAAATAAGGTATTAAAAAAATTGGAAAAAAAAATTATGTGTTTGGCCTTGATACAAAGATTCCGGAGCAGTTTTTGTTTCTGAAAATTTGTTCTTTTGTTTATATCTTAAAAAATTGTTGAATTATAGCACTTTGAATTTCTAGCATGGCTAACATTTTGAAACGATCTTGTATTTGTCACGCCATAACACACTTATTCGCCTATTTCGATGTAAGAAGGCATGTGGATAGTATACATCAATATCTTGACCAAGTTCGCTGGCCAGATTCAGCAGCCATCTTGTTTCAAAATGGCGGCCATTAAATTAAAAAAATATATATATTTAAACTGAGGTGCAAAAACATTAGAAATTGAAAAAGGTTTCTTTCTTAAGTATTTGACCTTGATATAAGGATTCAGGAGCATTTTTTGTTTGTCTTAAAAAATGGCTCAGATATAGCAGTTTAAATTTCTAATGTGGGTGACGTTTTGAAAAATCTGATTTTTTGCCTGCGGCAACACTCGTACATACCAACCGATTCCGATGTGAGTGAGCATGTGCACAGCAATTACTAAGGTCTCGAGCAAGTTCACTGGTTAGCTTCATCCACCATGTTGTCTTAAAATGTCAGGCACTTTAAGAAATCACCGAATTTGGCAGCCAAATATATGTTATTTTAAATAAAAGCAGCTTGGATAAAGTTGACTAATTTCACGTAATCCTCATTCATAATGATTTAGTATTGATAAAAATTAATATTGAATCTCCTATATTCGGTTTCCACTAAATTGAGCTTCGTGTGTTTGAATAATATAAGTTGTCTTTTTGAAAATAAGGAATATGAAAGCTACCTCTTCCTCCCAGAACTTGCCGGAAGGACTTTTTCGACATATTGCGGCATGTTACACATATTTTAAGCTTCATAACTTAGTTTATGTGCAGCTAAAAGTTTAGGGGGAACAAAACATAAACTTGATTTCTCATAAATATGTGGAAACTGGTCAATTTTGCCTTTCAAAATTAACGTGTTCTGAAAACTTCTACATTTCCTTAAAATTCACATCATGAATAATACATTCAATAGTATACATTCAAATATTCAAATTATTGCGATAAGTGAAAGATATTTACTGCCTTATGATTTCGAAATAGTTTGAAATTTTAAACGATAAACCAAATTAAAATTACATTTATGTTTCGGTTAATTTGATAAATGTGGTAATTATTAATAATTACAACGTATTTCGATAAATATGATAAATATTTGATTATAATCATATTTACTGGTTATTATAAGTAATTACCAATGACGTTTGGCCAATATGATTAATTTAAATTAGTAACGAATATGTCTTTTACATAGACATGTGCTATTATAACTGTGAACCTAATGGCAAAAATAAATGTTAAGAGATAATAATGTTCATTCAAAAATTTGTTCCTATTAATTGGATGCCATGTCCTGAGGAGTTAAAGATAATTATTTTTATAATTACTAAATAAATTAGGTAAATATCTTAAACACTAATATAATGAAAGAATAAGTAATTCAGTTTTAAAGTACATACTTTTAGCAATGAATATTAGAAAAATGTAGCATAAGTAGAAAGTTTTAAATTTAGACTTAAATTAATTTTAACACATTGCAAATATATCAAATGAAGTCACTGTCAGAAAGAAATAATTCTTACGCGAATAACATAGAAGGAAAAGACTTCGAAGTGTCGAAGAAAATATTTCTTGTCAAAACGAAAGATTTATTGAGTTTTCCAAAAACAATATTATTATTTTTATAACAAATAGTAAATTGCAATTTAAATTAGGAATTCAATATTAGTACATTTATAACAAATTATATATATTTTTGGCAGGAAGGAATATTGTGGCGTTGGGAATCTCTAAAGTTTTTTGATTTTTCATTAGATTTTTAACAAAATATTTATTTGGCAGGAAAAGCTATCAGGGCATTTGCATTTAGGTATTTTTTTTTACATTTTTAACAAATTATTTATCCTGACAGACATAGCTATTGTGGCATTTAGAGTTACAAAGTGTATTTGATTATTTTACATTTGCAGGAACTTGAGATACAATTGATTTTACAATTCTAATATTGAATTCCTTTACAACCTAGCTTGGAATTTTTTACGAGCATAGGTATATTTCATTCACAACTTTATTAACTAAATTAAAGCTTTCTTGAAGACAGTAATATTTTTCATTGTGTACAGTTGATTTAAAATGCCATGTTTTGTACTGAGTTTATGTAAGTTTTCCTTTTCCATAGAATCAACAGCTATAATATTTTGGCTATCAGCCTCACCCACATCTACCTCTGATATTCTTATTTGAATGGTTTCTCCTGCATTTGCACTTGGAAACTTTAACTTCGAAAGCAGTAACTTTTTTTGCTTTCGTTTTTAATGATTGTTTAATGTCGAGCGTCATGAATATTTTTCGAGACTTCATCAAGTGAAATAGAAGAATTTTCCTTTTTTTCTTGAAAATCTTTCATTTTTTATATATTTATATGTAAAAATTTTGTTTTTCTCCTTTCACTTTGGCAAACATTCTTATTAACATTTTTGACTAGACCTATAACATTTAAAACAAATGTTCGTTCTAATTATCCAGTTCGATGTCCATTTTATCATCAATCATTGCGTCTATATCCTCATCCACATTTGAGATTGATGTCTGAATTTGCATATCGTTACTAGACTGCTTTCTTATACAACAACATCTTGGTTACTAATAACTCTTGACAAAGTACAGGAGGGTAAACAATTATTAACTTACATTCTCTTCAAAGCCAAATAAAGTTCCATATGGACTGCGATCTATTCTCGAGTAAAGTTCTCTATTTTCCATACATTGAGTGCTATTCCTTTTTTTCACTCCTTTTTTTGCCAAGTGTAAAACGTCTTTTCAGTGTCTTGGTTTGCTCTCTTCAACTGAGCCTAGCGATTGACTGTGTCTTGGTCTTCCAAGGAAAAGTTTGAGTAAATTCTACATTCCAAAAACTTTAATTGCAAATTCTCGCCCATTGTCACATTTCAAGATGCACGGGACACCAAATATTGTGAATATACCTATTAGCTTATGCGTAACGCCTTCGGCTCGTCTTGCTTTTAACGCTCTTCACTGAATAAACTATTAACTCGCAACAAACATAACACTAAATTTTCACCACTTAGCGTGTAAAACATTCGAAACTGACAAGAAAGAAATATTAGTGAGTGTCCCGAAATATTTGGCCACCTGCAACTAAAATAAACTATCAATTGATATCGTTAAGTTGTAGCCAATAGATAAAAACAAATGTGAGTGCTCCCAAAAGCTGTTATAAGACTGGACAATAGTGAGGCGCTGACAATGAGTAAACATACCATAAGTAATAAAAATTTCAAGCTAAAAATTTATTATATTGACCTACCTTGACTGGAAATTATTAATAATAATCGGTTAATTTGATAAATTCTCATAAATTAATAATATGAACCGTTTTGTTTGGATATTTTTGGTAATTATTAATAATAACCGATTAATAAAATTAACCGTAATATATATATCTATATATATAAGGTGTAAATTCTATAATAATTCGTTGTCGTGTAGTATTTAGAAATGCAGATATGATTTTATTGAAAATCATCTTAAAAATAAATGTATATTTCTTTTTATGTACTATTTTATTTTGTGATGATATACACATAATTGTTTCTAAGAAGAATAAATTATAGCTGATTCGATTATATCAAACGAAATTTGTAACGATAACTACTATGGAAAACTGAAAGATAAAATATTTATTATAAATATTTGGATAAACATTCCACGAGAAAACGAATTAACAAAGCATGGAAGTGCATATAGGCTTTATCAAAGATCTTATCTTAAAATGAAGCAAAGAGAAAAGTGGTTACTTTGATAGTAAAAGAACTATTATTTTCGAAATGTTTGCTAAATGTTAGAAATTATAAAATGTGTGCTATTGCACAGGAATTGTATAAAGAAAGAACGGAATTGGGCATAGAGAAACTCAATTAGAAAACCCAATTCAATATGTAATAGAAAAAAAAATCTTTTTTTAGAAAAATGAAAAAATATATTATTTTTAGTTTTAATCAGTTTAATTACTTTTCAAAACTGTTGAGCATAGATATGGAATAAAGGAATGAAGAAAAGATGAAATAAGTTAAATTCTAAATCACTTGTTGTAAAAGACTGTTTAAAACGACGTTAAAGTACACATTTTACGTGTCAAACTACAACATTTTTCGGAAAAAACAAAATTGTTTCCACAAACATAGTTTGATATGTACTTTTAGCTGTATATGTGGCGTAAAACGGACGCAAAATAATGCATTTTTTTCAGAAGAAAAAAATAATAAACATATAAAGAAGAAAACAGATAAATGTGCACCTCAGATATTTATTTATCTGTCTCTTGATATTTTCAATACTGTCCAACTGATGTAAGCGTAATCGATACATTCAATTCACTTTGATTTCAGTTTAAAAATGCAACACTATAATACATGAAAAAAATAAATATAAATAATATAAATAATAGAATGAATGTTGAAAATACCAATAAATCAAAGAAGCACAATTTAAGACTATGACAAATAAAAACTAGGTGATATACCTGTTATTTTCTAGCAAAAGTAATTTACACATTTGATGAATTTTATGCAGTCTCGCAACAGAATTTTCAGCTTTGTAAGACAAATACGTTGTTGGTTAGATTTGTAACTTTTCTCAAACGTTCACATCATCAAAGAGAGCAGGTATTCTTTTATCTCACAGCTTTAATATCATTGAGGTGCTTATCTATTGAATAAAATAATTTATTTTACATTGTTTTTATGCTATGTTAGGGTGCATTCCATCATAAAAAAAAATATTACACCACCCCAAACGTAAAAATAATTCTAAAAAATTAATATTAAAATGCAAATTATGAAGTAAATACAATTTACAGAACAGATGAATATGTTGATTCTTAATCTTTATCATTGTCATTATGTTTTTCATCGGCAAAGTTGTATTAGATCATAAAGGAGGGTTCATCCAGAAAGAAGGTTCCCATCAAATTTACAAATAAACAACATTGTTTATTCTCACAGAAATTTACATCGTTGGAAAGAAGAAAGTTTACTCTATTTCTCTACATAATCACCATCTTTTCTACGCATTTTTGTAGACGGTTCTCCAATTTCTGTATTCTAATGTCGTTGATCTCCGGTGCCAACTCATGGAGGAAACGTTTCACCTCTTATTTGAAGTCATCGTCGCACCGAAAGCGTTGGCAAACCATAGTGTTCCTTTAACTTGGGGGACAAATGATAATCAATAGGTGCGAGATCCGGACCGTAATGTGGGTGGCGCTTGATAGCCCACCCAAATTGTGTCAAAAGGTCCTGGGTTTGACGGAAGACGTGAGGTCTGTCGTTGTCGTGAAGCAGCGTTACACCAGCTGTCAGTCTTCCTCGCCGGCGGTTCTGGATAGCTCGCCTGAGTTTTCTTAGAGTTGCACTATAACTGTCTGAGATGATTGCTGTCCCACGTTCCAGGAAATCAATCAGCAGTATCCCCTATATATCCCAAAAAACAGTAGCTATGACACTGTCAACAGGCAGAGCTCGTTTGAACTTCTTTGCAACTGGTGACAAAGAGTGACGCCACTGTTTGGATTTTTTTTTCGTTTCGGGAGTGAAATGAAACACCCATGTTTCGCCTTCTGTAACAATGGAGTCCAACAATCTTTCGTTATCGGCCCTACACTTATGAAGAAACTGTAGAGCACATTCAATGCGTTTCTCCTTGTGTTCTGATGTCAATAGCCACGGTGCCCATCGAGCACAACACTTGTGATAGGCCAAATTTTCCATCAAAAGCTCTTTTCACTGTTCCGTAAGAACTCCCAGGAATCCGAGCAACAAGTTCACGGACGGTGATCCTCCTGTTTTGAAGCACATCGCGCTGGACCATTCGATAACAGCCACCGAAACTTACGGTCTTCCACTCCCTTCTACATCCTGGTTTTCCTTTGGACAGGCACTAAACTCCCTGCACCACTTTCAGACGTTTCGAACGGATATACACTTTTCGCCAAATGCCTCTGTCAACTGACGATGAATAACCAAGGGCGGAGTCGCTTTGGCATGCGAAAAGCGAATTACGGAACGAATCTTGCACTTGGCGAGATCAACAAATGAAACCTCCATCTCGGACGGCCTCGCACCTTCCCGTGTGGCTGGAGCACTTTGTTCGACCCTATTTTCAATAACTAAGGTTTATTATATCATAAGGAAAAGAAAAAAAAAGAACTTGAAACTTTGATCCTTTTCATTCGACTGAGAAATAGTGAAATTTACAGAATTAACCTTGGTGACCGAACTATTCTAATTGCGGCGCTGGGAGTTTTTTTATGTTTATCTTAGTTTTTATATATATATGCGAATACATCAAAATTGAACGCATTCAATCATGAATCGTACCCCAATTTATTCCATTTGACAAAAACGTATACTGCGAAAGAAAGTAATTCCTTAAAATTTACCTCTGTACAGCGATGCTTATACATTAATTTTCTTTATTATTTAGGAAAGAATGCACTCTATATTGTGATATTAAAGTATGCAATGGAAAGTTTCATTCGCTTTCGATACTAAAACACATACAGATTTTACAAGTGATATTATGTTACTGTTACCATAAATGCATTTAATCAATCAAATTAATTTTCTTTTATTTCTACTATTTATCAAAAATGTATCTTTTTATAACTTTGAAAATATATATATGGATAAAGTCCGATTTTAATTAATTTGCAGCAGTGAAATTACGCCCGAAATGATTGACCGACATATGCCGATATATCTGAGTAAGAGATGCTAGGGTGTCATCCTCGTATTGAGAATCGGAACGGTATTCCAACGATTCATGTTCTATTTTTAGCTTGGACATTTTTCATACTATTGGTTTTATGCTTAGATAGCAATGGGATATTTTACATATTTAATATAATATGTATATTCTAAATATTTGACAAGTATTATTTTATATTTGAAATTACGATTAGAATGTACTTTTTTTCATTTAGATTATCTTAAAGTGACATATATATATAAATGCGGTATTTAGTTATTTTTTATTGTTGTTTATATTGTATTAAACTGAGCCACTATTTTAGAATAATTCCGGAAAATGCAAATATGCAGAATACCAACAAATAAATCACACAAGCAGCAAATAATTATGAAATGTTACAGTAATGTTAACTATTCAAATGTTAAAACATTCCTCAGAATATATAATAATATAACTGGCAAAAGTAGTTACATATTTACTGGAAACTAAAATCAGAGGATTATTTTTTAAATTAAGAATTTAAAAATCATACAAATCAATCATAATAACCATACATTTTATCCATAAAAGTATCCTTCTTGCTTCTGAAGTTGAGCAGTAATAACTATCTCTCTATTCTAAAAAAAAGTAACTACCGCTGTCACCGCCGCCGCCGCCGCCGGTTTTGAATTTTTTGTGACCGGAGGTCTTTCTTCGTTAATATTAAGAAAAATAATGCATACAAAAATATGAAAATCGGTAGTATTATACAAAAATGTTTGATAAACACGCTGATGCAGACAGTTTTCAAATCGAAGAATTATTTTAAGAGATATTTAATGCTAAAGTTGGACAAAATCGTTCCACTAAAAAAGTTTTATAGTAGCAAAAACTATACATCGGAATTTAATAATTTTTAGATCATTTTATACGTTAAAATTTCTCGGTGTGCAGAATTAATTTATTTTTTTAATTTGACTCATTTTTTGAGGTTTCATTTCTATTTTAAATTCAAATTTTCAGCATTTCGAGAGATATTTTTTCCTTATTAAAGAAAATTGTACTAATTTAACCTGTTGCCAACTTTATAAACAACGGAAACAATAATGTTTGCTTCAAATTAAAAATTTATTTACACGTGACTATTATAAACAGAAAAAAACTTTCAAATTAGATTTAAATAATTACTTATAAAAAGCAGGAACCTATTGAAAATTACTTCATCTATAATTACACATGAATTTTAACAGAGAAAGGATATTGTAAAATAATAAATTTATTAACATGCGTTAGAAGTCTTAAATAGGAGAAATTACATCACATTTACGTCACATTACAGTTACTACATAAAATGAACACAAAATAATATTGCAAAACAGTATAAATTTAAAAATAGCGCGAGACATTTACTTGATATTTTGAGATGAATTTTTCAACTATTTTTTTTTTTTTTTATGGACAGCGCAAATAATATTTCATTTCTAATAAAAGCATTTTCACGTGAATATTAAAAAGGGAAAGAAAAGTTTGGTGAAAATTACGTCAGATTAAAAACGATATATTTAAAATGTCTTATTTAAAAGGACTTTCTTTTCGCTTTGTTAAAAAATACCGGGAGACAAAGACTCTGTTTACTTAATTCATTTTATATTAGATGATTTTGA
This sequence comes from Maratus speciosus, assembly GCA_963932465.1. Lineage (NCBI taxonomy): Eukaryota > Metazoa > Arthropoda > Arachnida > Araneae > Salticidae > Maratus > Maratus speciosus. Next base: position 410,033,047 of record OZ010795.1, on the reverse strand, counting down.
AATGCCATTGTATCTTTTAACAGCAGCTGATTTTTCCGTAAAATTCCCCAATCAAAGAGAAATGAATAGAAACCCGTTTATAGGGAGATCGCATTTGTTTTTTTAATTATAATTCAATCTTCCAAAATCTTTTTAAAGCCGATCAAATTAGCGTGCTTTTAGAGACTGCAGTGTCTGAACGGGGGTTGGCGAGCGTAGCTCGTAGGGGGCCGAGCCCCCTAGTTTAATAAAGAAAAAAAAAGGAAATACATAAAATATATGCATGCGCTTCGTGATTCAATGCGATATACTTTTTCTATGACTTTTAAATAATGTTAAATTGTAGTGTATTTGCACAAAAGAAGGAGCATTAATTTGCTGTTTTATTTCAATAAAAAATCTAGACATAATGAACTTTTATCTTAAGTAATGAATGCTGCCTAAGATTATGAAGTAACATTCCGAAGAAAAATGTCATCTGTCAATGATAAATTAGTAATGTAGTTTAGGGATGTTATTTAAATAAAATTTAGTTGAAAAAAACTGTTGCCAGGAATATAATGTGAGTAGAGAAGATAAAGTATCACTCTTGTTTTTTAATTGTTGCATAAGAGGGAGGGGGATTATAATAGGAATAAATTTCCGTAACATAAATATATAAATATAATACTGAAATTCAAATTTTTATGCATTTATTTATCATATTTCGTAAGTTTAAAAATAGAAAAAATCAGAGAATGAAAACAAAACTAAATATAAAAATAAATTTTATAAGAATTTAAGTTAAATATTTTCCCCATTCATGTACAGGAATCTTTTGTGCTTGACGCCGAATATATAAAGTTTTTTTATTGTCATAAATTTATATTTCCCTTCATATTCTTTTGCTCCATGGCATTTGAAAAGTGCCACCAAAGAACATCTTTAATTTTTTGTTTATTACAGATATTTTCTCTTTCTAATGTCCGAATGTGATGTCTTATAGTTTGCTAGTTTGAAATTGACGAAGTGAGTTTCAAAACCTTACCTAGAAAATCAAATTTTGAAAAATTGCGGTAAACCTCTAACAGCTTCCATCGGTTTTCATTGAAAACAGAGATTTTACAATGCCAGAATTACGGGATAAAATCAGTTTTTATTATGACTGCGCTGTTTTATTTTATCGATGCAGGTTTACCTATAGAATAGATTGCTAGAGAAAACACGATTTTTTTTCATTTTTTTTTTTTTTTTTTTTTTTTTTTTTTTTTTTTTTTTTTTTGTATAGGGTGAGTTTTGAAACTCATGTCCTGAAATAATGCATGAAATCCTTTTTGCAAAATAATATAAGAACACTTTTTGATTTGGTAAAATATATATCTCATAATTATAGAATCGAGGAAAATCTCAAAACATGTTCGTTCAACAGAAATATGTTTGAAAATTAACTGTACATGTTTTGATATAGAGGGTTCTTTCAATATAACTACTTCTGGAAATTAAGTATATGTGCTTATTAACCCCATCTAAAGTACCAAGAATTTGCAACTGAAAAATAAGTTTTAATCTTAAAATGAAATTTTTAAGCTATATTCGAAAGTCGAAACATATAAATGAAGTGTATGTTGCAAACATATTTTTATTTATTTCGGCTAAAGCATGAAGAAGGACAAAGTTTAATTAACAGTGTATCACTTTAAATTAATTGCAGACAAAACATTTAAGAAATTAATATTTTTCTAACTATAAGCTTCCATTTTCTTACACGTGATATAAATAGAACACACGTAACCGTTAAAAAGTGATTTTTGTCTTACTTGTCAGTGCAATAGGATTTTTTTTAATATAACTTATAGGACTAAGGTACCGTATAAAAAATTAAATTTCATATTTTTAAAGAAATATTTTTATTCCAGATATCTTTTAAAATATTTCATTACCTCATTTAAAACTTTTTTGTAATTGGAACTATATGTCTATGACTAACGGTTTTGGATTTAGCCATCGGACAGAGTTGAGAGGGGACACCCTGTATATTCACGATGGAAATGTTATAAGAATGATTTAAGATTTTATATAATATTTTAGTTTTTTCATTGTGTAAATGTATTTTTTCTTTATTTATGTGTGCGTGTTATTTCAATTTTATATTTTCGAAACATCTTGACATTCTCAACCGACATATATAGGGTAAGTCAAATGAATATAGCGATTACAAACGGTTATAACTATTTAATGGAAAAGAATTTATCAATAAGATTAACACATCATGTAGACGGAACGTCAACATTTTTTTACGTAAGGTGCAGTGAAGTGGAAGCCTACGCATGCACGATTTGAAACTTTGCAACGACAAGAAACTTGACAATTGCGGCCGTCTCATTAGTCAAAATCGCCAATTATGACGGTAAAAATGGCCGATTTTTTTCTAGAGTGTTATGTGAAATACAGGATTCCTCCCTTGCCCAAAAATTGAAGAACTCAAAGTACGCATTTGTAATGCGCTTGCGTCGGTGACTGAACAAATGCTTCAGATTGTATGGCGTGAAATAGACTGACTACCGCCTAGATATTGTTCGGGTGACCAAGGGAAGTCACGTAGAACATCTATGAAGTATGTATATATAATTTTGAAGTTCCGCCTACAATCTGTTTTAATCTTATCGATAAATTATTTTCCATTAAATAGTTATAGCCGTTTGTAATCGCTATATTCATTTTCACTTACCCTGCATTATAAACATTTAATTATTTGTATTCATGCGGCATTTTAAAATGCAACCTTTTTTTCCATACATGAAATTCTAAATTACTTTGTCAACAGTGAGAAACATAAGAATATTTTTATCTGAAACTAGGTTACCATAAAGAGCATAATTCAAAAAATAACAAAAATTACAAATATTGAATGTATGCGTAAGTTTAATGGGGATTTTACTTTGTAAACGTTTCTTAAAGTGGAAATAAAATAGAGTAACGACGATCTGATGTTTTGAATTAAAACTTTATGAGATGATTCGATGCTTTAGAAAGAAAATTATATACAATTTCATTAAAAATTTTAAAAATCTTTATAATATTAATTTCAATATATGTTACATTAAAAAAAAAAAAAAAAAAATGCTATGTGCGTCAAAAGTTTTTTCCATAAAAATGCGGTTTTTAAACACTATAGATTTTAAACAAAATTTTTAATTTTCAATAATTGCCGTAAAAAAATGTAAGCAGGTGGTAGATAAATGATTTTATTTTGACAAACACAGATAAAAAAAAATGAAAAAAAGAAAAATATTTTTAAAGGGATAAACAAAAATACTTATTTTTCTCGATAAATCATTTTCCTCTTGGCGCCCTTGTAAAATGATTAACAGCTATCAGTAAATAGTTTAAAATATAAGTTTTTGCTTTAAAGTCATTTATTTTAAATCCTGATAAAACTTGCTCAATTCTAAATGTTTGTTATTAACTTGTTTCGCCAGATGTAGAGCCCCACCAGTGGCCGAGAGGTTCTGCTCTCGAAGCTGGTAGACGGGAGGTGCTGGGTTCGATCCCAATCGCGCCCGTCGCACTGTGGGGTATTTGAAGAATCTGGCCGGCCAAAAGTCGATTTCATAAAGTACAGCGCAGGATCGAACGGATGGATATAAGTTGAAACTGAATCATTGGGGAATCACGTGATGCGATTTTTATCTCCTTTAAGAGAACGATGACCTCCTGTTATCAGTTGAAACTAGAGTGCTGCGTTAAGTGTATGAGTGTCAAATCGTTCTTCATTGTGACTTCCTATTTTTGAATGTGGATAACTTTAGTTTTGGAAGTATTTAAAATCTAATCATTATGGATAATGACGAGGCAGGTATGTATCATTATTATCATTAACTTTGAATTGAGAAAGAAATAGTTTTAGTATTTACAAAATTAATTTAAATAACGCATATTTTTCTATTATTTTTTCCCAATTCATGAAGGGTTTATTTATATTTCCAAACATTTCCAAGCAAAGTTACTTACTGTACCAATAAATATACACCCTTCTATTTGTGTTTTCGTTTAAAGTAGTTCCACCTTCGTCCCCTTTTTAAAATGAAGGCGATATAAATATGCTCTTCCAAAATTCTGAGTAAGCATACAAAATTACTATATATTGATTTTTAACTGATATTTATCATATAAATTTTAATATTAAAAAAAAAAATGTTATGATTCATTAGAAAGTGATCACATTTGTTTATTTTTCAGTCATTCTGATTGAAATTAAATTTATATAATTTTAAAAAAATTGCTTTATAATAATGTATTCATTCCCTTTTATCTTTTGTTAAGCACTTTTCACAAAATTGAAATAATTTATTGCTCGTTATTAGCATTTGTTTACCTAAAAAATAAGTCGAGGCAATTTTCCATATGTTTTTGTTAAAAGTTAGTGAAAGATTGTAAGATTTTTTTTTTTAAAATAAGGGATAAAATGATGTTATCTATCTAAATTGCATATAACTATTATGCATTCTTTTTTGTTAATTTTTATTATTATTATGTATTATTATGTATCTTTTTTGTTCATTTTTATTATTATTATGTATTATTATGTATCTTTTTTGTTGCTCGTTATTAACATTTGTTTACCTAAAAAATAAGTCGAGGCAATTTTCCATATGTTTTTGTTAAAAGTTAGTGAAAGATTGTGAGATTTTTTTTTAAAAAAATAAGGGATAAAATGATGTTATCTATCTAAATTGCATATAACTATTATGCATTCTTTTTTGTTCATATTTTGTATTTATTTTTATTTAGGGCCTTCGAATGTCAGAGTAATGACTCTAAAAGAATTTTTAAACATTATGCAACAGCAGAATTTGCCAAACATTAATCATAGATTAAATTACCTTGAAAATTACCTTCTTAATAGCGATAATTTTGACGATGATGAAATTAAAAACCTCAAGCACAATTTCTCCCAATTTAAATCTCAGTTCAAGAGCAAATGGATCGAAGCCCATTATATGTTAGATAAATTTGTGCAAAATAATAAGAAATGGCTTGAAGGTACAGTAGAAATTTCAAAAAAAGTGAATCGACCAGGGAGGCCAGCAAAAGCTTTCACTGAATCAAGTGTCAGGTCAAAGCGGAGAAAGTCTGAAAGTTTGAGGAGCTCGACTGATGTGGAAATACTTACACATGCCGCTCAGATAAAGTTAGAAACCACAGGGAAGAGAGATGCTGCCCATGTTCTAAAGCATTTAACAGGTTCACCACTGCGAGCAACAAAATATAAAAAAGCATATTCGAGAACTCAGCACACGGAAAAGAAAACACAAATATCGCCTTTACAAGCGTTATCATTATTCGTTGAAGCTAACCTTTCAAGGAATCAATACGAAATTATAAGACGATACCAAAAAAATGTATACTCTTGTTATAGTCTTCTACAACGGTCTAAAATTGATTGCTATACAGACAAAGACTCTTTTAAAATTACTGAAACTTGCGCTGAAATTAATATTCAAGATTTACTTAATTTAACAGTGACACGATTATTCATTTATTTGAAAGAAGTTTTGGAAAGTTTAAAAGAAGATGAAAAAAAAAATACATTAATTCTTATATATAAATGGGGCTGCGATGGATCGCAACAAGCACAATACAAACAAAAATTTGAGAGTGATTCCTCTTCCGATGCGCATATATTCCAGAGCTCGTTTGTTCCAATTCAGCTAATTTGCAGTATAAACAACAAGACTATCTGGCAAAATCCATTGCCTTCATCTCCACGTTATTACCGGCCAATGCGAATGAGATTTGTAAAAGAAACAACAGAAATTATTAATGAGATTAATTACATAAAAAATGCATTAAAATCTGTACAGCCCTCAAAAATTACATTAGAGGAAAATACATTTTTAGTAAAACATAAAATGATACTTACTATGGTCGATGGAAAAATATGTAACGCAGTCACAAGTACAAAATCGACAATGCGTTGCTACATTTGTGGACTGACATCCAAAAATTTTAATGATCTCTCTAAAAAGAAAAATGTGAAGCCAGAAACATTAGAATTTGGACTATCGATTTTGCATGCTAGGATTCGATTATTTGAAAATTTGTTGCACTTAGCTTACAAACTACCGATAAAAAAAGTGGAGATTGAATGAAGAAGACGAAAATGCTCTCGTTAATGAAACAAAATTGCGCATTCAAGAAAATTTCAAAACAAAGTTAGGTTTACTTGTAGATATTCCTAAGCCTGGATATGGTAATACAAATGATAGAAATACCAGCAGAAGATTCTTTACTTACCCATCTCTAGCAGCAGAAATTGCCGGCATTGATGAAAGTTTAATATATCGATTTAAAGTTATTCTTGAAACCATATCCAGTGGCCACAAAATTCACCTTGATAAATTTAAGGAATATACAGAAAAAAAAGCAGAGCTTTACGTCCAGTTATATAAATGGTATCCAATGTCACCCACAATGCATAAAATATTAATCCATGGACCCATTGTGATAGAGAAAGCTTTACTACCAATAGGCCAATTGTCTGAAGAAGCAGCCGAAGCACGGAACAAACATTTTCGATTATTTCGCCAAAATCTATCGCATAAATTTTCAAGAATTTTTTGTAACCGTGATGTTCTCAACAGATTGCTTTTGAGTTCAGATCCAGTTTTAACTGGAATGAGACCCACGATAAGAAAAAAATCAAAATTGTTCCTTAAAGAAACTCTAGAAACGTTACTGCCTATGGAATCTTCTGAAGCTCGTGATACAGAGGATTCTGATTATGAGGAAACAGATTGCGATTCTGAATTATCATCTGATTAAAAGTTACCACCTTGGGGATTTACAAACTAATTGTTCTTATCATAAATAATCTGTTTTTATAATTTATTCAATTTTTAAATACATTATTCCATTTTTTGTATCATAATTATAATTTATTTTATAATACTATTTATCATGATTATCATTTATTTTATAATACTATTTATCATGATTATCATTTATTTTATAACACTATTTATCATAATTATCATTTATTTTATAATACTATTTATCATAATTATCATTTATTTTATAATACTGTTTTTCATAAATATCATTTATTTTATAATACTAATTTTGATCAATAAAAATCAGTACGAAGTTGCAAAACATCCATGATTTTTAAGTTATTAAACAATATTTATTTTAAAAAATGCATTTATTTACTGCTTTAAACGCTTAAATTAGTTTAAAAGAAAAAAAATAATTTTGGCCGCCCAGATTTGTGAAATACCCCACTATGCGTCGGCCTAATCGTTCGGAGTTTTCGTGGTTTTCTTCGAGCCGTGGATCTTCCATGCGTTAATACGGATTAGGTTCCCTTAGAAAGACCCCCACGGAGGGCACTCCCCCCGGGCCCATATCCCTCGTGTAGATAATTGGCCGTCAAAAATCAACCCAACACAACTCGACAGATGTAGAACTAAAAGATACTAAAATGGAATGATGTTTAGATGCCCAATTTTATTTTTAAGAAATAAATTCAAACATGGATTTTTAATATATGAAATTATTATTTTTTTTTCTTTTAAACTTTCTTAAAATGGCAATTTAAAATCAATCTATTATTTTCGGCAGCTATTCAATTTTTTTTAAAAAAGAAGAAATAATTACATTTACATGAGAAAATGATGTAAACAATGTGAAAACACGCGTTGTAATAACTTTTATTAATTTCTATTTCGAGCATTTTTATCAATAAAAAGAGATAAAACTGCTGGTCACAATTTCAGAAATGTTGTTTAAAATTGCAATATATACCTGAAACTATGCTGAAATAGAAAAATATTGAGAGTTGTTACGACATATTCGTTCTTTTTTTTATTTATGCAAAATTCATAACAGAAAGTTTTGTGTCATAATTTTAAAATAAATTAGTATAAAAAGAACAATGATATGTTTTTTTATATTATACAATTATCTACTATTGCTAAATATATCAAAGTCTTTGAAAGCCAGTAGCCAACATTCATATAATTTTAAGAGATTGAAAGAGAAATAAAAATTATTTTATAAAAAAAATATCTGAGCATTTTGCTTCTAGTTACAATGAATTAAACTACCATAAACGTTACCGGAATTTTATTGCTTAAAATATAAAAGCAGAGCTAAAGAAATAAAATCTTCTTTAAAGAAATAAAATCTGCTTTGATGGATACGCAATGGTATAGGGAAGATTTTAGTTTTCTGACAAGTTTAAAGTGTCTTTTCTTAGGCTGAAGTAAAATATAAACTGCTGTTAAGATATATTCCAACTGTTTTCAAATTCTTTCTGAACATCAGAGAAAAAGGGTTTCAAAATTCATTTTAATTTTACTTTGAGGATTCGTATCGCTATTTTGTTTTTTAGAACGAGATGTGAAAATTGAAAGATACATGTTAAGTTTAATTGAACATAATATACAAAAAATTATTACTGCTCACTTCAGAATGTGAAGTTAGCGTAACATAATACGAAGAAATACATTTGTGAACATATACTTGGGTTTTCTATAAAGAATTTTTGTGTTTCAGAAGTGTAGGAGAATAGTGATTGAAATAAATAAGGGAAAAAAAAATTGCGCTCCAGGTAAAATGTGTGTGTGTTGTATATTTATCATGACGTCAGCTAAAATATAAATTAATAATTATAGCTGCTTTTCCATATATGATTAAAATTATGCGTATAAGTTGTAATTAATAGAAAAATCTGAAACTTACTTGTGAATATTACTTTTCATTAAAGCTCTTTTTAGCCAAATATATGCTATTTCTTTCTGTCAGCAATTAAAGTGTCGTCTCTAAAACATAACGTTTCGTTATATAAGCCAGTCGTAAAAAAAGCAGATGTATCATTGTACGGTTAAATACTCTACTGAATTTCTTTAAACTTCTAAGCATCGCACATTTTTAATTTTTATACCGTCATATTGGGGGAAAAATTACTTTTAAATGCAATTTGTTTCAAACTGCATCTCAATTTATTTTTTAGATATTAATTTTTATGTAGTTTTTAGCGCCATTTCTTTCATGTTGGCAACTCAGGTACTCAATTTCTGTAGAAAGTAAAGGAAAAATAGTTGGAAAATAGAAATAATATATATATTTTTAATTTTTCTCTAAGAACTTAAAAGAAAAATGTAATTAAAATACGTACTATATTGAAAAAAATATATAAATGAAGGGTTATTAACGAAATTAATAACTTTCTGGTATTTTTTCAAAAAGCAAGTCAAATAAACATGTTTTGAAATATAAAATAGTGAGGCAATTTGTACCACCTGAGCCATTATATATTAGATTATATCATGTGCATTTTCTTACTGTTTTTTCAGAAAACTAATATACATTTTCTATAATTTCAGAAATATGCGATTCAAGTAAGGCACTGGAGATCGCGAAAGATTTCGTCTCCAGCTAAGGTGTTAAATACATTTTCAGCATCAAGACATGTTTATTTTCGTTGATCAAGCATTGGCAGCATATCAGAATGTTTGCAACTCTGCTACTGGAATTTCGTTATTTTATAATAAAAACATGGAATATAATATTTAGCAATTCACAAAACTAGAAAATGAAACTACCCTTATTTTTCCAGAAGCACACAGAAATAACATATTTATACTTTTTTCTATCTTTAAATATATAATATATATCTTTAAATAAATAATGTATTGGATTCATGAAATTTTTTGAATTCCGGTTTTCGACGTGTTTACACGTCTTAGGGGTCAGAACTTAGGGCCCAAAAATATATTTTTACAAAATGTCTGTTTGTGAGTCTGTCTGTGTGTGTGCCACAAATTTCTTGGGCACTCTATATCAAGAACAAATGAACGGAATTTAACAAAACTTTGAACTCAGTTAATCCCTGATATAAACTGGTGCTGATTACTTTTTGCTGTAAATCGCCCAACAGATGGCACTGCTGTACTGCCTTTTTCACGATTTCCGAAATAGCCATATCTCAAGAACTAATGCACGGATTTTTATAAAACATCAGATTACGTTAGTCCTTGATATAATATGGTGCTCATTACTTTTCAGTGTATATCGCCTAAAAGGTGGTGCTGCTATGCGACATTATTCTTGATTATTGCAATAGCTCTATCTAAAGAACCAAGGCAGGAATTTTCCCCAAACTTCAGATTAAGTTAGTTTGATATAAATTAGTACTGTTTAGATTTTAGTGTAAAATGTCCAAAAGGTGGCTCTGCTATGCTGCATTTATCACGATTTCCACAATAACTTTATCTCGAGGAATAATGCATGAATTTTCATCAAACTTCAGATTCAAATAATACCTGTTATAAATTGGTACTGATTAGTGTTTGGAGAAAATTGACCAACAGGTGGCTCTGCTATGTAAATTATTTTACGATTTCCGCAATAGTTCTACTTCAAAAACTAATGCACGGATTTTCATCAAACTTCAAACTGAGCTACAACTTGACATAAATTGTTGCTAATTAGATTTTGATGTAAATCACCTAACCGGTGACACTGATATGCTCCATTTTTCAGGAAATATTAACATGCATTAGGTAGTAGAATGTTTTGTGATTGCCACAGCCGACTAGTTTTTTATTACCGTAAGCAAGCATTACTTTTCAAGAAAATGAATAAATTCTATGATGCTGTTAATATCATAACATTTCAGTATCTTAAAAAGTATATATATTAATGCTTATTGTACTCCTCCATGCATAGTTTGAATGGTATGAAATATTATCATAAAAAAACATCAACAAACAGGAATTTCAGGAAACAAAAGAAATATTTATGTAGCACTCGATGTGATATATCTTTATATAAACACTATAGCAGGAGAACTGTTAAACATTTTAGGGTAAGCATTTGAGGCACCATGAAAATTTATGATACGCTTCTTTTGCAATAGCTGAATACAAAATCGAATGTCTGGCTAAAGGATCGAGGCATTTAGCCGACCCGAGAATTTTTAAATTTCCAAAATTTTCGTTGCCAAAAAAACCCAATCATTTAGACATTTTGAAATTTTAATACTTCAAATTTAGCATTTAATGAAATAAAAAACGTAAAAGCCAGACTAATTAGTTGGACTAAAAACTGTGTCAGACGCGTTTCAAGTGGTATTTTATAACTACTGAAAAAAAGTATTCAAGACACGCTGATATTGAGACAGAAAAATATCCGTGCTTAGATTTTTTTTTTTTTTTTTTTTTTTTTTTTTTTTTAATGACAGTCACTTGCCATTACGCTTGCCCGCTAAATATCAGTCACTGACAATAATAAGCTGTTATTGACCGTAACTGATCATTTTTTCAGTATTGACCTCACTCTAACAGTCATATACGGTCGAGGGGATAATGTAACGCTGCCTTTAACGGCAGATGACGGGCTAGTCTAGTAAATTACTGTTACTCGCGATAGCTAACCGTGATCTAACGGTGGATTACGCTGGCACAGTGGCGCGCGCATCCTAGCAATCTAAGACCACGTTTTTTACCGAGAAATTCAATAACAGTGTGGCAGCCATCTTGCCTATAAGTGATTGTCCGTACGTAGGTGCTAGCGTATGCTAGCTGTAAGAGTGATGGATAATACTCAAATCCTAGATGATTGCCAGCCTTTCCATTTTAAAACAAGGTAAGTGGCAGATGTTTGTGTACATATCATTTAAATATTCGCATAAGTTTCCCTTATAATTTAAAGAAAATGATTGTACTAATGTGTAATAAAATAGGAATAATAATATAATAATACATTATTATTGTGTTTTAAACTGTTATTACTAAACTATTATGCCTTTATATTATTACAACGTTGTTATATTATTATTATGTTTTTATATTATTATTAGTTTTTTATATTATTATTATATTATTATTACATTATTATTAAATTACATTATCAGTAATCTATTCAATCTCAGAAAAATGTACATTTCGCAACTGTAAAACCTTTTAATAAATTCAATTAAAATTGTCTTCCAAATTACACTCACCACCTTTCCTTTCCTCATCCTAAAATAATAACAATAATAATAATAATAAAATGGATAAATAAAAAATAGAAAAATTGCTACGATTATCAAAAAATTTATATTGCAGTGAAACAAGAATTGAAATTAATAAAAGAGGTAGGCAACAGTTCTGAAAATATTTTATAATTTTGCCAATTATTATGTAATTTAATCTAATATTGTAAAGGTTTTTTTCTTATATTTCACACCAATTGCTGAAAAGTTATTAAATAAAAACTATAAAAATAGCTAAAGGATTTTAATAGACTGTTTACATTTTCATTAGATTCTCGTTCAATACATTTCTGTTAATACAATTAATAAAGTATCATTTTTAAAGAAAAATTAAAAAAATTTAATTCTGCGTAATAAGTGTGTGTGTGGGGGGGGAGGAGTGTTTGGAGTTTTATTATTTATTAATTTTTTTTTTAAGTATCAGATTTTAGCGATATTAACTTTGTAGGGTGAAGAAAGGAAAAAGCGGTTACTGAAATCTGGAAAATGATTTTAAATGAATTTATTCAAAAGTGGAAATCTAAGTTTTAAGTGTTGTGAAGGGTCCATTTCTCTGAGATTGAGTTTTGTAAAAGAAAATCCTGGTCCGGACATTTTTCGCCCAGTTGGAAATTTACATCTAATAAAAGACAGATTACTGAAAATGCACAATAATGTAATATAACGGTAATCCAGTAATAATTATATTATTATTCCTCGTTTATTACACATTACAATAACGTTCTTTTGATAGTTTTTAAATTAAAACGGAAACGTATGCGAATATATAAATGACATGTAAATACATTAAGCTGTAATTTATAATGTTTTAGAATGAGAAGGCTGATAATCCACTAAAATTAGAATATTATCTATCGCTGTTAGCACTTACGTAAAATGCAGTTTCAATTCCCTAAAAGATAGAAAACACAGAGAATTTATATCTTTCTAATGGAAATTGAAACAAAATAATTGATACTAACAAAAACAAAAAAGGAAACAAAAAAGTCATAAACGGTCAAATACACTCCTATTACTGTGATTTACGGTCAGATACGTTCTTGAAAGTTACTGTGGTTTACGGTCAGATACGGTCTTGAAAGTTACTGTGATTTACGGTCAGATACGTTCAAAAAATTTACTGTCATTTACGGCCTAATACAGTCTATATAGATAACGGTACATACTGTAATTTTACAGGAAAATGCTGGAATCTGTGCTGCCAGGCTTTTCCCGTAATCGAACGATGAAATTTTTATCAGTGTAGTTAAAAAGTTCTTATTCGTAGTGAAATATGTGCAGCTTTAAAAGCGCTATTTTGTTTGTATATTTAAGTATGTTTCGTTTTATATAATACGCGTTACTTATATATATTAATCATGGAAAAAAAAATTACATCACAATAATATTTTTCTCATACTGTCTCTGCACTAACACTATCGAAGTCAAATTGACAGTACTCAGAATCGGACCTCAATTTTGAGTTCGAAGTAATTTTAATCAGTTTATTTTTGTACTAACCGTCATTAAATGATATTTAAATTTCATTATATGTACATATAAATGTTTAGGACAAAATAATAGTTATAAAAGTATATTTATTTAAGTTAAACTAGTTCCGTAAAAGAGTAGACAAAGATTTTTTTTTTTTTTTTTTTTTTTTTAAATTAAAGAGTATTTTTCATAAACGTTTACAAAGTTTTCTGAGCATGCGCATATGCAAGCCTACCTAGTTAATAGTTTCTAAAATTATATGATGTTAAAAAATATATTTGGTGTAAAATATTTCTGTACATTCATTGAGGCAACTATTGAAATTCAGGTAATAAATTCATAGACGAGCTGATCCTACAGCTATTGTATTGAGATATACAGGTAAAAGATATAAATATAGTATACATAAATATATTGCATTGTTGGTATAATGAATGTTTTCATCTATCAGATAAACAGCATTTATTTTAGTCAAGAACTATTAATGTCTTACGCTACTTGTGAATATATTATTATAAGGAACAAAAATAAAATTATACTATACCTAATGAAAAAGATGGCACATTTGATTTTCTTGAAGCGTTGTCGCTATAGCATTTATTTTATAGCAATGTCTATGATAACCTTTTTTTCAGATTAACATTGGATGGTAAAATCATGTATATTTTAAACTATGTTTTTGCCTATTTTTCAATACACCACTACATTTTTGCAGAGTTTTTTTCACTAAAAACAGTGATTTTTCTATCGTTTTTTGTTCAAAAAACATATTTTGTTTTAACTTTCCATGAATAATATATAAAAAATATTTTAATCTACAAACAAAGTAGCACTTTTAAAGCTGCACATGTTTCACTACGAATAAGAAATTTTTAACTACTCCAAAATTTTTCTATCAACTACACGCTTGCTATGAGTTATGTGGACTTGCGTAAGCCTATCGCAATTAGATTTGTTATGATTCCGCACGCATTCATTTAAAATTCATCTTAAGATAGCTTTCGCAAGGCACTGCAACGCGGTTTACGCTTTGTTTTCATTGTAAGGCAGTAAATGGATCTTCAGCGCGGCACCGCAAGCTCAGCTTTACTGGAACTCGTGTTCAACATCCCGTATTGTCTAGCAAGTAGAAAGTTTTAACAAAGGTGTCTATCATTTTCAAAGTATTTTTCTTTCTAAGCATAAATATTATTATGCATCAATCTCAGCGAGCCTCAAATACTTTTTTCGGTAGTTCTAAAATACCACTTAACACGCGTTTTGCATAGTTTTTGGTCCAACTGAATAGTCTGGCTTTTATTTTTTTTTATTTCATCTATTATATATATAAAATCCAAACGGAAATTTCGTTCCGAACGCCTAGATTTCGAGTTCTATCGCATGGATTTTTACGGAACTTCTACCGTTAGATAGGTATCGTTCCAGGGAAGGTTTTAAGCTATAACACATCATTCTACCTAGATTAGTTATAGAATTATGATGGAAAATTCTATTATTTTGGACTTTGTTACTTCATATTTCCTTAAATATCTGGGCTCCTATTGGTCGTAGAGCTTAGATCTCGCGCCAAAAGTAGCTCCAGGGCACCCAAGCAAACTTTTCCCCGCGATTATTTTGCCGTCTTCCGATTTCCTCTAACTCTATTAGGGGCCCGCGTAGAACCCCTTTAAAATATTTTTCGTAGTAATTTCAGCAATTATCTTAAATTATTGGTTAAGACCGCCACCCTCCCGATTCATATATCTACGGAAAGGTTGCATGAAGGAGTTTCGTTCAGATACGCTTTCGTTAAGAATAGAGTGCGCTCCCTGGTGGTGGAATGTGGAACTAACATAACGCGATATTGTTAAAATTAGGAAATCTAACAATGCGATCTGTTTTAAACTTTGAGATAGTTCATAACACATAATCTATTATCTATTCTATTATATATATATATATAATCTATTATCTATTCTATTATCTATTATATATATAAAATCCAAACGGAAATTTCGTTCCGAACGCCTAGATTTCGAGTTCTACTGCATGGGTTTTTACGGAACCTATACCGTTAGATAGGTATTGTTTCAGGGAAGGTTTTAAGCTATAACACATTATTCTACCTATATTAGTTTTAGAATTATGACGGAAAATTCTGTTATTTGGGCGATAAGGTTACCATTTTATTTCTTGGCGAAATTCATCGTTGATAAAAAAAAAAAAAAAAAAAAAAAAAAAAAAAAAAAATTGAAACAGCTATTAAACCTCGAAAAATAAAAGAAAAACTGTTACTAATTTTACTTAAATGAAAAAAAAAAAAAAAAAAAAAAAAAAAAAAAAAGAAAACAAAAAAAGAAGAAGAAAATCCGTTTTAATGAATGATAATATTAAAAAACGGAAAGATTTAATCAAAACCTGAAAGAAATATTTGTAATGCTTAAAAATTAATTTAATAAGAAATATTACACTTGATACGCAATATTTGGCTCTTTATCGCTTGCGTTAGATATGGAAACGAATCTGAAAATTTGATTAGATGAAATTTTAACGACATTTTCTTTCTGTTCTGTTCTGTTCTTTTTTTTTACATCTAATTGTCGCATCGCGTGACTTATAGAAGAAACAAGCAGATGTAATTGTGAGTCACATGTGTAATTACTATTTCTTTCTTTACAATTTTTTATTTTTCTTTTGTCGCCAAACAATGTGATTTTAAGCCAAAAATGCATAACCATGATATTAGCTTGATGATGTTCTCACAAATGGTGTTTTTTTAGGTGAAATAGATCATTTTTTGAGTACATTTTCATATTCAATTGTAACTTATATAGATATAAGTTAATATTTTAAAAAGGGAATCGAATACTTAAATTTCAGTGTGAATTTCTGGCACACATACATATTGTAAAATAATTTCATACTTTTTAAAATGTTTTTCGCCGTAATTCCGAAAGCATGTGATATTTGTAAACTTGAACTCAGATCAACGAATATTACCCATTTTATTTAAGCAAATATTATCTATTTTCTCAAGTCATATCGCCAATTTCATTTATAGGAAAATTCACAGATTCGAAATCTAGGAAATAAAGATAATTTTTAAGGAAATTTATGTTTTAATACGTTATTACTATGGAAAAATTCAACATTTTGAAAAAAAAAAATTACAAGTCTTTTGTAATTCGTCATTTCTTCTTCGTCTTTCTTCGTACTTTCTCCTCTGTTATGTAATATTTCAAATGATATTGGACTAATTTTCGATCATCGATTCACCGCAAAATCGCATATCTAATATAGTATATAAAATAAAGTCTGGATTAGGGGACTAATTAACGCACAGCGCAAACTACTGAACCTAAAATCATGAAAATCGTGGTAAAAATACTTCTTATGACATAAACTTCTGCTAAGAAAGGATTTTCTAAAGTATCACCCCTAATGGTTTTTGCACGGGGAGGGGGAAAAAAATCGAATATCAAAATTATGCGTCAAATGATAGCATATTTTAATGTAGTTTTGTATGCTGAATCGAATGCTACCAAATAAATTTTTATAAGTCCAACAGTTCATGACACATTTCATATTTTTCTAATTTGGCGGTGTCTTTGGCATCTAAACCTCAAAATATCTATCATTACATCCGTTACTCTAGCAACGGAAAAAATTCAAATCAACCCTTTTGGCTAAAAAATAAAAACGGCTCTATGAGTTTGAAATAAAAATGCAAGCACCTTAATTTTTTTTTAAATAGTGATTTTATGTAAAATAAAAGGGAAAAAATTACTGAGAATTTAGCGTTATAAAACAAAAATGGAAAAGGTACGACTTAGATATTCCGTCGACCAAAAATCTATCGTCAAACTATAAGATTAAATGCCAATAATGGTTGATCGTAAATATCAAATTCACTTGAATTTAAACAAACTACACGTGTTTACGTCATCAAGTAATTTTAATTTCGACGTTTTATTTGTATTTTCATTAATGTTATACTAATTTATTTGTTATTTCGTTATTTAAAATAAAGATTATGTCAATTTATATAATTTGGCGAATGGTTTGGCGATTTATATAATTTGGCGAAATCGGTCGACGGGATAACAAGTAGTACCAATGAAAATATTTAAGTATGAAAGCAATGTTTGTAACGACTTAAAAATTATTTTCATATATATAAACTCGGTTTATGGCGTCAAATGCCGTCATCCGAAGAATCTACAAGAGTCTTTTTCCATTTTTTCCGGTCATAGGTTCCTCAATGAAAGAAATTGGAATTGGAATGATATTGTGCGATTTATAAATTGCTCCTCGATAAGAAGAAAAAAGGGGTACATTTATAACAACCGTGCGCACATCTCGCTGATAGCATTTTAAAAATTCCCAGTAGCAGTAGTTACATTTTGCGTATGTAAATTAAAAATATTTTTTTGCTTTTAATTATGGCATTATTTCCTGTTATTGTTTATCTTTTCAGTTTTTTAAATGAAATTAGTATAAGGCATGCATTTTAAATTAAATGAGTGAAAGGTTTGTGTTTTAAATGAAAATAATAAAATAAGAATATGCTATGAAAACAATCTTTATTGATTTATTACCTGCGCCCGGCTGACATAAAAGTATCACAAAAGCCACATATTCACTTTTCTTTGAGTAGTTGCTCATGAGAATTCAAGTTAACCTTCCGTAATCGGATACTTCACATATTGGTGTATTAACTTTAATGCTGAAAGCATCGTTTTTGCTTGAAGCGAAAACTTTACTATGAATTCTATTACACAAAATCGCATCATCATCATCTACTATATATTTACAACGGAAATTTGTATTTCATTCCGATTGTTTATAATACTTTTGTAGGATATACCACAATTAGTTAGGTAATAATTTTGGAAAGGTTTTAGTGTATACATATTGTTCAAGGGTATTTAGTTATAGAGCAACAGTAAAAGTTCAAAAATTAAGTGAACCTGATTATGAAAGTTTAGCCTTTAAAAAAAATATCTACAGAACATATTTTGTTACAAGTGGCCCTGTTGCATGACTTTTAGGAATGGTGTTAGTATATACGATTTCATTATATGTTGATTAGTTACAGAGGTATTAATTCCTGCTGTCATAACGGTCTCATTACCCGACCATAAGTGCGCTGTTTATAATCAACTAAAACAGTTACTTCTTAATTGCTAAATTTTGTACAACGCTTAAGATAACATTATATCGCAATGGCGTTCGCATCGTTTTCAGTAATGTGCAAGGTCAAGCTGAAGATCCATATTGTTTAAAATACAAGTTTAAATTCACCATTTAGTTTAATCCAAGGTTCATTTGGAAATATTGACCAGCGCAGCGGGCATAGCCTGCTAGTTAATTACTAAAATTCTAGATACTAAAATTTTAAATTGCCTCATCTATTCTTTTTTTCTTCTTTCTTTTTTTTTTTTTTTTTTTTTTCAACGACAATTTTAGAGATTTAAAATTCATGTGTCGACTTAAGTGCCACGATCCTTCAGGCAGACATTTGATTTTGTATTCAGACATTACAAAAGAAGAGTTACACAAGTTTTCATTGTGCCTCAAATAGCTGCCCTAAAATATTTAACAGCTCTCTGGCTATTGATTCATATACATTTTCTATACAAATGTCAACATTATTAACATAAATATATATTTATTTATATTATATATTAGATAATTATTTTATTTATTATATAATATAAATATATTATAATATAATTATATAATTATACAAGGGGGATCTGCCCCCTACCAGCTACGCTCGTAAACCCCCGTTCAGACACCCCAGATTCTAAAAGCAGGGTAATTCTATCGGCTCAAAAAAAATTAATTATAATTTAAAAAAACAGTGGCGATCTCCCTGTAAACGGGTTTTCATTAATATTTCTTTGATTCGAGATTTTTAAGGCGAAATCAGCGTTTGTTAAGGGATACAATGGCTGTTTTCGTACTTGATTAAAACAAAGATTAGTTAAAAATTTGAAAATAAGCTAATGTAAATGAAAGTCTTTGTCTCTCAGTTTTTTAACATCTCTATAAGAAAGTTCTTTTAAATAAAACATTTGGAATGTATCGTTTTATATCTGACGTAATTTTCACCAAAGTTTTCTTTCTCTTTTTAACATTCACATGAAAGTACTTTTGTTGTTAGAAAGGAAATATTATTTGCGATGTCTTAGAATTCACGATAATAGATAAAAAGATTATCTCAAAATCTGAAATAAATATCTCGGGCAAATATATTTTTAAATTTAAACTGTTTTGACAATTGTCAATTATTTGGCGTTTTTAAATGTGACGTAATTTCCTCCATTCGCGACATTTCATGCATAATAATGAAATTATTATTTAAAAATGTTCTCTCTCTTTTAAAATCCATGTGTAACTACAGTTTTTATGACGTAATTTTGAATATTTTCCTGGTTTTTAACACGTAATCACTTAATTCTGATTTGAAATTTTTTTCTGATTATAATAGCCACGTGTAAATAATTTTTTTATTTGAAGGAAATTGAGGTGTTTTTAAAATTGGCAACAGTTTAAAATAACGTCCTTTTCTAAAATATGTAAAAAATATCTCTCAAAATACTGAAAATTTGAATTTAAAATGGGGATAAATCCTCAAAATATGTGTCAAATTAAAAAATTAAATGCAGTCTGCACACCGGGAACTTATAATGTATTAAATGATGTAAAAATGTTTAAATTCCTATGTATAGTTTTTGCTCATATAAATTTTTTTAATGAAACGATTTTGACCAACTTTAACATTAAATATATCTTAAAATATATTCAATTTAAAAACTGTCTGCATCAGCGTGTTTATCAAACATTTCTCTATAATAGCACCAATTTTCATATTTTTGTATGAAACAGATTTCTAATATTAACGAAAAAACGCCTCTAGTCACAAGAAATATGGATGCTGATCTAGAAGAGTACCCGGAATATCTACGCAGAATTTCATTGGTCCATTTCCAAATCATTACCCTTTTTACTTTCTTCTATCTTCAATAGAAGAAAGTATTGTAATCGAAATTTTTTTCGACTTCCGGTTTTCGACGGATTTGCATGTTTTAGGGGTCAGAGATTCCAAAAAACATGTTTATAGAAAATGTCTGTCTGTCTGTGTGTCCGTCTGTCCGTCTGTCCGTCCGTCCGTCTGTCCGTCTGTCCGTCTGTCAGTCTGTCCGTCTGTCTGTCGCCATTGTACCATCAAAAAGTGTATGAAGTTATGTATAGAATTAAACCAAAATTTTATTATAAGTGTTTGGCTATGGCAAGCAGGTCCTCCCGGAATTTGGAAAAAATTCGCCGGTAGGGGGCGCTGATATAACAATTTTTGTGCGATTTTGAATATTGTACCATCTAAAAGTGTATGGAGTTATGCATAGAATTGAACCAAATTTTTAGTTTAAGTTTTTGGATATGACAAGCAGGTCCTCCCTGAATTTGGAAAAAATTCGCCGGTAGGGGGCGCTGTAAATGCGTTTTTTGTGCGATTTTGAATATTGTACCATCGAAAAGCGTATGAAGTTATGCATGGAATTGAACCAAATTCTTATTTTAAGTTTTTGACTATGGCAAACAGGTCCTCCCTGAATTTGGAAAAAATTCGCCTGTAGGGGGTGCTGTAATAGCGATCTTTGTGCGATTTTGTATATTGTACCGTCCAAAAGTGTATGAAGTTATGCATAGAATTAAACCAAATTTTTATTTTAAGTTTTTGGATATGGCAAGCATGTCCTCCATGTTTTTTCAAAAATTCGCCGTTAGGGGGCGCTGTAATAGCGATTTTTGTGCGATTTTGAATATTGCACCATCGAAAAGTGTATAAAGTTATGCATAGAATTGAACCAAAAAAAATTTAAGTTCTTGGCTATGGTAAGGAGGTCCTCCCTTAATTTGTAAAAAAATCGCTCGTAGAGGGCGCTGTAATAGCGATTTCTGTACAATTTTTGTGCCATTTTGAATATTGTACCGCCGAAAAGTGTATGGAGTTATGCATAGAATTGAACCAAATTTTATGTGTTTATTTTTGGTCATGTCACGAAGGTCCTCCCTGAATTTGGAAAAATTCTGCCGGAAGGGGGCACTATAATTGCGATGTCTGTACCATTTTCATTATCGTACCATCGAAAACTGTATGAAGTTATCCATATAACTGAACCAAATTTTTTGTTCATGTTTCTGGCTATGGCAAACAAGTCCTCCCTGAAGTTGAAAAAATTCCGAAAGAAGGGGGTGCTATAATTCCGATCTCTGTGCCATTTTCATTATTGTACCATCGAACAGCGTATAAAATTATGCATACAATTGAACCAAAATGTTTGTGCTTGTGTTTGGCTTTGGCCAACAGGTTCTCCTTGAATTTGGAAATATTGCGCGGTAAAGGGGCTCCGTGCTAGCGATTTTTGTATGCTTTTCTTGATTTTTCGTAGTTCTATTGTGCATCGGCGGCTCATGCAGCGACGGGAACTCGCTTCCTGCTATGCCGGCTATTCCCAAACAGCTGATAACGACAGAATAAGGAAAAATTAATAATTTTAACAAATAGCATGATATAGATTAACTCGTTTTTAGTCCGTTTAATTGACTTGAGCAGAAATTTAAGATGAAAATCAAAGTTGGTATAGTATTGAACTAATAATATTGAAGTATTAACATGTGTAACTAGGTTTTGAAATATTAAGATGTATAAGATAGAAGAAAGTTTTGGGATTGGCACATCCAACTAGTTTATATATAGAAGGATAAATATATAAAATTTGAAGACATAACTTTTTTTTTTTTTACATCTTTGATTATTAAAATGAATTTATAATATAAATTATTAGCTTAAATTAGTACAAATATTTAATTATTTTATACTAAATTGTATATAAGAAAATGAATTTAAAGATATTTCCAACAAATACAAAAAAGTACACTTTATTTTATAGCGCAGTTAAATAAGGAGATTTTTGTCTATGAGAAAATACTGGAATTTTCCCTATAAAATACCTTGACTGATGCACACACTGTAGACAACATATTTAAATAATGACGAGCTAGAGACCAGTATGTCATGGGCGGATATTGATATTGTTCCTGTTATTAAATGTTATCTCATATTTGATAATGCTTCACTTTCAGATGCACAAAATTATAATGGGATACAGACAGTCTTTTATTATAATTACATGCTGATTTTTTCTTGAATCATATTAAAGTACTTAAATATACAAGTTTGCCTAACGTGTTTCGGTGACAATATCTCGTGGTCCCACATACCGACTATTTGATTACGATAAATGCCATATATCATGGAAAGTCTAGGTTCACGAAAGGTTGCCGCAGTATATGATAGTACCTGATTGCACCGCAGTAAATTTTAATTCAGTTCGGTTTCTAATTAAATAATTGATAATATTGTTTTTGGCATTTTATTAGGCATCGAACAGGTTTGGATGCCTGTTCCTATCTGTAATAGAATTCAAAGTAGATCAATGTTAAAACTAAAAAAAAAAAAAAAAAAAAAAAAAAAAAAAAAAAAAAAATCAAAGATTATTCTAATCAAAATAATCTAACTCGATATTCAATAATCCAAACTTCATAAATGTTATTACTATATTTTAAATAGCATTTTTCATTTTATGAAGTCACATTTCTCGATTATACTATTTTTATATCACTGTTTTTTAATTCTTCAAATATCAAAATTTTATAGCAATTAAATATCAAAACTTACATAATTAGAATAAATGTAGTATAGTTTACATGGAAATAAAATCAAATATTGTTAAAATTATCTTTTTTATCAATCTCTAAACTGTAAACCTATTATTAATGTCTGAGAACGTTTTTATTTCAACCAAATGCAAAAAAATATATATATATGCATTAACATTTTGAGAAAATTTAGAATATTAGTTAGAACAGAATATTTTGTTTGTTGAATTAAACAAACATGCAATTTCGACAAGCGACCACATAATAAAAAAATGTGGCTTTTGATAAATCAGCTTTTGATAAAATACACTATATTGCTATTAATGACCGGCAATTTTCAATTATAGACATTTTGTCGAATATTTAAAAATATACTTGTCAGATTCTTTTGGAATTTCACGATTAAAAAGAACAGGTATGACCTCATATTTAGCAATGTCGATTTGATAATGGGGACAAATAGGGGGCCAACAAAAAATCAAAGAAAGAAAATAGTACTTGGGATCCCCCTGTAATATAAAATGCACGATATGATCTATCGCTACCGAATATAAATAAACAGACATTGTGCAATATGTGCATTCTTTTGTGTAAGAGTAGCAATTGTATTAATAGAGATATAGCGATTTATTTAAAAAAATCAAAAAATCTTGCATGTTTTTTGCTTATAAGATACAGAGTTTTCAAACAAATTTAACGTCGATTTTAGAAAAATTGACAAATAATAGTAGAAACAATATTAATTTTAACATTTGGAATATAAATATATTAAATATTTTAGGAAATATGAGCAGTTGTATGAAATAATTTTTATCTGCGCATGCGCGAACGATAACAAGGATCATTTTACATAATTTAATATTCAACTCTATAGAGCAACTTATTAAAAAAAAATTTAGTCAAATATCTTAAAAATTCAGAAAAATATCGGCGTTAGAGTGAGCAAATTTTTACTTGTTCTCTAAAAGCAGCTGAATGATAAGGGATTTTACACAAATTGTCTGCCCAAACATTGTTTTTTTTTAGGTGTTATAAATCCTCAAAAAACATCTTCAGCTACGTAATAATAGAATTTATACATTTAAAAGTAAGAATATTTTGTTATTTTTAGGCTCTTGAAAGAAAACTTTTGTTTGTTGAGCACTTTTGTTAACTATGAAAATGTTTATTTTAGAAATGAAGACATGAAACACATTAAAAGATGTTTCTTGTTGAAACTTAAAGCAAATTTAAATAAAGCAATTTAATAAATAATTCTCGTTAAGTGTTTTTCTGTAATGTATATTTTCCTTCCTGAAATCAATTTACCAGAGTAACTTCGGTGTTAATAATAATCAGCTTTTAACATTTCAGAGCAATGATTTGATATTAATTCGTATACTATGATGGATAAATTTTATTTTATAATAAATGGATCGATAAACGGAAATGTATCAGTTACATATCAACCATAAATTTACAACCATAAATGTTGGGGTGAGGTTAAAGCAGTATAAAAATTTCTAATAAGAGAATATTTTTGTGAATTGAGAATTGGTGTTCCAGTGTGTAACTTATCTCCATGATGTGCATGTACAATGCAGGTTGTTTGCAGGGGTGATTGCTTTGACATATAAGCGAGTTTATTTTGTCTATTTGTCTGTTTGGCATAGGTAGCAGAAATTTGTGAAATATTTAGAACGGCTTAATTTTTGTATCCCCAACTGAGTATTATAATCAACAAAAATTTTCTTTTTTATTTATACTTCCCAACTGATATTATTTATACTGTTTTCTCACTATGTTATGTTTTCAATAATGTTTTATGTTTGTTTTATGTATATATGTTTTCAGTCCTGTCCTTTTTTCGCAAAAAATATATTTTTCCTGTTTAAGTATATGAAAAAAATATCCATCAGTAAGTTGTCACAAATCAGCAATTGTCAACAACAACAACAACAACAAAAGAAAAATAAATAAATAAAAGAAAAGAAAATGAGAGAGAACATGTCATACATTTATATTTTTTTAATCAACCAATTGCCACAGAGAAAAACAGAAATTGCTTTCTACTAAAAATAATGTATTTTTCTATTTATTATATTATTCCTTTCTTTTTTTAGAAAGAATGCTCAGTAACAGATAATACTATAATAGTAGTGACTTTTTTCTTCTTTTTTTACAGAAATATAAATATAGAAAATATATCATTTAGTTCATAATAATTATATAATTTAATAATTATTTCAAAAACAAACATGCAATACAATTTACAAAATGTTTAATGAAAATCAATGCGTGGAAAGGAAAATTTCTGAGTTTGTTATAAATTCCATACGACGACCCCCTAAGCTTCATATTTTCGCATAAATTGAAAAAAATAATAATTTACAGCCGAAATGACTTTTTTCTGAAACAATTTTATCATTAAAATATATGGAGTGTATGCCTTTTGTTAGTAGGGATTGTGGACTGTACTACCAGACAAAATTTTGGTTTTCAGGTAATAATGTAAGATTTGAAACATGAAGACTTTTAGCGAACAACCTTTTTGGAAAACTATTTTAACACTTAATGTACTGAATTAGGAATTCAAGAAAATTTTATCTTCTAAAGCATTTTTCGCGAATTTTTGAAACTACTTTAGAAGATTTACATGACCATTTAATAAATTTTAGAAGGATTTTAGAATGATTGAAGGATTTAACAGGATTAATTAAACTTGAATTTATATAGATTTTATGCAATGTTTATAACCCTTACTCAAATCTTTTATTTTAAATCTCTTTCTTAGTATTTTGTATAATTAGGAAATGTAGAAATATAATGTTCTTACAGTAGAAATAGAGAAATATTTCCGAATTTAATTTCTCCTCCCCCAACGCCAACAAAGCTGAAAAGATGAAAAGGCAAAATAAATCATCCTTTTAAAAATAATTTTGTTTTGTGTAAACTATAATGCTTTTGGAACAAGATAAAGTAATGTATCTCTGACTCATTTTACAGTGTATTACTACTAATCGATGCATTAAATGAATTTTATAACAAATTATTTTAATGATATTTATAAGTACCATCAGTAGGTGAATAGTTAAATTATTAACAACCAATCACAGTTGGGTTTTTTTCAATGGCCTTTTTTTTTAATATGAAGCTGCAATTTATGTTGGTGGGTTATTGCTTCGAGATAAGCCAAATAAATTACCTTTTCTTTGGACAATGTCCTTTTGTCATACTATTGGGAATTTAAAGGCGAAAAATCTTGTATTCACTTTCTATGTAAGAAAAAAAAAACAATAAGAAAAAAATGTCTTTTCCAGGTTTATTTTGTTCGTATTGGAGATTTTTTTTTTTTTTTTGTATTAAGAAAAGCCTTGCTTTAAAAAATAAACCTTATTTTAGAATATGTTACAACTGCTTCAATGAAAGCTTTCAAAATAAAAGTATAGTTTGATGTGTAATACATTGTGAGCCTTAAAATATATGTTGTTATTCATACTGCACAGTATTTAAAACCCTCTGGCTGTCTTGGAAAAGGGCAAAATTGTAATGTTGTTTTCTCTGCATTTTGTTTTAAATGCTAAAAAAAAAAAAGATTCTTTGAACATTTTATAAAAAAACTTAATAATGAATATGAATGCAATCCTTGGAAGTATTAATCATTGTTCAATGTATTAAAAATGCATTAAATCAATAGAATTATATTACTTTAAATATTGCTTGTATTGCAGTGAAACCTGGAGTTTAGTGAACGTATTAACACGGGCTTGTCAGTGAGGGGGTTAAGTTTTTTAAAGTTAAGATAATTTTTTATATATTCATTTATGTGTGGCGTACTTTCAATAATGTAGCTTTTAAGATTTAATCGGATGAAGCAGTACAATATGTAGCAATAATTTGCCATAACATTATTTGTATTCTTTGAATATGTGTTAATTAACCCATATAAATCCACAGCAAGAAAAAAATTAAAATCTGATTTTTCCCTTGATTCCTCTTTATTTGACGTCTTTAAATGTACATTTAAGATTTTTGCACATTATAGGGACATTTAATTAAATTATACCCATAGAGTCTTGAAGGAACTGGAACATTTATTTATTATTTCCATAAGATTCTAACATATGTATTCAATCAGTATATATCAATGTGCACTTTTAAATAACCACTGTTGAGTTAAGGAAATTATTGTTCGATATACTGCTATCTAAGTATGTTAAAAATAAATTTAATTTAAAAAAAATAAAAAAAACATTAGTAATTAAATTCCTGTTCATTGAGTAGTGCAGAAAAGTTTATACAGACATTTATCTTGTTTTTCCAAACATACACTTAAAAGACAAAGGTAAACGCTGGTCCTAAACGAAACCATTCAAGGAAGAAAAAGCATTTCAAGATCATTAATCGTGTATGAGTCCCCAGCCTAAAATGGATTAACGTGTATTTAATTTTGATTTTTGAATATTTGTTATCAAAATTCTTAACAAAAATTAGTTGATAATTTTTAATATATTCCTTGATGTGTGACGTATTCTCACAAATACCGATTTTCATTATTTAAACAGATGGATCATAATGTTGTCATAATTGTTATAAATGTATCTGTATTGTTTGAATATGTGTTAGTTAACCCATATGAGGCAAATTCCAGAAAAGTTTAAGAAACTCATTTTTTTTTGCTTTAGTTCCTCTTTATTTTATATGTCTTTATCATTAGATTTCAGGTGTTTACTTATTATAAGGAATACATATACAGGGTGATTCATAATGAAGGGGCAAAAAAAATAGCACAGTGTGACTGCCGTAATGGATTTATTCAGCCGAAAGAAATTTATTCTGCAACTACAATTATACAAGTTTTATTTGGCAACAGGGAAAAATCATCGAATGACGAACTCGCCGCTAGAGGCGCTGTTAAACAAAATTCTGTCCATGCAGGATAAACCGTACGGCGTTTTCGAATATGCCAAAACCTCCCAGGCAAATGTTGTACAACGACATTTTCTCACGAAATTTCGTAAACAACCACCGCATCGGCATAACATAAGCAGGTGGGTCCACTTCCTCAGGACTTAGATGAACTGAAGCAGCGGATAACTGCGGTGTTGAACTCCATCGCAGGGGATATGCTATCACCAGTGTGGCAGGTAGCTTGATTACCGTGTAGCCATATGTCGTGTCACCGAAGGGGCACATATTGAACACATGTAGAAACTTGAATAAATGTAGTTTTGAGGTAAATTTGAATTTTCTAAATATATTAATTAGAACGTTCACAATCATGTTTTCTTTTTGTCCCATTCATTATGAATCACCCTGTATAATTAGGCCCATAGAGTCTTGCACGAAACATTTATTTATTACTTTCATAACATTCTAACCTTTGTATTCATTCATTTTATACTTCTCCTCTCTTTTAGATAACCACAGTTGAGTAAGGACATTAGTGCTCCATATTCTGCTATATACGTATTATTCAAATTCAATGTGAATCCGATAATCAGCACTTTTTATTTCAATTCATGCTCTTTGAGTAATGCGGAAAAGTTTACAAATACATTTGTTTTCTGTTTGTCTAAATATACCTTTAAAAGACAAATATAATATTTCAACCCAAACAAAACGAGTTAACGAAGTAAAAACATATTTTAAAGACAAGAATCATTTACGGCTTCTCATCCTACAATGGGTTAGCATGTATTTAATTTTAATATTTGAATAGTTATGATGAAAATTCTTAACCAAAAATTGCTTTACAAAACTCTTTTCAATTATTTACACTCTCGTTCATTGCTATTTTTCTTATGTTCACTTGTTTTAGGATTAAACTTCCATTTATGTTGCTTGGTAATGCTTTGAGATAAGCCAAAAGAAATCTCCACATAACAGATTAATGCCCTTTTGAGGTATTTTGGGAAACATCAACGAGAAAGCCCCTGTAATCTTTTTTCCCTGTGGTGAAGAAGTATTCAGAATAAATAAGCGGTTTCCTTGCTTTTTTCTGGTTATTGAAGATTTCTGTAGTATTAAGGAAAAATGTTGTTTTGAAAGCATGTGCTAAATTTGAACTAAATATTACTTAAAAGTTCATTACAGAAGTTCAAAATGAAATTTTATAAGATATTCATAATGGTTTTACGGTATTTCAGCGATTATAATAATTCCTTAGCTTAAAATTTGTTAAAATGTATTTAATTTTCATTTTTGAATTGATATAATGAAAATTCTTCACCAAAAATTGCTTTACAAACTCTTTTAAATTATTTACACTCTCGTGCATTGTTATTTTTCCTGTGTTCACTTATTTTAAGATTAAACTTACATTTCTGTTGCTTCGTAATGTTTTGAGATAAGCCAAAGGAAATCCCTTCCCAACAGATTAATGTCCTTTAGAGGCATTTTGGGAAACATCAACGCTAAAGCCCTTGTAATCTTTTCCCCTTTGTGAAGAAATATTAAGAATAAATGGGTGTATTTCCTTGCTTTATTTTGTGGTTATTGAAGATTTCTATAGCATTAAGAAAAAACTCTTGCTTTGAAAATATGTTTCAAGTTTGAACTAAATATTTCTTCAATATACATAACAGATGTACTACATGAAATTTTACAATATACTAATAAAAGTTTTAATGTATTTCAGTGATTATTACCATGTATTATATAAACGTACATTGTGAAATTAATAGTTTATTTTGCTTGTCTGAATGTACACGGAACCTAAAACAGTATGTTTATTCAAAATCGCCAATGGCATTGTGAGCTATAATAAGATTTTGTTTATATATTACCTCCTAAACATCATATTTTTTATTTAAACATTTGAAAAAGTGTGTTATAATAAATTTACTTATTCTGGGAGAAGTATTAATTCATATTTTTACTATAACATAATATTTATATTTTTCTTAATGTCAATATATACTATATTGCCCTTAATGACCGGCAATTTTCAATTTTAGACATTTTGTCAAACATTTAGAAGTATACTTGTCAGATTCTTCTGGAATTTCAGGATTAAATAGAACAGGTATGACCTCATATTTAGCAATGTCTATTTTTTAAGGGGGGCAATTACGGGGCCAACAAAAAATCAAAGAAAAAAAATAATACTTGGGATCACCCTGTAAAAATAAATGCACGAAATGATATATCGCTACCGAATATAAATAAACGGACATTGTGCGATATGTTTATTCTTTTGAGTGAGAATAGCACGTATAGTAATAGAAATATAGCGATTTATTAAAAAAATAAAAAAAAAAATTCTCGCATGTTTTATGCTTATAACATAAAGGGTTTTCAACCAAATTTAACGCCGATTTCAGAAAATTGGACAAAATATAGTAGAAACAATATAGTGTAATTGGAATATAAATATATTAAATATTTTAGGAAATATGAGCAGTTGTATGAAATAATATTTATCTGCGCATGCGCGAACGGTAACAGGGATAATTTTACATAATTTAATAGTCAACTCTATGGAGCAACTTATTACAAAAAATCTAGTCAAATATCGTAAAAATTCAGAAAGATATCGGCGTTAGAGTGAGCAAATTTTTAGTTGTTCTCTAAAAGAAGCTGAATGATAAGGGATTTTACACAAATTGTCATTTTTTATTGACTGACTAGTTTGACTTTATTGACTGGCAGTTTTAAAAAACTGCCTAATACACATTTAAATTAAGTCGTAGTATTTTCTAGAATTATAGATGAGAAATAGAATTTGTGTTCAGAAATGATTATATATATATCACAGTAATATATTGATGCTATCGTTTTCTAAAGATAAAAAAAATGCTTTTCAGAGTAGTGGGCAAACTTCAAGAAGTTATATTATTTATCATAAGCATTATTTCTAAATCAATAAGTTTTATTATTGTTTTTTATTATTCTGTATAAAATGACACCTACACTGTATATAAATCATTGACTTTTGACAAAAAGTGCTGTTATATTTTTGTCCTTCCCTTGCACAAGCTCTCTATAATTCCTCATTGGATAACAAATATTGATTTCGTATTATTCTTGCATCATTTTCAAATTATCAGCATTTATTCAAGTATTAACCAATTTTTGTATAATTTAAACTTTCATTTTTTTATTAATTGTTATATATTTTTTAATTATTTCGTGAGCGCTGATAAAAAAGTTTAATCTGTTTTAATTATATTTATATATATTCTTAAAAAGCTATCATTTCAAATATTAAAATTAGTAAAACTCTTATTAATGGAAATGAAATTAGAAGTAGAAGATAATAAGGTGCTATACTACAATATATATTAAAACACACATACACACATAAATAACGCCTGCATTCAACAGTTAAAGGTATATATAAATATTATACAGACATACAAACAATAAATACAATAAACCCAACTGGAGTGAAAAATTAGCCAGAGCCAGGAATCGAACTCGGGACCACAGTATACAAGACTGTTGATCTAACCACTGAGCTACTCCGGCCGATGCCTGAGTCTGCAATTTCTCACTAATAAACCATGTTGGGGAAGTCACCAGCCATCTATACAACAGCCTTGGATGACCGGGCAACGATGAATAGATTTTTACTATTACATCGATCTACGATAATTATAATAAAACATTCATACTACAATATATATTAAAACACACATACACACATAAATAACGCCTGCATTCAACAGTTAAAGGTATATATAAATATTATACAGACATACAAACAGTAAATAGAATAAACCCAACTGGAGTGAAAAATCAGCCAGAGCCAGGAATCGAACCCGGGACCACAGTATACAAGACTGTTTCTCTAACCACTGAGCTACTCTGGCCGATGCCTGAGTCTGCAATTTCTGACTAATAAACCATTTTGGGGAAGTCACCAGCCATCTATACAACAGCCTTATTATTTATGTGTGTATGTGTGTTTTAATATATATTGTAGTATGAATGTTTTATTATAATTATCGTAGATCGATGCAATAGTAAAAATCTATTCATTGTTGTCCGGTCATCCAAGGCTGTTGTATAGATGGTTGGTGACTTCCCCAACATGGTTTATTAGTGAGAAATTGCAGACTCAGGCATCGGCCGGAGTAGCTCAGTGGTTAGAGCAACAGTCTTGTATACTGTGGTCCCGGGTTCGAATTCTGGCTCTGGCTAATTTTTCACTCCAGTTGGGTTTATTGTATTTATTGTTTGTATGTCTGTATAATATTTATATATACCTTTATAATAAGGTGCTTTTCGTGCGTGTAATTACGCATCCCTAGGTTGAAAATGTATAATTTCATTTAAAGATATTTATTAAAGACATTTATATTTCCATTCAAGATTTTAAAAAATACATATCTACAACAAATGATGCACACTAGAAGATAAAATATATTTTTAACTACAAATAATTGTATTATATAATTGTTAAATATTTTAAAATAAATTAGAAAAGTATAAATTACTTTTTTTTTTTTTTTTCTTTCATTTCGAATTTCTAAAGCAGATATATAAAGTCAAATTTTAGTGCAATTAAATGAAGTTTGAAGAATTTAAATTCAGTATTATTTTTTATTAATATATAATTAAATGCAATATTTAGGAAATAAAAATTATTATTTTTAATAAATTATTCTTGAATAGTTGTCTTTTTCATAAAAATATTTCTCAAAGAATTTTTTCTACATGTGATTTGTTCTGCGCATTAAATTTGATAAATGTTTGGACTGAAATAGTTTTCCAGGCACAATTACTTAGTTATTTTAATGGAATTTCTTGAAAATACCATTGATATTTATTTTTATTTACTGTTATGTAACAAAGGAAACACTTTGCTTCAGTTATTTTGTAATACTTAAAAAAAATAATTCTCGGTGAAATAAAAATAATTTTTTAAACATTTCATTGTAAGAATATTTTATTCGGAAGTAAATTTTTTATGCTCGTATTTTCTGTTATATTCCAAATGTTATAAATGTAATATTTTTCCTAATTGAATAACAGACCTATGAAGAAAATATTATTATTTAAATATAGTGCTTGATTGGAACTGTATTTATTTATTAAAAGTTAAAATTAAATTTATCCATATATGCATCACTGCCCATAGTAGGGTTATTAATTAGCAATAAAACAAAATATAAAACTAATATTTGGATAACTATGTACAGTAGTTGTAAAAAGGAATAGCTTATATATTTCCTTTTACTTTTCTTACACTACTCCAAAAGTTAGAAAAATATTGACGTTTTTTATTTTAAAGGTACATACATTAATAAATTAAGATTGATTTATTTAATGTGATGAGGTGTGAGTTCAAAACTGTTTAATTTGTCTGATTATAAAATAATCAGTTTCTAAGTTTCTAAGTTATTTTCTGGTGGGGAGCTTTGGATTTGTCTAGGGAAAGATTGGCTTTCAGCAACCAAACATGAATAATAAACATAAAAAAAAACGGTCAAGCGCGAGTATTAATCGCGCTCTGAAGGTTCCGTACAATAAATACGTGAAATATTAACTATATTATTAAAAATCTCGTTGCTAAATGAATAATAATACTTTTAAAAAACTATTCAACTTAGGGTTGGGTATAGCAGTCTATACTAGAAAAGTATGGGTGGGTATACATAAAAATTAAAAGAGATATGAAGCCTAAATAATATCAAATATTGTTATTCTGTATAACTCTTTGTTTAATTGTATCCTAATCTGTTTATGATGAACTTAATTAGGTACTGACAATAAAAGCAGTGCATATTTAAACTTCATTTAACATTTCACAACACTAAATTCAGCGTAGCAATAATATTATCTTTTTACCGTTGTGATGTCTGGAAACGTTTAGATTAATTTCTCTTTCGATTCTTTTGGCGCCAACGCCATACGTCACGTGGTATGCGGGCGCGCGCGGAGAGAAGGGTGGATATTTTTTTTTTCAGAGAAAAAGTGATTTTTGAGAAGGGTAGCCGAGCCGTGCATGTTGGCCGGCGTGTTTTTTGGATTTGTGAAAACGGAAGTATATCGGGTGCTAAGAGCACCAAAGGATTATAATTTGAGTAGTTTGTAATACAAGTTAATAATATAGTGAAGTGTAGTTCGTGGAGTTTAATATGAAGGTTGTGCACCTTGTGAAACCGTTTTTTTTTTCAGTGTAAATAGTCATCATCATTGTGTCGTCTTGTAATGTCTTCATGTTCTTTTTAAATAAACTCAATAATCTTTGATTAAAAAAAGGAGTGCTATTTTTAACAAGTTATACACCACGTGGGATGGTCAGAGGAGCGGCGCCGACTTTACACGCTCTCATTTCTGAAGCACCAGAGCTCCTATTAAAAGTAAGCTGCATGTTTATTTATTTTTAATTGAAGATAGTGTTTGAAGATATTTTAAATAGATAAAGAGAAAAGTATATGATTTATTTTTATGATTGATTTAAGCATGTCGGAAGAAAGATGCTCTTTGTAGTATGACATTTATTCCTTGATTTATTTAATTAATATGATAGTATCGGTTATAAGTAGAGTTTATTATAAAAGTGTGTGAAATTGAAAAAGAAAAATGTTTAGCATTAAAGGGCTGAAAAAAGAAGATTTAGTTGTCGTCGCGACTGAATTAGGATTAAAGGTAGAATTGGAGCATAGAATTGTAGATTTGAAAACACTCATTGAGGGAAGCGACCAATTTGCTAAGGATGCTGAATTTGTAAAGGAATTTTTAATTACTACTGTATCAGATAGGATAGAAAAAGAAAAACGTGAAGCCGAGTTACTAAAAATTGAGAAAGAAAATGTTAAATCGGAACAGAACACTGCTCTAGAATTAGAGTGAACAAAGTTAGAAGTCATTAAAGCTCAATTAGAAATGGCGAAGATAACAGATGATAAGAATTTGGATTCGGGGGGGGGGGGGGGATGGACAAAAATCCCATACTAATTCTTTAGAATCTTTAATTAAAAGTGTTAGAACCCTGAGTATGCCAGTCCCGACTAAACCGGAAGCGTGGAATTTATTTTTTAGTTCGCTCGAAAAGGCATTCGAAATGAAAAATGTTTCGGAGGAGTTAAAAGTTGAAATTTTACTAAATTTAGTGGGTGAACGGGCCGCACATTTATTAGTTTATGTAAGTACAAATGAAATGAAGAGTTATTCGAATGTTAAGGCTTTAATTTTAAAGAAATTTCCTTACGGCAAAAAGAATGAAAAATGAAAACCATTTACAATTTGCAAGCAGAATCCGAGCTAATTGGGAATTTTATTGTCAGCTTAGGAAAGTAAATGATTTCGATACGCTTAATGAATTGATTGTTATCGATAGATTAATGAGTTCATTAGATTCAGAAACGCGGAGTTATGTTAAATTAAAGCAAATGGATGACTGGTTAAAACCACGCCAAATCGCGGAATTATGCGATAATTGGTTTACTTCAAAAGGTAGAACTTTTTCGGAATTATATGATAGACCTATAAAATCCGTTCGTAACTATGATGAACACGGAAGTGTGAATCATGGGAAATATCTCCCACCTCATATCAGAAATAATGTTCTTTCTCGCGAAAGAAAAACTAATGACATTTGTAGGCTATGTAAACAAACAACTCATTTACGTTTCTGTCCGAATAATAAAGATAAAAATAAAATGGGGAATTTTCGAAATCAAACGAAAAAGGAATCGGGTATTGAGAAAAATAAACATGATAAATTAGTTGCTAAAGTGACAGCTTTATGTTCTGAGAATGAGGCAATAAATACGCAAGCTTTGCAGTATCAGGATGTCTTGCTAGGGGGGCGGAAAATAAATACATAAATCGATAATGCGGCCGAAATTCCAGTCGTTAATTCAAATCAAATACCGGATTCATTTAGAAATAATGAAAATTCAAAAATTCAGTTGATATCTGCCTTTGGAGAAAAAATAACCGCTGACCTTATAACTTTACCTATAGCTTTAGATTCCGGAGAGTCAAATAGTGTAGTTAACAGCGTAGATGTTTTGTTCGCAGCAACAGATAAATTATATGGGTCATGTATTATCACGCCAACGATTTATGAATTATTACGATCAGTTCAGAGTGGAGGGGAAGAAAATAGATTAGATGGTGTGTCTACGGAGGAGTTGCAGTCAGAAAGGGGGGAAGAAATTAAATGTGAAAAAGCAGGGTGTAGTGAAAGGGAGCATCAAAGTATGAATGATGAGAATTTATGTTTATTAAGTCAAAATGAAACTGCAGAAAAAGAGTTAATGATTAGCTGTATTGAAAAGAAAAATAATAGCGAAGATTTAAATGTGGGTCGTCAATCAGATGCGAGTATTTACAGGGCGCAACAGAAAAGTTGCGAATCGTTACAGGGAGCTTTCAAAGATGCAGAAAAAGAGAAAAATGGGTTTGTTATGGTAGACAATTTGCTTTATCGTAGGGAAAGAGTTTCGGGAAATCAAGTTATGCAATTAGTGGTACCAAAGGTGAGGAGGGGGGGAATTTTAAAAATTGCGCACGAATCGATTTTCGCTAATCATCTTGGCATGAAAAAAACAAAAGAAAGAATCCGTTATTCATTTTTTTGGCCAGGTATGTCGCGGGATGTGGAAGAATATTGTGTGTCATGCAAGGATTGCCAACTACGGAGCAGGGAGAGGGTCAGCGATCAGATACCCATTGTCCCAATTGAGAGACCGGAACTTCCGTTCGAAGTTGTAAATATTGACATAATTGGAAAAATTGAACCTCCTTCAGCGCGCAGGCATCAATGCGTACTTACTTTGGTAGATCAACATTCGCGATGGCCGGAGGCAGTTCCGTTACGGACAATTACGGCTAAAGCTACGTGCGATGCATTGTTAGAGATATTTATGCGGACAGGAATACCCCGCGTAATAGCGAGTGACCAGGGTAGAAATTTTATATCAGGGTTAATACAGGAGTTTCATGCTAGGCTGGGGGCGGCTCCTAGATTTGCTACGCCGGGGCACCCACAGAGCTCGGGATTAGTTGAAAGGTATAATCAGGTATTGAAACGTATGTTACACCATATAGTTCGTAGTGACCCTAAAAATTGGGATAAACACATCCCCTATCTATTATTTGCGTATAGAGAAATTCCGAATAGCACTACGGGCGTATCGCCATTCAAATTAATGTACGGAAGGGAGGCCAGAGGGCCACTGGCGGTATTAAAATCTACATGGGCAGGCGAAATCCCACTACCTATAAATCTAGGAAAGAGCGCGACTGAATACCTCCAGGAGTTAAAAATTAATTTAGAAAAGGCGGCGGAACAAGCGGCAATAGTGTCGGAGGTTAAGCAAAGCTCGTATGCGAAGTACGCTAATCGAAGAGCGATTTACAAGGAATTTAGACCGGGGGACCAGGTATATTTATTAATTCCGGACTCCACAAACAAACTTTACGCGAGAGGGACAGGGCCAGCCGAAATAGTGGCACGTTGTAACCCTGATTCGTACAAAGTGAAATTAATGAACGGGAATGTTAGAAATGTCCACGTAAATAAGATAAGAAAATTTACTCCTAGGGTACAAGCGGTGGGGGTGATCTTCGAAAATGAGGAAGAATTGGGGGAGGTCCATCCCACCCCCAGTACGAAAGATAACTCCGACCTATTCAATATAGAAGAAGTTGATTTAAGTCATTTAGGAAAGGTGGAGAAAGAAAAAATGTTAGATTTATTGTATAAATATAAAGGACTATTTTCTAGAAAAGTGCAAATAGCTAAGGTAGGAGAGCATAAAATAAGAATAAGTGACGCAGAAAAGAAAAAGCCGTATGTTTACAGAATCCCAGAGGCCTTGAAACCTCAAGTAGATAAACAAATTGAGGAGTTATTGGAACTAGGTCTGATTGAAGAAAGTGAGGCAGAGGCGCCACACCCAGTAGTGTGCGTAATGAAGAAGGATGGGGCCTTGCGCCTATGCGTAGATTTTCGAGTGCTTAATGCAGTTACAGTGACTGATGATTTCCCAATGGAAAATGCCACCGATCTATTGTTCAGTATTGGCAGGGCCAATGTCATAACTACAATAGACTTATTGAAAGGGTATTGGGCCATACCACTAGAAGAAGAGAGCCAGAATCTGGCGTGTTTCAAAACTCACAGGGCTCAGTATCGCTTTAAAGTAATGGCCTTCGGGCTCAAAAACGCAGCTGCGACTTTTCAACGAGAAATGAACAGAGCACTGTCCGATTACAAGGAGTTCGCCAGAGCATATATAGACGACATAGCCGTCTTTTCTGAAACATTTGCTGAACATTTGGTGCATCTAGAAAAGATATTTTCTAAGTTATCAGACTTAAGATTTTCAGTCAACTTGAAGAAATGTGAATTCGCAAAACCGCAGATTAAGTACTTAGGACATATCATCGGGTCCAGCAGCCATCGGACCGACCCCGGAAAAGTGGAGGCTATTCGAAGGTTAGCAGTGCCTCAAACGAAGAAACAGTTGAAAAGTGTCCTTGGTCTATGTAATTATTACAGAGAATACATTCCTAAATATGCTGAAGTAGCATATCCTCTAACCGAACTGACGAAGAAGAAGAGTCCAGAACAGCTGTGTTGGTCAGAAGACCATGATCGGGCGTTTAATGAGTTGAAAAGAGGTCTTATCGAAGCACCTAGTCTACATACTCCCGTTATAGGAGTACCATTTGTCATCGAGTGCGACGCATCTGCAATCGGCATCGGCGCATGTTTATCGCAACGAAAAGACGGAGTACTGTACCCAGTAAGCTATGCCAGTCAAAAGCTCACCAAAACTCAACAGGCTTGGCCGACGATCGAAAGGGAGGCCTATGCGGTCATCTGGAGTCTCAAGAAGTTCGAAACGTGGATTTTTGGTTCACCTGTGGAACTTATCACCGATCACAACCCACTAACCTTCATCACTAAAAATGCACCTCAATCTTCCAAACTGCAACGATGGGCACTAGCACTGCAAAAGTATGACATTGTGATTTCGCATCGACCAGGTGCCAAGTTGATAAATGCAGACGCACTATCTAGACTTGAAACTGTTGAATAAGAAAACAAACTGTGAAAAACTTTCATGAACTATTTGATAAGTGACTGTTTACTTTAAAGTTTTGATTCAAAATTTATTTAGTGTGTAACTACAACCTTTGTTTCCTTTTATATGTTTTATTTGTTATTGCATTTATTATTGTTATTATTAAGTATTATTTCTGTTTTGTATTAGTAGGTAGGACGAGTTTTAGGCAGAGTGCCCAGATTCTTCAGACATGTAGTTTGTATATTTTTTTTTATATGTATTTGTTAACATTTATTTTTATTTGGGTAATTTGTTTTTTTAAAAAAATGGAGTATAAGGACGTCTCCAGACTAGATTTCAGATAGAAAATTGAGGGACCCCCTTACCCATTTTCAATCTTGGGTGGGGGGTGTGATGTCTGGAAACGTTTAGATTAATTTCTCTTTCGATTCTTTTGGCGCCAACGCCATACGTCACGTGGTATGCGGGCGCGCGCGGAGAGAAGGGTGGATATTTTTTTTTTCAGAGAAAAAGTGATTTTTGAGAAGGGTAGCCGAGCCGTGCATGTTGGCCGGCGTGTTTTTTGGATTTGTTAAAACGGAAGTATATCGGGTGCTAAGAGCACCAAAGGATTATAATTTGAGTAGTTTGTAATACAAGTTAATAATATAGTGAAGTGTTGTTCGTGGAGTTTAATATGAAGGTTGTGCACCTTGTGAAACCCTTTTTTTTCAGTGTAAATAGTCATCATCATTGTGTCGTCTTGTAATGTCTTCATGTTCTTTTTAAATAAACTCAATAATCTTTGATTAAAAAAAGGAGTGCTATTTTTAACAAGTTATACACCACGTGGGATGGTCAGAGGAGCGGCGCCGACTTTACAACCGTGTACCTTAAACAAAATCCTTGTTTAAACATGGGATTTTGCTAAGCTCGCTTCGAAAGGAGGTCACAGTGTTGCAACTCCGCCTTTGTCCGTGCTGCGTTTTTCCAGATAGGTTTTTAATTAACTTTTAAAAACACGGGAGGCGTATTGAGAGATACGCCCAATGCAAATAAGTCGCGAATCCCATAATATTTATGTGATTAATTTTAATTAAATTAGT
This sequence comes from Maratus speciosus, assembly GCA_963932465.1. NCBI lineage: Eukaryota > Metazoa > Arthropoda > Arachnida > Araneae > Salticidae > Maratus > Maratus speciosus. The sequence goes on along the minus strand of OZ010795.1, from coordinate 409,992,803 downwards.
CTTTTTTAACAATTTGACGTTCATTGCTTTTATACTGCTACTTAAAATTCAATTTCCCAAATGTATCATTAAAAATTCAAAAAATTCAAAATTAAAAGCCTATTGTAGATAGAATACGCCTCCCCTGTCATTATGTATGTCCAAATTGTCCGTGTCTTTAAGGGTTAATATCCCAGCTAATTACCGACGATTTTTTCCAAAAATCATTGTCTACATTGCTTTAGTACTTCTACTACAAAAGGTACTATAAGTGTTCCTCAATACTTTTTCTGAATTCCCGCAAATCGAAATTTAATTTTAACGAAAAAAAAGCGTTTCTCAAAAACGATGTGACCTAGGTTAATCGCAATAATTATCCTGCAACTTTTAAGTTAACGTCTAGTACCTCTATTTTATTTTTCATAATTTTAGTTGGAGTAGATTTGGAAATAGAAGGGTAGGACATATTTTCCTCGACATTTTCGGCGATATATCTGGAATTACGCCTAAAATTAAAAAAATATATATATATTTGAATTGAGCGTTACGAAAGCTTTCACACGATAGCCTACACGGCATACAAATAAAAGAATATATATTTTTTTTCAAGTAGCCTAATTATCCCCTCTACATTTTCCCTAAATATATCTGTAAATATGTGGGTCGATAGTCTTTATTACTTACGCAATTTAAAATTTCCAAGTTCCATAGTTTACGAGTAAAATGGCTGTGACAGACAGGATAGGCAGACACAAGAGTGATCTTATAATGGTTCCGTTTTTATTTTTTGAGTACAGAACCCTAAAAATGTGCTATAAGCAATCCCAAAAACTTCTGTGTTTCAAAATTATTTTTAAATATGAAGCATTGAATTATGTGAGCTGATGGAACATTATTATTATAGCATGCACACGAAATATTTCTTTAATATTTTTCACCTGAATGAACAGTTTTATGTTGGAAGATAAAAAAAAAATAATAAACGCACTAGATTCCTATTAAATTTGATAGTATGGTTTTAAGCTATATAATAAAATACAGATTGTATTTACATTACAATTTTAAAAAGGCAGAAATTAGAAAATAAATGTTTAATTAGAAAACAAAATAAATATTAAGAAATCCTTTTTTTTTTTTTTTTTTTTTTTTTTTTTTTTGTTGCATTTGTAATCTGTTGCGAAAGAAAATGAACGTTTTCTTTAAACTAGATATTATTTACTTTGAGAAAGCCACAAAAATATTGTATAAAAAATAAAAGATAATCTTAAAAAAAGAGTCCCAAACCCACTATCGAAAGAATTGGAGCTTATTGAGAATCTGGCATCTCTTAGAAGACATCACTTCATTCTAATATATTTATAAAAATGACATAATACTTAAAGGTAAAAATATTACCTCCTTGAAAAATATCGCCCGTTGGAAATGAGTGTTGCAAAATATCGCCCGTTGGAAATGAATGTTGCAAAATATCGCTATGGAACCGGTCACGATTAGGGACAAGCATTTTACGTTATACGTCTGAAAATGTTGTATGTGACAATCATTTAATTTTAGCGCAAGTGTCTAAGAAATTTTATGTTTCTTTTTCCAATTTGAAATGAGATTTTTTATTTTTTAAACGATGACAATTTATCTGTACAGGCATTGGGCCATTCCCTGCCAAGAGAGCTATGGGTTCTCTTTAGAGTGTACTTAAGTTTCATGTATTTCTGTGCTGAATTAGAATTAATAAAAACTATATTTTTTAGCATTATCTCAAATCCAACTGGATGCATTTTGACTCGTTTCTGGTTCTATTTTAATTCGAAAATTCTTAAAATTGGCGAATGCTATAAACACATGTATAATAATCACTTATAAACAGATAAAGTTAAAAAATGCTATAAAAAGTGATAGAAAATCTTTATTAAGATTGACGATCGTTGGCGAATGCTGTTATTAAAAAAATATGCAATCAAACAATTTTTAAATTTTTTTTAAAGATGAAGGAAGGGATTTCCGATTTTGCCCCATGCCGCATTTTATGCAAAGTAGCGACGATCGCTAATATGCGCAAAACTATAATCATTGTAAGGCCGCCACGGTCCGCTGACGTATTAAATGATCCGGCCCTCCGGAGGCAGTTTTTCGATAGCTGAACCATATAGTTACTATCTGTAGTATATATAGCTGATCATATATATAGCTGATAGTAAAGTTATTTTACTTGTAAGATGTCATTTTATACATAGAGGATTTTCTGCACTTTGTTACTTGATCTTATTTAGATATTTCTCACATTTGACGATTTTGGTACAATAACTTCTACATTTGCAACTTGGGGTGATTATGACACTCTCATATTAGTTCAAGCGCCTGTTATTTTTGCTATACATAGACACTTGTTCCACTATTCTATTCCAAGAGATATTTGAGTGTACACGGACATTACTTTACATCCGTAAATAGTTGCAAATCTTACGTAATTAGTAACTTAAACCTTACTTTTTTTACCGTATAAGGAAGTATTTTACCGTATACGGAAGTTATTTACCGTATATATATATATAAATTAATCAAATGTTTCCTTATAAATTAAAGTGTAATTTTCCCAGTGATACTAACGTTGGTCTTTAAAGTAAATTAACAATAAATTTATTTTAAATGAATAGATGTTTGTATAAGATTGATATTTTATACAAAATTATAATCTCTCTTTTATTTGACATAGTTTAATACCGATTTGCTGTTACACATGTTTAATGTTACTTTATGATTAATTTCCTAATTTGTTTTTAATTTGCTCTGGACAATCACTTGCAAATGTGATAAATTTTATAAAGCTGTTAACTGTTCAGATTAATTTACAAAAATTGTATTATTGAAAAGTATAAAAAAATATATTAACGAGATAAATGTAGATACAATTTTCACCAAAAATAAAAAGAATATTTCGGGCCTCAATTTTGTTTCCTAATCAATTATTCCAAATATTTAGAAGTTTTGTGCTAGTAATACATGCACAAATTTGTGCATGACATTGAAACTATGGTTGTCATTTAAAAAAAAATAGAAACCATAATAAAATCATTAGACGACGCAATATTTCATGTTGACTCAAACAGAAAATTACAATATGAACTTTAAAAAGCTCATTGTTTTACCTAAAATATAGATTTTATTTAAACTTCTTAGTACTCTCGGGCTATATATATATATATATATAACCATTAAAAAAAATATCACCAACCAACAGCAAAAAAAAAAAAAAAAAAAAAAAAAAAAACTGTGAAATTATGAATAAAATTAAATTAACTAATTGACAGCAATACGGTTTTCTCCAACACACTCAACATAGACTCCAAAATCATAATAAAAAAGGGCAGAAAATGAATAATGGAAATTTGTAGAACCTAGACAGTATTGTCAGTTCTCAAATGCCTAGAGTTCCACAAATAAAGTTTATGGTTTCATCTTCACATTAGCCATAAAATAGCTAAATAAACCATTGAAAAACAAATAAGTCCAAAATAAAACAAGATTAAAAAGGATAGATTGAAAAGAAACAACAAATTTCCAAATTGAAAGCCATTATGTCTAAGCATGAGACAGCACAAATAACAAGCATTTGAGATCACCAGCACATGCTGACTAACTTTTTTTTTTTTTTTTTTTTTTTTTTTTTTTTATGATGAGGGACTATGGGCCAATGTGAAACAATTTATTGCATATCTACATTCCCCAATATATATAACCAAAGATCAAAACCATTGAAGTGTTTTTGATACAATCATTAACAGACTTATTAAAAGTGACCTGACATTTCAGAGTGACTTTAAACAAAGTTATGACCACTTCAATATTTCTTGTAGTTGTGATCAATTTAGCAAAAAGTCTAAAGTTAGTGATTTTAATATATTTAGTTATAGTGTGTATACTGTGTTAAACTTTGCTTCATTGATCATTATGAATATCCCATACTCTCTAGAACACCAACCAAGAATAGGCACCAAGAATAGGCACATTTGGAAGCTTTTAAATCTATTGGATAATCATTCATCATCGTGTCCACTGATAATTGCCTAAATCTAATCGATTTGTCGCTATTAAAAATCTCTTTGTAACAGTCTTTTAATAGTATTTACATTAAATTTAAAACTGTAACGTTACTAACGGCGTTAATGGTTGACGCAAAGCTATATTGCACACCAAATTAGTAAAGATAAACTAACTTTTTATTTCCCTCAGTCAGACTTTCTGCTTAATTTTTCGTAATGGGATAATATAAAGGATTTTTGTTGCTATAGGTAACTGACGAAAGAAAAAAAATGATATATATATATATCATGTCAAATAAGAAAAATGTTAGAACAAAATATTTTATATTATTGAAAAACAAGTATAAAGCTCCGCCAAAATTCATACACCTAATTTTTAAAATCCGGCAAATATATTGGCAAAATATCAAAATAATAGAAACAATTTAAAACCCTTATTTGTTAATTTCAGCATCCATAATTTACCATTTAAGTAAATTAATCAAATGCACTATTCCTTTATAACAAATGGAAATTTGAAAATTGTCTGAACTGTCATAGAAAAGTATTATGACGCAAAATAAAAGTTCTATATATTCCGAACGCATGAACAAAACTTAACCAAGAACTATACAACTATATCCGTGGACCTAATCAACATGCCTCCTAAATTTCAAGCTAATCGGATGCTTTTAATGGCAGTTATCACGCGACAGACAAGCAAACTAACAGACGGAAACCAAAATGTTTCGGGTCTCCACAGTAAGCCTTCACTGACGTTTCGGCAATGGACTATATTCCAAATCTGGGTTAAGATGAAAACTTCACGTGGTACCGGTAATTTGCCCAAAGAAATTCTAATTGATAAGAATGAAATCTACTACTGCTTTCCCCCTTTAATTGTTTTACTGGCTGGCACGTGGGATTAATATTGCGTCAACGGAGCATTCGCTTCTTTAAGTTAGAAGTTTTTGCCTTGACCACGTGATCATGACGTAGATGGAATAGCCGTAATTAAATAAGTTGAACACGTAATGGTACACATATTTTTTTCTGCACTTTACAAAACTGATAATTTTTACTTAAAAATGTAGAGTATTTTATTTTGAAATAGCACTGTTGTTCCTTTACACATATAAATCACGGCACGTGAATAAATTATGAATATGACGTAAAGAGATTATCTGAATAAAATAATTGCTGTAGAATTATAAGTTTCGTGTAATTCTTCTATAATTACCAAATACGTTCCACATATTCATCACAAATAACAGCTCATAAAAGGAATTCAATGGTTTAAAGTCTGAAAATAATAATTTAAACTTTCTAGGAAGAAATTTTAAATAACTGTAGATCAATTGTTTAAACTGATACAATAAAAATCATATTTCTTTAACGATTTCTAAAATTAGTTAAAGTATAATTTGGAGATATTATTCTTTTGGAGTAATTGTTGTTAAACAAAGAATGTCTCATGGGTCTGTAAACATCCGAATAGAAGATTACCGTCGTTTTTCAAAATACACATTGTGTTTCCTTGAAAAATGAATTGTTTTAATCATAAGCATAAATTAAATATCTATGTACATTTGATGCACAAACATTCTTTTATAAAACATATTAAATTTATATTCAAATGTATTTATATTAAAAAAAAAAAAAAAAAAAAAAAAAAAAAAAAAAAAAAAACATTTACAGTAATATGTTTAATACGAAAGGTTTCAAATTGTGGAATGCAAAATATACTTATTACAAAAGAACTCTAACTGAAACACGATAAAGTTATTTAAATTATATTACATACTTTACTTAAAGAAATATATATATATATATATATGTACTACGCAATTATAAAGCGCATAATTTGTCGAAAATATAACTTTTTTCCCTCTCATTAAAATATTTTTTTCTATTTTTTTCTGTTTATAAAGCTACTCATTAATTGACATATGGATTCTTATATCTTATAATAAAATTATTACGGTCGAACCTCTCTATAATGAACCCGGGATATACTGAGCACTCTGATGTTGATTGATAACATTTCGGTCCCTACACTTCGGTCACACTGTTTCTGTCCGGGCGTTTCTGTCCCGTCTTTTCGGTCCCTAGCCATTTCGGTTCCTTGTCATTTCTGTCCCTTGCCATTTGCAGTTGTAGTTGGAAGCAGTAAAATTGTTAAATGAAAAAAATCTCAAAAATTTAATTGTTTTTATTAAATGTGTCTTTAATAACAATTCAAAATTATTTCAATTATTAATTATGTATATAACTAATTTATCATTATTTATTTAAAAACTATTACATGAACTATATAATAGTTATTACGGAGTAAATGCAAATATAATTTTTTTAATTTTGGTTACTATAATGTTATTAACTTTATTAAGATGTATAAAAAAGAAAAGTTTTCTGAGGATAAATATGTTGCTTATTTATTTATTAGTTAAATTGTAATACTTTTCTTGTTCTCTAAATATAATTAATTAATAATATCTTGCTCTTTGTGAATGGTAAACTATAAGTGTGATTTAAAACATCAAAATCTACATGTGGACAATAATATTATCTAACTCTGTTAAAAAAATTATCTTTAATTACAACAATATTTTTTGTACAATGTTGCATTATTATTATTATTAGCATTAATCAATATTTTCTATGACTTTGTGTTTTTGACCGATTTTTCAAAAAAATATATTTTTGGGGGGAAAATAAATCAAAAATTTTGAATAAAAACTTTAAATTGATGACTAATTGCTATTAATTATTAGAATAGTTAGTAATTTTATCATAAAAAAATAAATGGATATTTTATTAAATATATATTTTTTTAGTTTTATATATTCTTAATTTATTAAATTAATAACATTATTAATATAATTTACATTTTTTTACTTTCAAATGAACTCATTACATAACGTTATACATATTCAGTTTATCGTTATATTTTACAGTATATATAAACTGAAAATTTTCCTTTATCTGTTTATTTATTTTATATTTAAAGTTACTGAAATTTAAAGATTTTAATATAAGTAATAATTAAACTAAAATAATAATTTATATAAGTTATTTACTTGGTAACAGGGAGGAAAAATGAAATTAAAAAAATAAATAAATACTCGATAAATGCAAAAAAGCTCATTTTTGTCAGTTAAAAAATGAAAATGAAATTAATGAAATTATTCATAACCATTAGTATATAAAATTAAAAATAATCATTTTATTAAAAAGAAATAGGCACATATTAGATGTAAATTTCAAACTGCTCGAAAAATGTCCGGACCAGTATTCGAACAAGGGATCTCCTCTCTGAAGCCTCCAGTGCTCTATCATCTGAGCTATCCCGGACGAATGTGGTGGAACTTTTTCACCCAGCTAGCCTTAATGATTATAGCATCTGGTCTGAAACCTGGTTCAGCTCAACAGAATATATCACAGGTAATGGAACTCCAGAAAACGAACGTCAGGATTTTAACGCCTGGGTTGATTTCTGACGGCCGATTATCAACTTGAGGGATATAGACCCTAGGGGAGTGCCCCCGTGGAGGTCTTTCTAAGGGAACCTAACCAGTATTTACGATGGGAATCCACGGTTTCGAAGAAAACCACGAAAACTCTGAAACGGTTAGTCCGACGGGCGCGATTTGGTTCGAACCCAGCACCTCTCGTCTACCAGTTTCGAGAGAAGAACCTCTCAGCCACTGGTGGGGTTTGATTTTTGCCAGGAGATCCCTGGTTCGATTCCTGGTAAGGACATTTTTCGCCCAGTTGGAAATTTACATCTAATATGATTTATTTACCAATTAGATTAATTGTGTTAATATTAATCTAGAGAAATAGGCCCAGTTTCAATAGAATAAGTTCACAAAAATCTGCTTCAACCGGTGGAAAAACTATTAAAATAACGCAAATAACAATTATATATATATATATATATATAAAGAAGGAAGGGGGGGTGTTCTAATTGTTAAAGCAGGTGGGGTAGAGGGATGATTTGAGGAAATAATAGGCATATAATAGATTATAAATGTCTAATTGAATTATTGAAGATATTTATTAATAAAGTAACTGGAAGAAAAAAATAAGCACAGTTTTTGTTTATTATTCAATTGTTGATAATTGAGAGGCCCTAATTCATTGTATGAAATTCACCAGAAAAAAATGTATTTAAGGTAGTTTATAGTAAAAAAAATAATTAATAATAATTGACAGTTTAAAAATATAGAACGATATCCATTCTCTTATTTAAAAAAAAAAAAAAAAAAAAAAAAAAAAAAAAAAAAAAAATGTTCCTTGTAAAATTATGTTACATTGTATAATCATGCGAAATTTCAACGCGCTGTGATTTCATTATCAGGAGTTATAAAAATTTAGCATTCATCGACTGTTATAATTAGCTTTTTATAAAATTGGGGGTGAGGATAAAAATGGTAAATGGCCAAATGATTTTGACCCGTACAACGCTTGGTGGACATACGACAATTAGTGTTGGATTTAAAAGGTAATGGGCAACAAAATGGCAAGATACCGAAACTTATTGCGACCGAAAGGGCAAGGGACTGAAATGGCTAGGGACCGAAATGTTGTGCACCCCTCCTATGTAGTGAATTTTTAGCGGTCCCGTCCGAACTCCCATCTTACTATTGTTATTTCATTCATTTGTAGTGGACAGGTGATAATTTAGAAATTCGTTTATAGTGGACTCACAGATTTCTTTCAGTTCTCAAACTTTAAACTGACGCTAGTTGTGACTGCAAATTATGTCATGAATTTACATTGTGAGGAATTTCACACTTTCACGCTCATCCCTTTAATCTAGGACGAATAATATGTTAAAAAGTCCACGCCTCTTCTTCCCCTCCCCCCGTTGAAGGGGAAAAAACCTTTTCTTTGACCCACCCTAATTCATAGAATAGGCGTCTAGTGTTCACTTGCCGACTCCGTCTGCCGCAAGTCGGTATAATCGAAACCAATAATGTCACTCGTATTACAGTGTCTCTCTTCATTATTCTTATGATTTATTTGATATAAGAAGACATTTTTTCAAGAGCAGCTGAAAATTCCGTGAAAATGGCAAATTCTGTATAAAGGAAAGCATTTGAGGATAAGATTAAAATCATTAAACGTATTGAAGATGGAATCAATCATTAAGCACTTTGAAAGGATTTTTTCTTGTCAAAATCTACAGTTTCAAATATTTATGAAAAATCACAGTACGAATCTTGATGCACGTGAAAAATAATTGTATTCTTCGATGAAATTACATCAGGCTGACAGGGAAAATGTGGAAGCTGCTCTGTTAAAATGTTTCACCATTCAGTGGGACAGAAATCTTCTTCTGGTCGTACCCATGCTTCAAATTAAAGCGAATGAGTTTGATGAAAGATTCGGTGAAAACGTTTTTGTGTGCTCTAACGGATGGTTGGATAGGTTATAAAACGGAACAATATTTCTTGTGGAAAGATATTTATTGAATATATATATATATATATATATATATATATATATTACGCTAACATACGTGGCACAGAAATCGCAATTATTTGTTATTGTTTAATGGCAAAGCCCGAGAATCTCATTGGTTATTGTGTAAGAGTGCTTTGGCAGGATTTAGGGCGAAAAGGTTTGCTTACGTTTCGTGTTTTCGGTGCAATATCTTTCGCCGCAATTATGTAGCTTCAAAATATTATTTGAAATGCTCGTAAAAAATCTCGGCAAATACGTGAAAGGGAAGAAGAAGACGAATTCGATTCGAATCGAAATAGATTCGAAATCCAAATAGAATTGATCGAGAACGCCGTTAAGCGATCGGCAAAATAGGTTTAATAACTGTAGCATGCACGCGTTGCTTCTGAAATCCAAATTACTGATTTAAACGTTCCGGGGCATGCATAACTGTGGGTAAAATGTGCGATTTCTGCAAAATACTGTATTTGAAATGCGAATTAAACAACAGCAAGTAGTTTACAAAATGTTGACATGACGTAAAAAGTTATTTTGTACGGATAGGTAGTTTTCACTGTACGGGCCCCCCAGAAGTAAGATACAATAAAATCTGCTTAGACAAAAACGACCAGTTATAAATTCCGTTTTATGCAAGTTATTTAAACTGAACAAAGCATAATAGCATTTTTTTTTTTGGGGGGGGGGGGAGAGCTGGAACTTTTTTTTTTCATTTATTCAGGATACCGTCATAAACAGCCTTTACTCTATTAGAAAATAAATTTGTCTTATGGTACTTTAAAAAAAAAATCTATATAGTAATATTTGCTTACAATTTTATTATTATTTTTTTAAGTATTACACTTTATTTTGTATTTGTAATTGCTTTTTCATATAAAGATTTTAAATAAAAAAATAAATTATTGAAAATATAATTAGATTTTAATTAAATTCCTCAGTTAATTTGGAATAAAAAAGTTTAAAGTATGAGACATACAAAAATCTAAAAAAAAATAACCTTTGACTTTACACAACTTTGGAACTGAACAAGAGTCGGGCCCTCGTAATTTGCACTGTCTCAACCCACCTCTCTCTCTATGGACCTGCGATAAAAATTTTATACTTATTTAAGAATATTGTTACGGTCCCGGGCAACGCCGGGCGGGTCAGCTAGTGGTTTTTTTTTTTTTTTTTTTTTTTTTTTTTTTTTTTTTTTTTTTTTTTTAAATGCCCGTCAACTAGATGCAAATCAAAAATCCTGGATTACTTCCAATTTTTTTCAAGAACTAGGCAATGGAACAATGATTTGTTGAAACAAAATCGTAAATTTTTTATCCTTGTCGACAATTGCACAGCTCATTTCCACTTAGAAAATCTGAAGTTCGTTAAGCTCGATTTGTTCCCTCCAAGTACGACTTCTATACTGTAGCACATGGACCAGGGCGTTATTTGCAGCCTGAAGTCCAATATAGGATAGTGATGCCTGGTTTTAGAGAATTACAAAGAGAACTGCTGTAAAGAGAACTATACAACAAAGCTTATTCTTTAATTTTAAATAATTAGACAAACTGTATGATCCAATAATAATAAAAATAAATTTATAGAATTTCAAAAGTTAATTCTTTTTAAATAATAAACAAATTAAATTAATAAAAATTAAAGACCCAATTATGTGCGTTAGTTAAAAATAATAATTTTTATAACGTGTATTAATGCTAATGAATAGATGATAGGTATGGCTATGTTTGTAAAAAATAAAGAATAAGAATTTTGTATTTATTTTGTAATAATATTAAAAATGTCCATATTTATAATATTTTATGCGTGTATAAACATTGTAAAAAAGTTCCCAAATAGGCCAGGCAGAAAATAGGACAATTATTGATAATGTAAGCAATATGCACGACATATTCTGACATGGAATGAATAGTAGGCTGACAGAAAATTTATGATGCTTTTAGCAATAAATTTGCAAATGACGAAGGAGAATTTATAATATTTCAACGTGCGTGGCAACCACCCCAAGCGAAGTCAGAACCGAGAGTCATAAAAATTAGCTATGCGAAGGGAGAGAAAAAAAAAATACACCTAACTATAGGGGACCAAACACGAACTAGCATTAAGAACTCTCAACTTACTAATGAGAAGACGAAACGGAGCAACCAATGGGAGAATTAACACTGTAAAAAATAAGCCCTCCCTAATTCGGTATTAAGAGAAATTATCGAGAAAATTTACACATCTCTTCACTTTTCCTCACCAGAATGTTCTAACATTTAAATCTCGAAGCTTTTAAAATAATGCTATTTTTCGTAAGACTCCAAAATTTCTTCACAACATGTTATGTACTTTTAAAGGGACAATTTTCGTACAACTAACTATCTTACTACACTTAAGTCATGAAGACTAACTAAGTTCTTGCAGAAAGATGCCATGCACTGGCTAAAGTGACAAGAAGATATTAGATTTCCGATTCATCATTACGCCCAAAGACCTAAGGATGAAAATGTCTTCATTAAGATGCAGCTATACCAGAAGTGCGAATCTTAGGAAGATCTCCTAACTTGATGCGGCGATAAAAGCTCTGAAAGACGAATCACGCAGCGATTACTTCTAGGAAACAGAACGCAGAAGGAATCCGATTTTGTAAGATACTTGAAAGAATATAGCTTGAAAAAGATTCCATAAAAACCTTATTGCTGTCATTAGACACTTACCGAATTCAAGCAATAACTCTGAACTTATTAGTGGTATATGACTCCATGTGACAATTTAGATATGCGAATCAGATAATCATAAAATTAATGTATTATTTATGAACATTTAATTAGTATATCACAAGGATACTCGACTTACTCTAAATGAGCATCAAGCCCTGTATGGTCAGAGTTATTTGGTGTGAATATTTTATAATTATCTCCATTTTTAATTATGGCTATTGTTTATTTTATATGATCAAAATGTGCATAGTTGATTTTAAAATATTTATTCTTACATTCCAAATTTAAATGATGCTCGCATTATTAACACTTTAAATGTTTCAAAAAAAGAAATAATAATAATAGTAATAATACTCAAATAGAAATTTATTAGTATTTTGGCGCAGAAGCCCTTTATGTTTGAGTCCTTGCTGTGAGCAGTTTGAAAGACTTACTTTTATAATGTGGATTAAAATTTATTTATACAAATGAATGAACTGAATAATGATACAAAATATAATATCGAAGCAATAAAAAGGATATTTGAAAAGTGAATATTATATGATTGAAAAAAATGATTATATATGTACATTTTCTATCTTTTCTTTGAATTATTTTTTCATCCTATTCAGATTATAATTAATTCTAGGAATATTGATGATTTAATCTGGGCAAACTTCTAAATTAAATTTTTGTTTTAAAATATCCCAATCTAAAATGGCAGGTTAGAACGTTATAATATATGGTCTTTTGTTATTGCCAAAATTAATCTCCTGCAACTATGTATTTTTTAATAATTTTATATTACCTCATTTGTCCTTTCACAACGCGGGACGAGATAATATATCGTTTAATTATTCCTTGGTACTAACCACTACTCTATCGCGTGACCTTGTGTATGGTGTCTGATTTCGGCACAAAGAGAACAACGAGCAATACAACATCTCTCTGTTGGAAACAATCATTTTATTGAAAAATGCATGGAGACAGGTGACATCAGCAACAATCCACAACTGTTTCTACGCGCAGGTCTTTCGAAGGATGTGCTGTTGGGAGGAAAAGATGCCAACGTGGAGGACGAAGATAACTTACCAATAGTTCTCTGACTGGAAAAGCATAGTATGAAGATTTTTCCAAGTATGTTCCTGAGCATTTCGAATCTTGCGATGATGAAGTGTACACATCTGGTAACCCTGCAGATGATGACACTGTATCAGAAGATAAACAAAGGAACAATGCTGAAGAAAACTGATAACAAAATAAGTGAACTCTACTTAAAATCGAATGATATTGAATAAAAAATCCCTTATTTCTTCCATAGAATGTAAAAATAAAATGAAGTTTTATTAAGGTACTATTTATCTTGTTAATATTTGATTTATTATCTACTTATTTGGTCAATAAGTTGTAATAAAATTACGTATTCTTGCAGTAACTATTTTTAACACTATATCATATGCAAAATATTTTTTTTTCAAAGAATTTGGATATAGTGAACCATCGGACATAGTGGAGATATTGTTGTGTCCAAAGACGGTTCACTATAGTGAGGTTAGACTGTATTCATATTTAAGTTTTCAATATGTTTGCTATTATTTTTGAATAATTGGAGGATTTCATTTACTAAAGAAAAATATACAGTGTAACTTCAAAAACCCGGCATCATCGGAACCGAGACTAAGCCGGATTTTTAAAGGAATATTAAAAGTAGTAACTAGGAATATCAAAAGTAGTTCTATAATCTTAGTGGTGCCTTTAGCCATAATTTAATTCATTATAAGTGATAATTGTGTAAGAAAAAGACAAATAAATATTTAAAAAAAAAACTTACTTTAATTAATATTTTCTATGTTACAGAAAAAAAAGTCTAATAAAGTGTGAAGTTATTTCTTCTCTTGTAATTTTGGAAACATCGATGTCAACTTTGTTTGCTTCAATTTTTTTGGCCGTTTTTTAACAAATTTTATTTTTTTTTTATTTTATACAAATGAAATATGTCTGTTTCGCATATACAGTTTTATTTCTCAAGACAAATTTATGCATTTTTCTAGTGACGCTTTTTCTTCGTTCGGTTGTTCATTCTCGTCTTCTGAGTTGCTACTAGCACTATCGCCGGTTCTATTTAGCACATCATCAGCGATCTCGCTGTCCGTGAAATTGTTCGTTGTTGATACATTTTATTCAATGCTTAGCCAATCATCTATACCGCTTTTTTCGACACTTAATGCATTTTAAGGTTTTTTGTGTTCAATCAGCTCGTAACTTGAGGTCAATTCACGGGAAATTTGAAAGTCTGAAATTCTTCCTCATCATTGATGTCGCCGTTACCGAAAATTCGTATAGCCATGTATTGTGTTATGCATTCGCCAAAGTTATCCCAAAGTTGTTACCTTTGCTAAGCAACGATACAGCTCGCAGAAATTTTTTTTAGAAAATAATCACCTCTGGCAAATGAAAAAAAAAATACCCTCGAATATTCTTTTTTTGCTTTTTTTACTTTCGATCTTGAAGTTTTTAATTCATTAAGAATTGCCATTTTTCTTCTACAAAAACTTGAAAATGTAAAAAAAAAAAAAAAAAAAAAAAAAAAAAAAAAAAAAAAAAGAAAAGAAAAGGGAAAGATGGTTTTAATGCCGGATTTTTGAAGTTATCGGATTTCCGAATGCCTGATTTTCGAAGTTACGCTGTATTTGCATAAAGTGTACACTTTTTTAAGCCGATCAGCTATCTTATTATGTGTTATTTTATGAAATTTTACTTACCTTATAATTCAAAATGTGAATTTATATTCTTTAAATAATAAAATATTTTGGCAATATTATATTTTTGAAAGATTTTTAAATAATAAATTATATTTTTGGCAATTGCAGGTAGTCCACGTATGGAAATTTATAATCACTTCAAGAATGTTGTTGGAGACGCTGCAATGGACCATCAAAATGTGCGGCGATAAATGGAGAAGTTTATAAACGGAGAAACGGAAATTACAGATAAACCGAGAAACGGCCGGCTGTCAACACCAGTCACAGTTGTAGATGGTGAACATGCTGGTGAATCGATTCGAAGAGACAGATGCGTGACAGTTTAGAACGTTGCTGGTGCATTTAACGTCTCGGATGGTTTGTATAAGGAATAATTATTGACGAAGAACATCACAAGTTTGTGTTCAGTGCGTTACTAAGCGACTACAAAATTGGGCTGATCTCCAATGCCGCAAAAACTCGACAGCTCTGATTTGGCACCTTCTGACTTTTGCCTGTTTGGACGTATGAAAGACAACCTACTAGGTTATAGCTTCAGCGACTTAGAAGACGATAAAACAGCTTTAAAAACACGTGTTAGGAAGCAAAACCCTGAACGTTTCCAAAATGCTTTGATGTCTGGTTTAACCAATGGCCCACATGTGTGAAAATGCATGGTGACTAGATGTTGAACTGTAGTTTTGTGTAGATGATAGTTCAGGCTATTATCTATAATAACTTTTACTTTTATAGGTCCGTTAATAAAGTTATTAAGACACACAAAGTATTACTTATTGAACCAACTTCTTATTTATTTATTCAATTTTAAGATGCTTGAAATTTAGCTAGACTATTGTGTTTAAATTTAAACATCTAAAATTAAGTTGTCTAGTATTTTATTAAAACGCGTTAATGTGCCTTTGTGCTTTTGTGCCAGGAGTGATTGCGCAAAAAAGTGTGTCGGCAGAGGGAATAGAGTGCGCGCGCAGAGATTCCAAGTAGTTGTACAACAGTAGTAGTGGCATGTCTACTTCAATGTGCACGTTGATTGTTTCGAAAGTCTAGGATAAAGCATTGCTATTTAATTTTGTTTTTATAAGGTACGTGCTTGAATTTTCAGAACTATTCGTCAGAATTTCTATAAAATGTCAATAGTACAAAATATTTTAAACTTAACCCGGGAGAACTCGCTAGTGAGAATGCCCAATTGCTTTTCTTTTACTTTACATTCATATATTGTTAACTGTTTTTGGTTGGCTTAGTACTTTTATTCAGAAAATAGGTAAAATAATTGTAAAACATTTTGAAATTTTAATTAAAATGAAAAATGATTTAAATAAAAGTCTTAAAAAAGCACGACTGTGAGAGAAAATCTCATACAGCGAGTACTCCCGGGTTAAACAATTTCTTATAAGCTATTTTGAGTAACGGTGTGAACACTAAGGCGTCGCTTCTGAAGCTTTCATGTTTAAATAAAATGCCGCGCGATCTGTCCTACCGAAATTGGAGAGTTTGCGCACCTGCTACATAGAAGAGTTGTCGCATTTTTCCCATTACTTTCCATGTTAGGAGGGATTACACTTCTTATTGGCAAATTTGCATAAATTGCAAATTACATGTAAAACATGAATAAATCAATTTTGAAATAATTTTTTTTAAAAAACTCATAATTATAGTAACTAAATTTGGCGATAAGTTAATTTGCCAAAAATTACTTTCGGAGGTAAAACATTGTGTTAATAAATTGATAATGCAGTTTTTCTTAAATTAATTTTATATAAATATTTTTGTTAAAAAATTAATTTTATATAAATATTTCTGTTAATAAATTAATATTACGTTTGTAATAAATAAGTTATCGATATATTTTGTTACGTTATGAACAATTAATTTGCCAGTAAAATAATTTTGCTAACTAAAGCTAGTTTTTCTAATAAATATATATATTTTTTTTGTTAATAAATTGTAAGTGAAAGTTTTGTTTTCGTCACTTATGCGAAGACATCCTGAGTTAAGTGTCAGGAAATCTTAAGGTATTAGCGGAGCTAGAGCAGACAGATGAAAAAAAAAAAAAAAAAAACTCAAGGAAAGAAAACGAAGGGCAATGTGAATGAGTGCGCTGAATGCCTGGAATTATATCAGAAGACAATTTCGACCACAGTATGCAGTGAGTGGACTCATTGTATGACTTGTAGCAGGTGATTGTACGAAATCTGCACCATTTACAACAATAAGTGTATCTATTGTGGATGACGACAACTTTAGTCAACAAACAAGAAAACATTGAAATGGTGGATATGAAAATGAACTAATTTTAAGTTAAATGTGTTATCAAGAAACTTAATGTTATTTTGCAAACTTAACTGGGATTGCTTTTCAGATTTTTTTTTTCTTTATTTAAATTCTTTAAATGTTCCTTAAATTTCTTTCCTTTCTGAGATTCTTTAATCATTAGGCTGAAATATTCACTCCCAAGAAACTTACAACAATGTATTTAAATGTAATTATTATTGATAACAATTTAATTGTCATTATTATTAATAACAATCTCTCCTAGCCATGTGCGCAATCACACAAACCCTATAAAGAAGAGACTACGCAAAATAGCTTTTTTTGGTTTTATTACAGCTGTTCTATTAAATTACAGCATTGTAACAAAATAGCAATGGAAAGGCAATATAAAATATAGCAATGGAAATGCAATAAAAAACAAAATAATTTAAAATTATTCATGGATATTTCAGTAAAAAAAATTATATTTATTTTATTTATTATTATTTTGCTGAAATGTGCGCAGACTCTCCTAGCTTTACTTTAATGAAATTTATGTGAGATATTTCTAAATAAATAAGTCAGAAGACAACGTTATTTTGAAACAAAAATTGATAATTAATGTAGAAATGAGAGAAAAATAGCAATGTCCATCGAGCCGTTTATTCATTTAAGTGTAAGAAAAATACAGTTCGAAATTTCATTCGTGAACATTAAATATTAATTTAGAAAATTTGATTAATTATATTCTTCATTTATGTGTTAAACTAGTGTTTACGATCTAATTAGTGTTTCGAAGTTCCTGAAATAACACGTTGTCTTGATTAATTACATTAATTAAATTTAGATCCTTAGGAGTAGTAAATCAATCTTTTTCTAGTTCTTGATAATTACATTATTCTTATTTATTTTCCGATTGATGAAAATAAAACATTTATTTTTTATTATGATTAGGGAAATTAAAAACTTTATGTTAAATGAGAGAAAGGTATATATTGTTAAAAATCGTTTATGCGTCACAAGTATGATTGAAACATAATTCTGAGTTAACATATAAGTCAATTTGTATTTAAAAAGTAAATAGAATTTCTGCGCTACTGTATTATTGTGAGGTTAAAAATATATAATACTCATTTTCTGTACGTCTTCTGTTCTTCTTTCTGTATTACATTCTTTCTGGAGGATTTTCTAGAAGAGAAATTCGTTTGCATGATGTTGTTATATACTACAAAACAAATTTGTTTATTTTTAATATATTTTTCGAAATTTTTCAAAACATGTTAAAAAGCACTGCTTCGTAGGAAAATAAATCGTACAACTGAAAAACATTATTTTATTCATATACAGGGTGATTCAGCTCTTCGGTGACAAACTTTAAGGATCGATAGAGCACACCTAGACGAACATTTTTGAATAGGGAATGTAGGGTCCCTGACGCGATGGTAAGGCGCTAGGCGCTTTCGAAAATTTGGGTGCCGAAATTCGAAACGTCATAAAAACTAGGGAAATGGTTAGATTTTCTTGCTTGTTGCGTCGAAATGATTCTGTTTGTTTAGACTTTCTTCAGTACCAATTTGATAAGCGTATCTCTTAAAACATGGATAGGGGGCGCTGCAGACTTTGGAGAGCTAGACAACAACTTTAAGCCCGTTATTTTGATAATTTAACACATGCTCGCCAAAGTTTATACTCTAACTTAAAGTTTGAACCCAAAAGTAGAGCCCTGCAAAAAGCGTAAGAGCCGGAATAAAATGTCAAAGTACAGGGTGGTCGAAACTCGAAGGCTCCTAGGAGATAAACAAACAGATTTCTTGACTTATGGCATGCATTTTCATGATTCTGTTTGCTGGGGCTCTCTGAAACTCAGTTGAACGGTACAAAAAGAAACATCGATAGGGGGCGCTTTGGGCAAAAAACATAATTCGTTGACATTTCGGACGCTAACTGGAAACGGGGCGCTACGATCAGTTAGTAATAATGAAAACACATTTTCTACCTCTGCTCAACACTTCTGAATAAATTTAGACCAAAAACATCAATGATACTGGAAATTTATTTACAAAAAATAACACTACAGAAGATGCTCGAAATTTCGACCTTGGGCCATGATGCAGGCTTCGCACCTCCGTCGCATTGAGGAGTGTGTGTTTCCAACAATGCCAGGAGTATCTCTGATCTGCCCTGCAGCTGCCACAATGCGCGCCACAAGTTCTTCAGCACTGCTGACAGGTGTATGGTATACCTCGGCCTTCAGGTAACCCCAAAGGAAGAAATCCAAGCAGGTGAGGTCTGGTGATCGGGCAGGCCAGTGAACTGGACCCCCACGCCCGATCCACCGCTGGCCATACCTTGCGTTTAGATGGAGACGCACGTCGTTCGTGTAATGGGCCGGAGCTCCATCGTGCTGGAACCACATCTGGCGACGCGAACCTTCGGGTACGTGCGCCTCATCCAGAAGCTGCGGCAGCACTTGATCCAGGAAAATCAGGTAATTTCCACCTGTCAGCCGTTCAGGTAACAAATAAGGGCCAATGAGGCAATCCCCCAGAATGCCGGCCCACACATTTACTGAGAAACGCTCCTGGGCTGCTCGGCTTCTGGTTTCATGTGGATTTTCATCACACCACACATGACTGTTGTGGGCGTTCCACATTCCCTCCCGGCTGAAGGTGGACTCGTCCGTAAACAAAATGCTGTTTACAAAACGGGGATCCCTGGATCTCATCGCCAAGTACCATCTTGAGAATTCCACTCGAGGGCCAAAATCCTGCTCTCTGAGCAACTGCACCCGCTGGATGTGGTAGGGGTGCAGATTCCGGGAACGTAAGATGCGCCACGCAGTTGCTTGCGAAATGCCAACATGTCTGGCGATATCTCTCGTGCTAAGACCTGGGTTGTCCTCAACCAGGTTAAGCACAGCCTCTTCGTTGTCGGGGGTGCTCACTGATCGCTCCCGTTCAGGCCTGCCTCCGTCGAAAGATCCCGTTGTGGACAACCTCTGGTGTACTCGAGCGAAGAAGGCATGGCAGGGGATTTGCCTGTTGGGGTAACGCTCGGCGTACAACCGCTGAGCGGCTCGTCCATTACAACCAGCAGCGCCATACGCCAAATGCATGTCAGCCAATTCAGAGTTTGTGTACCGTTCCATCCTACTACCGATCTGCAGACAAGTAACCCGAAGCTTAAGTAGGTACCGCACGTTCAAAAGACGTGTCTGCGCATACAACTACGTCATCTCGCGTTGTCGTCTACGCATTACGTATCTTTTGCATATCGATATGGTACGATATCTTTTGCATAAATCAGCAAAAAGCACCTTATGTAAATTTTATTGCGCGCATTGTGCATGATTGAAACCAGCTATGTTTGTTAAAAAAAACAAACAAACTGCAGTTTTAATAGCTTCTTATGATAAGTAAATTACTCTCTTGTTTTGTTTCTAACTGATCGTAGCGCCCCGTTTCCAGTTAGCGTCCGAAATGTCAACGAATTATGTTTTTTGCCCAAAGCGCCCCCTATCGATGTTTCTTTTTGTACCGTTCAACTGAGTTTCAGAGAGCCCCAGCAAACAGAATCATGAAAATGCATGCCATAAGTCAAGAAATCTGTTTGTTTATCTCCTAGGAGCCTTCGAGTTTCGACCACCCTGTACTTTGACATTTTATTCCGGCTCTTACGCTTTTTGCAGGGCTCTACTTTTGGGTTCAAACTTTAAGTTAGAGTATAAACTTTGGCGAGCATGTGTTAAATTATCAAAATAACGGGCTTAAAGTTGTTGTCTAGCTCTCCAAAGTCTGCAGCGCCCCCTATCCATGTTTTAAGAGATACGCTTATCAAATTGGTACTGAAGAAAGTCTAAACAAACAGAATCATTTCGACGCAACAAGCAAGAAAATCTAACCATTTCCCTAGTTTTTATGACGTTTCGAATTTCGGCACCCAAATTTTCGAAAGCGCCTAGCGCCTTACCATCGCGTCAGGGACCCTACATTCCCTATTCAAAAATGTTCGTCTAGGTGTGCTCTATCGATCCTTAAAGTTTGTCACCGACGAGCTGAATCACCCTGTATATATATATATATTTACTAATTTAAATATTGTGGTTATATAATGGCTATGTCCTTCGTTTGTCTGTTTGTCGACACTTATGACATGACACAATTAACTACAGTAATGCAATATGCGTGTGGACGTCGCTTTTCGGCATAATACCACATATCAGCAATAGCTGAAAACATCGTTTTTTGTCGTTTTTATTATTATTATTATTATTATTTTCGTCAAGAGAATATTCGGAAACACCAGATTTCATAGAAAGAAGTGTGCATTTTATTATTCACGTTTCCCCAACTACAGGTGGCCTTTTTCCATTTCTCGAATTTAGTGTAACACAGGACGTGTTTTTGCATGTCTTCTATCAATTTCAACATATTTTTATATCTAATATGTATTTATACAAAACTATTCATCAATATGTTTTATGATTTTTTTTAAATTGTGCAAGGTGAAGTTAAAGTACATTGATATATTGCCATTCAACGCTTTTTTTTATTATTATGACGTTATGTTCCACATGTTATTGATAATTCAATTACAATTATTTCTTCATCCTCCCAATTATACATTAAAGATAATCTGTCATACAATTATTTTGATCCAACTCAGTAATTTTAATCTTTTCAGCCTTTGTTTGAACTAAAAGTATGCAATTATACATTATTTTTCCATATTTATTTAATATCTCTTTTATTAAACTAGTCACTTTTTATTCTACGTCTGCAATAACTGCCTTCAAAGGATTATAATAATAATAAATACTGATTTTTCACTTTATTTTATAAAATAAAAAAAGAACATTATTCTGTTATTTTATCTTTAATTAAATATTAATTCGAAAAAAAAAATCATTTTATCTTTTGTTAAAAACACATTTTTTGTTAATGGCTTAGATGTTTTTGAGACAGTTATAAAGTATTTCTATATATATTTTTTCGGATATTTTTCTTTAACATTTCTTTACTTAATTGATTTATGATACTAATATATAGTTATTTTTATTAAACTTGTCTGATGCTTTTTTTTAAATGCACAAATTTTGATTATATCACAATTAAATATAATATAATTTAATTAATTAATTAATTTTATTTTATATTTTACATTTACTGATAAATTAATAAAACCAATTATCATAAAAATATAGTCATGTGAAACTTCCGTATTTCTATCTTGTGTCAGATTCTCCAAATTAGTTCAGCTTTTCATTTCTATAATCTGTTCCATATCATATAATACATTTATCTGTGTCACCAGCAATTTACTCCGGTGGTCAGTTAAAAGAAATGAGTATTACTTTACACGATAGATTCAATTGTGATGCAACATGTTTTTAATGACAAAATGATTTTTTCTTTGGTATAAGCATACCGTGAATTAACTATCCTTTGAACAGTAAACGCAAAATGTGGTTTCTTCAAATTTCGTTTTGCTTTCTAACACCAGGCTTGAGCTCATGCTGCAAATCCAATATGTACGAACACTGCATTTTCACAGTTTGACGGACATGTAAAGATTCAAAAATAATATAACGTATAATATCACCAAATAATGACAGAAAGAGGTTATAAAGCCTTTTAAAATCCTTTTTTTCATACACCACTGTTATGAGTATTAAATTTTCCCGCAACCAAAGTTAATGTTTTTAAAAATCGTTCCAGCCATTGGTGCCAGATAATATTTTGCAATTCGTTATCACTAATCTCGTTCATCGAAATGTGGGAACAATCGATACCAGAATATTAGAATTCTGCTCTTTTCAGAAAACCGTTTTTCCTATAAATTTTTATTGAAGCGAAGCTCATTCTTGGCGAATATGAAAGTTCAAATAAGTAGACTGCCAAATTAAAAGATATGAGATAAATTTTTAGATGCATATGTTTATCATACTACTTTAGTACTGTTAAACATCGTTATTCATATTACTTTAGTTAAGATACGGTTAAAATATATCTCACAATTTTGTATTTTTTGTTCTCGTGTATATAAGGAGAATCCCCCACAGTTCATGTTTTAGCCCCCTTTTATTTGAAAAATAATACTCGACTTACAAATATTATATACTCAGTGAGACTAATCCTATCCATAAAAGATATGAGAAAATAATAATTTTTACGACCAGAGTAAATCGCAGTTAAAATGCGCAGAGTGGTTTTTTTTTTTTTTTTTTTTTTTTTTTTTTTTTCGTGGAAGTTTCTGGTTTATAAGTGCCGCACATTGGACCCGTTGTAAAGAAGTATCACGTACTATGATTAACGTCACATTCTCTATTTATGTGATACAGGAGAGGTCTATACACAAAACATCATAAATTTTGTATGATATAGCTCATAAACAATATAAATCAATATACAATATATCATAATATTTATAGCATAAGTAAATTCTCAATAATTGACGTAATATAACATTAATAAAACATCTTTTCATTAAGCAAACTAAAATAATTAGCAATATCTAAATCCCATTTAAAAACTGAATTAACAGCCCTTGATTATACTTTATTAGACATTTAAAACATTTAAATTGAATTGCGCAAGTATTATGAAAATGTAATGATCACCTAAAATGTAATTTATCGTTGATAAAATATTTTATAAGTATTTTGTTAGTGTACGTCGATCCATTAAATTATGAGCATTATTAATATACGAAAACACTTGTGTACTTCCTGAAGTATTTCATTATGAATTTTAATATAAGTTATTAAACACTTTCTGTTAATATACGATTAAAGTTGTTTAAATGCAGTCTCGCAAGAAAATATCTACATATTTATTACTGATTTTTGTTAAAATTTCTGTATGCCATATTTTTATGAGAATTATTTGCAAGATAAATTAGCTGTCTAAAATATAAATTATACATTTTTCATGATAAAATTTTATTTATTTCGTAATAGTGTATTTCCTTATTACATACTGCATATTTCTTATATATTTCACTTATATGTCGTTAAGTAACATTCCACAGTTTATAATTGTACCACACGACAAGCCGGCTGCCACTCCGGTTGGTCCGGAATTAAGCCCATTCAGTAGCGGAGATGACCTGTGGGCCGGCACTGTACAAAGTAGCGCTTAACGTGAGGTGTCCAGATACGGACAAGTCTCTACTACCCCCCCATATACGCTTTAGTCCAAGAGCTGTTGAACATTTTAGGGAAGGTATTTGAGGCACCCTGAAAATTTGTGCAACACTTCTTTTGTAATGGCTGAATACAAAATCGAATGTCTGGCTGAAGGATCGTGGCCCAAAAACCGTGCGAGACAGGTGTCAAGTGCCATTTTTTGACTACCAAAAAAAAAGGCATTTGAGGCACGCTGAGATTGAGACAGAATAATATTTATACTTAGAAAAAAATATTTTGAAAACGACAGACACTTTAGTCGGCCCAAAAACTGTGCCAGACACGTGTCAACTGCCATTTTTTGACTACCCAAAAAAGGTATTTGAGGCACGCTGAGATTGAGGCAGAATAATATTTATGCTTAGAAAAAAATATTTTGAAAATGACAGACACTTTAGTTGGCACAAAAACTGTGCCAGACACGTGTCAAGTTCGAAATGGCACTTGACACGTGTCTAGCACAGTTTTTGGGCCACGATCCTTCAGCCAGACATTCGATTTTGTATTCAGCCATTACAAAAGAAGTGTTGCACAAATTTTCAGGGTGCCTCAAATACCTACTCAAAAATGTTCAACAGCTCTCCTACTACTTTAAATACGGCTGCGAAAAATGTATTTTCTGTTATAAAAGTTGGTTCTAGAAGTTATCCGTAAACCATCTTCAATCTGGGGGTCCTCTGTAAGGCTTCAGGAATCCACTCCTTTATAGGTGCTCGATTCCCGTGGAAGCGCTGGTGTGACCAGTATGTAGTAAACAAGAACATTATCGACTATGCTCCTTAAGGCTGATTGGGGTTTCTATTGCGACGCACAGAGGGACGTATCGATGATCAAAGTGGTCAAAATTCATTTTCCCGATTATCTCGAAATTTGACAAAACCGCGTGTACTGGTAGCTGAATGTCTGTATTTTCAAGTTTTGCCGGAAAAATCGGAGGTGTCGATTTATTATGACCGTAAAGAAGCCATTTGCGCGGTTGGTTTGAGGGAATTTCAAAAGTTGCACTAGCTTCCGTTAAGTTTGAAAGCACTCCGTGAGTATTGTGTTTTATTTGAAAGCACGAGCTTGTCGAACATATCTTACAGGTTTGTCAAGGTGAAATTTAACATATTTTTGTTTGAAAAGAAGTTATATTAAACCTCCTTAACCTTTTACCCGCCAACGTTCTACAAGTGGAACATAAACTATTTGGTGCTGTATCTTTTTAAGTATTTGTTTAATCTGTTTGAAATTTTTAATATATCTTTTTAAAAGATGTGTTTTAATGGATTGAAAATTATTTTTTTATAATTTTTTATTGTTTCTATTTTGAAGCTTGTTGAAATGTAACAAAAAACATAAATGTAGTAGACTGTGCTTTTTACTCTATCTATAACTTTAGAATTCAAATATGAGTGCTGTGATGATTATTATTGTATTGCTCAGTGTTGTTTATTACGTTTTATGCATAAATAAATGTTTTAGCTTATTTCGTTTTTGTTTTATGATCATTTGAATGTCAATGTTCCACATGTGGAACGTTGGCGGTTCAGAGTACAAAATTATCTTATTGTTACTTTTTTTAGGATCATGATAATTTTTACTGGGCTCCCTGGGGCGATTATTTTTTTATTATTTTCGTACTAGTATTATTAAAGAATAAAGTTTATGATATATGTCTCTTGCACCTGTTGCCTAAGTGTCTGTGAAATATTTTTGAACCAATAAATGGCAAGAAAATCTACAAAATAATTGCAAAAACAAGAAGGAGGAGATTTTGACTATTATACTGATGGCAAATTTGTTTGTGTACGATGGAGTGACAACAGTGTCGTTACTGTTATATCAAATTGGGAAACTAACCTCAGAGTGGAACATGATATTCTCGAAAATTGAAGCGAGAAGTTTCAATCAAATAACCTCGATTTATTATATTGTATAATTAGAATATGGGTAGTGTAGAATTTTTGGATTATTTGCTTTGAACATATAGTCCAGTACTTCAATAATAAAAATGGTGATGAAATCTGTTTGCAAATGAACTAAATATGGCTGTTGTTACTTGTCATGCAGTAGGTTAAAAAAAAACCCTAAACCATTTGGAGTTTCGTGGTGAAATTGCGACTGTTGCAATAAAAATTGGATTTGATGTTTGAGTTAGGGAATAGAAAGTCCTACTGCTCCAGTAAGTATGGACATTATCACCTTATTAGGTAGCTATTGTTTATCATCTACTACTCAAGAAGATTCTCAAATCGACAGAAAAACATGAATAAATGGTGTGAATATTATGGAATGCGTATGCATGAAAAATGTTTTCAGGCCTTTCATAAACATTTTGCTGTTAGTGACTAGTTAACATGTTCCTAAATTAGAAACATTTTTTACTTTACCTTCTTTTCTTTGTATTGTTATGTGTGCAGTGCTATTATGATTTCGAAAGAAAAATTTGCCAAA
Source organism: Maratus speciosus (assembly GCA_963932465.1). Lineage (NCBI taxonomy): Eukaryota > Metazoa > Arthropoda > Arachnida > Araneae > Salticidae > Maratus > Maratus speciosus. The sequence continues at coordinate 409,966,027 of OZ010795.1, read as the reverse complement.
ATGTACAAATGTTATTGGTACCGCCAACGTTCCACAACTGGAACATACCTGTAACTCCACTTCTATTTTACATAACATCCCAAAATTCGGCACGCAACCTTAGAATTAATCTAAATCGTCTCAAAAAAAATTCAAATTAATTTGACAAGTGGTTCATGGTGCGGCGGGTAAAAAGTTAACCGCTTTTTTCAAAGGTTGTAATTCTGGATTATCCTTGATATTGTTTACAAGTTTCATCTCGACTTTTAACGGATTATTCAGTATTATTGAGTAATAAGCATTTTTTAAAATCAAAATGCCATTCCTAAAGTATTGAAAAATTAAAAAAAATTCCTACAGATGCCTGGAGATCTTTAAGTTTTTATTAATAAACTAGCATCAGATTAACTTGCAGTGCATTTATGTATGTTTGGTTCAAATCTTGCTAGTCTAATTTAGACCACTTTTAATTATCCGATTGAGCCGAAACAATGAAAAATTGAGTAATGTGAATGAATATACAATATTATTATAATTTAAAGAGCGTAGAAGTTTGTATAGATTGCTGTTTGTCAGGGTTTGTCAAAAATTTATATTAAAATTTGCAAGTTAATTTTAAACCAATTTCAATAATCTGATTGAGCTGAAACTTTGCTCAGGATATGTAGTTTGGATGACATTTGAGTATTATTATAATTTATGGAGCGTAGCAGTTGCGCTTTTTTACAGGGTTACATAAAAGATTAGTTCAAATTTTGCAAGACAATTTTAAACAAATTTTAATTATCTGATTGAGCTGAAACTTTGCCTACGTGTGTTTTTCCGATGAAGATTCTATTAAATTATAATCTGAGGAATGCAGAAATTATGCATTACTAAAGGTTATTGAGATACACAATAGCACTTTTTGAGTTGAAAACAAAGTGCGTAGTAGTTGTATTTTTTTACTGGGACACATAAGAATTTCGGATACATTGCCGTCTATATGCAGAAATTTTATTTCAAATTGAATAAAATTTATATATGTTTTTGTATTCACACGACAACATTTTTTCAACCAAAAATAATTTAGTAGCATTTATATGTTATCACAAAACATCAAAGTTTTTGAATATGATTTTATTTCAAAAAATATTTTTCAGGATGAGTACTCAAATTTCTCGAGCAATTCTGAGTACACAAAAATATAAAAGAGAAATAAATGTTAACTTACATGTGTGCATTAAATGGTTTTTTTCTTAATTGTAAAATAAGTATGTTTAACACATTATTTGTAATGCTTTATATAGGGTGCCCACTAAAGGCCTTCCCACGGTCTTAACTGTCGAACGGTTGTAATTATAGTTATAAGAGTTGTGTCTAGGTATAGTAATGTGGATATGCGCTGCCAGATGGGAACGCTTCCAGCGCCATCTAGTGCAAAACAGCTGAATTACTATTCCTATCTCGAAAACGAATTTCATATTCAGAACAAGATTCATTAGCATTCATGTACACAAGGTGTCATCATTCGCTTTTATCATATATTTCGAGCCATGTTCGCGATAGTAACGTTAGACACCATTTTGTACCAGGTGGCGCTGTAAGTGGTCTCATCTAGTAGCGCATAGACTCTTTACTATTCCTAGACACCATGTTTATAAATCTAGATGCAGTCATTCGGCATTCAGAATGGTCGGAACGGACTTTTGTGGGGCCCCTGTATTTTTATTTTAAGACATTTTTGTTAAATAACCAAATATTTATTGCTGTTTGAGTATTTATTAGTGATGTATTAAAAAAAAAAGAAAAAAAAAAGAAAACAACTAATTAAATTTCAAAAATATAATTTTGTCCATCTAGATCGTCAAACGTCCCACTGTGCGACGGTCGGAATAACCTTGTCCATGGGTGCAGCGGGTGAGTATGCGGGTGAGATTTCTCTTATTCCGGAATGCGTGTGGACAGATATTAACTTGAGGAGTTTTCTCACCGGAAATGCAAATAAACTGTATTTCATCACATAATAAAATATTACACATAAAAAAGATAAATAACCATTAAAAAGTGATAATCTAAGACAGTAATTTTATATTCAATTACATTAAAAGATTGTTATATGGAGTATATTTTCAAAAAAAAAAAAAAAAATGCAAATTTTAAACTGCTGTTATAGTAGATAAAAGATAAATTAAAGTTGTGCAGTTGAAAATGGTAAGGTGGTTTTAAAACTCAATATATTCTGCTTTTAAAAAATAAAGTAATCTATAAGGTTTCTCAATTTCATAATTAAAAAATACAGGAAAGCCATCTGGAAATAAATTATCAGTACTTACAAAAAAACAAATTGATTGCATTTAGACGCATTTTAACGCGTTTTCAAAATGTTTATAAGTTTATCTAAAGTTTCAGTAATGTGTAAGATTTTAAAGTTAAAATCCACTTCATTAAATTTAATTAAAGTTAGTAACATTTCTGTTCATGTCCCTGTATTATATTTCAATACAAACCTTTTTTTTTTTTTTTACATTGAAAATAATTCATAATATTCTTTTTCATTTGTAAGCGTTTGAAAAAAAAAAAAAAAAAAAAAAAAAAAAAAAAAAAAAAAAAACTTTTGAGGATGTTTATACACTACATTTCAAAATGACATGAATACCCAGTAGTTTTGTGATATTGTTGTAAAAAAGTTATAAGTAATTATCAGAAAACACTCTTATGGGCACAAATACCCGTAAGACATACCGACAAATGGAAAACAAAACTTTACATTCATTGTGAATATAATTTATTTTAAAAAAATGTTGTTGGGAAATGATATCAACTTTGATTGAAATTAATATAAAACTGTCATCTAAACTGTGCAGGAATACCGAATGCCAGTCCGAGTTGAAATAACCAAAAAATGCGAATTAGTTTAATACAGAGTCCCATACAGACACTAATTAATTTAGTATGTAAAGACATTTACGAATGTCGCACTACTGTGGGTATAAACCGCAAAAGCGCTTTGCCATTGTGAAGAAATTGACCGAAGTACATTAGGCTGAACCGTACCTTGTATGATCGTCTTCTTGCATTAATTAAAAAATATATAATCCATACGCGGGGAATTAAGCTATATTATCGGTCAGTATTCATATCATTAAGCAATATCTCAAAATTGTAAAATTCCTTTTTCTTCTCCTAAAAATGTTTGTTTTAGTTTTATTCTGTTTTAAAACATAAACTTTTGCTAGATTTCTAATATTACCTTATTTTAAATTTCTTTTGCGACGAACTAGAAACAAAGAAAGGCGTATTACATTTTTATTGTGTGGTTATTGCTGATTTTTTCAAGTAGAAATCTCTTGTTTTGATACTACTCATGAAGATAGAACGAAATTTTACTTCAAAATAAATTATTCATATTTATAAAAATTGTTAGTGAGGATATAATGAGTATCACAATAAAATATATTTTAACGTTTAAAACTGTTATAGGAACAATGCCTTTTTTAAAAAATAAAATTCCTGATTAAATTTAACCATAAAAATATCTACAGCATAATATCCGAAAATAGTATTTCACAGATATTTGTCTGATGTACCAATCTTTAGAGAACATTCATTGATGTTTCTTTGGTTAATGCTTTGAGATAATCCAGAGAAAACTTTTCTAGCAGATAATGTTTCTTCGCGGCTTGTGTGGATAACATATCGAAAGAGCTTTTAATCCTTTTTTACCTTACGGAATGAAATTGGGAAAGTAACAAAAAAGAAATGTATTTTCTAGTTTATTGTGTATTTAATTGGAGTTTCTGTAGTATTAGGGATAGCTCTTGTTTTCGAAGAGGTTTAATGAGTTAGAACTAGATGTTACTCTAAATTCATTTCTCTATTTTGAAAAAAAAAATATTTCAGGAGTGCTGCATCTGTTTCACGCTGTTAAAACAACTGTGAATTGATAGCTATCATATTCCTTATATATAAGAAAATGTATTTCAATTATGACAAAGAAATACAACCACCGATAGGAAAATGAACAGCTGTATGTTCATCATCAAATAGTTTTACATAAATTGAATTCCGTAACTAAACGAAAATGGTAAGCGATATAATGTTATCATAAAATTATAATAATCTTGTATTGGCAGTACAAAAATAATACACACTTCCTTTATTCACAAATTACGCCAAAGGCGTCATTATACACGAAATATCGTATTCGTTTCGAGTATGTATGTGACTTTTAAAATAGGTGTCGTCTACATGTTGAAATTTAACAAAATTCGATTTTTCTAATTATAACACCTGCTTTTGACAACCTTTTGGAGTTCTTTCTATTGAAACAGCCTGGAAAAGGTACTGTTTATATACATTTTATTCAATGTTCCATTGAGTGATAAATTAAACTAGAGAGATAAAAAGAAATTTATTAAGGAAATTTAGGAATACAAAAAAAAAAAAAAAATAATAATAAGATCTGAAAGAAAAACTTCCAGATTCAAACCAGTAAAACTGTGAGTAATTAGTTTTATAAACTAAAATAAATAAATAAATAAAATCCCTAAAACACTTTGGGAGAATTTTTCACATAAACTTTATGTATGCCGTTTTTGATGGTATTGATATGTAATTGAACAGTAGTGAAACCTGGTCCCTTTAGATTTTCGAATCGTAAACATTCCCTATATATCGAGAAAACAGCTATACACCACACTCCCATGTTTTCGAAGTCATTATTCATAATTCTCTTAATATGATTTTATAAATGTTTTTCAAAATTAAAATTATCTTTCTGAATAAAAACGAAATGTTTAGAATATCTTTCAGACTAGTTTTTTAAATGGGCTTATTTTTGGAAAGTTATAAATTAAGTGGCCAGGTAACCTTCGAGCACATAAAGTAAACTAAAAAGTGACCTCTATATAAATTGCAGTAACTCTGTAACTAATTGACTTTTAATAATAAAAATTAAAATTCACAATAAGGAAGATTCATTTTATCAATTGCAGTTTTCAAAAAAAGTATACAAATATATAAAGATTTTTAATTTAATTTAAAATGTAACGTAATTTTTATGAAAGAATTATTTTTACACGCATTGTGCGCATAATTTTTTACATGTGAATTGCTAAAACCATCCATTTTTTTATGTGTACAGATATAGTGTGTTATCAAAATGACTTACAAGAAAGAAAATAAAATGAGTAGGTCCTGAAAAAAAAAATTAAGAAACTTTAAATATCGATGTTTTTTTTTGCACAAAAGTAGTTATAAAATCAAAATTTCTTACTTGAGAAACATAATAATAGGTTATTTTGTGCATCTATATAATTAGTACATTCACTTAAAATTTCGTGAAATTCTAGCCAACCGTTTTCCAGAAATCTTACGCGCAATAACTGAAATTGTCGTTTTGAGAAAAACGACATTAAAGGTAAATGTTACCTGTAATCATATAAACTGACTTATATTTCACAATTAAAATATTCATATTGATTGAAGACACACTTTATTACATAAAAAATATCCTTTGATAAAATATTACTATGATTATGATTATTATAATTATGATTAATATCATTAAAAATGGAAAACGATGGATTTTCAGATAACGTTGTAAAAATGTGCTTTTAATTTTCACATGGAAAATTTGATATTGCAACTGATATTATTAATATAATACTTAAATAAATAAAATAAGTGAATTTTGAATATAGTTTTATACACATAACTAAATTTAATCAAATGAAAATTAATAAAAATATGATTTAAAAACAATAAATTTCACGATTTCTTTTTTTTTTTTTTCATATACAAAAGTGGTCACGAATTCTATACTTCTTACTTTAGAAACATAATAATAGGTCATTTTGTGCCTCTATACAGTTAGTACATTCACCTAAAATTCCATGAAATTCTAGCAAACCGTTTTCCAGAAATCTTGCGCGTAATAACACAAAATCGTCGTTTTAGGAAAACCGAAGTTAAAGGTAAATTTTTCTTTTAATCATACAAACTCACTTATATTTTAGAATTAAAATATTGGAAACACACTATTGATTGGAAACACACTTTAATACATAAAAAATATCCTTTCATAAAATATTACTATGAAATTATGATTAATATTATTAAAAAAAGGAAAACGATGGATTTTCAGATAACGGTGAAAAAATGTGCTTTTTATTTTCACATGGGAAATTTGATATTTCAACTGATATTATTCATATTAATATTTAAATATATAAAATAATTGAATGTCGAATATAGTTTTACGCATACAACTAAAAGTAATCAAATAAAAATTTATAAAACATGATTAACAACATTGCATTTCACGAGGACGTAAAAATGTCGAGTTTATTTTTCCGAAAATATCAAAAATTGAATTATTCCCTTCAACTCCTCAAACAGTTACTGATTTAAAAATTTAGAATGTACGTTTTGGTATAAAATAGCACAAAAATTCTATTAAACCAAAAAAAAATGCACATGAAATAATTGAAAATTTAACATACCTGACGAATAATTTTCATAGTTATCCCGCAAAACTACCGAAGAACGGTATTCTACACATGACAAACGTATAATTAAAAACTATCCGCAGCATAAGTTTGTCCTTCCTGTACCAGTAAATTCGCTGCAATAACTTTTTCATTCTTTCTTTTAATTTGACGCATGTTTTTTGTATTCTGGAAGAATCGCAATTCACACGTCTTTACTCGTTCTTCATCTAATTTTCTAAAACAGTCTTGAGCATAATTACCCACATTTAGCCCCAATTCTTGCATCAGCTTTATTTTCCCTACATTGCCATCATTAAATAATATAATAATTTCATTTGTAGCTATTTCAGCTATTCGCTTTCCTGTACCTAAAGTTTTGGGACACAATTTCCAAATTAGTGAGTTTAAAGATTCATTATTGTTTTGCGTCTTGCCACCAAAGCGTCTTTGTAGCAGTTTTAGATGAGACAAATCATTAAAAATAGGTTTGATAGCATCCATCATACATGCTGGAACTGTTGTCTTATGTTTAAAATCATGTATAGTAATACTAGCAGCAGCTTACTGATAAGTACACCATGAATCGACTCCAGGTGGGCAAAAAGTAAGTAACGGTTCGGAATATGTTGATCGTGTGTGAAAATAAATTGCCCGTACAGATTTCCGCATATCAGACTAATTATTTTTGTTTTCTCTTCTGACATTGCTATGATAAATAGTTAATTTTTTTTAAATCAGGTTATCTGTGAGGCGGCCTTCCTCCAATAGATTTTCTGTTACTGCATTTCACACCACTTTGTTTTAACTTTCTCAAGCGAGCACCCATTAGTTTCTGAATATTGCCAACACATTCAATTTTGGTTACTGGGATATTTTCTCCATATGGGCATAACTCAGTTATTGCTAGAAAAGTTTTGGAATCATCCTCACCTATGTATCCTACATACATCGCATTGATTTGTTTTTCTGTTCGTTTAAAAATTTGTATCATGCCACTGCTTTTCATTTTTCCAGCCAAGCCAGAATGATTATTCAAAAACTCTTTTTCATGATTACTTTCCCACTCGGAATATTTTACGGCACCTTCTTGTGACTTACAAAATTCACATGATTTACAATATGAAGATAATACTTCTGCATCGATAAAATTTCCAGTCTTGTCTCCAGTAATTGTGCATACCCCTACCCTTGAGTTATGTCCTCTTGTTTTCCAAGTACCGTCCCCACTAACAATAATCATATCAGAATTGGTAAGTTCAATTTCTTCTTTAGTTGCAGATTTCATCGAATTTTCTGCAATTGTATTTTCGGATGTTGACAATATTTTAATAACTGAATTGTACGAGTTTTTGGAAATAGGTTTTGTAAGATCCATAGCATCACAGAAAGTATTCATGGCTGCATAACATTTTTCAATGTTTCTCATAGCATACACAAGCCTGTGATTAATTTCAGCAGCATTATTTTTCTATCCAGTCATTTAAGAATTTCTAAAGGTACACAATTCATTACAGTTTTCACATTCTATTGAAATTTGTGAAGAAAGTCCACACGCAACTGTTTCTTTCAACTTCACTTCACCTCCACATTTTTTGCAGTTTAAAAAAGTTTCAATAAAATAAAACACTGAATTCAAATCAATAATTGAGTATGCTTTGAAAACATTACCGATCTCATTATTTATTTCTTCACAGCAAGCACCAAGTTTCTCTCCAGAAGCACTATGATTGAGGCCTGCTTCTGCATCAGAGTTTTTAGATGAAGTAAATCTGTTTCCAGTAAATTTACGTTTTCGGCTTCTTTTTCCCGAAGCTCTTTTGGGATGCAAATCACCCTCTGTATTATTCATATGATTGCAATACAAAAAACAATTACTATCGAAAAATAAATATTGAAAATGAAATCAAAATTGCTTTGAAAAAAGCAGTTGAGAATAGCAAGCAATGTGACAATTTACAGCGTGGATCGTAGTAAACAATCTAAACACTAAACAAACCTTTGCATATTGAAGTAGAAGTTAATAAAATGCACTCTTCACGTAATAGTAAAAATATAAAATCATGGGGTATATCATTTAAGAGTTAGAATACAGGCGAAAAAGAAATGAAACTGAAATTACACTCACCAGCAGCTGATTCATAAAAGGTAAACAAACAATCTCGCCCTTTAAACGCTACGAAACACGAAAAGTGCTTACATTGTTTTGGCCATAACGTCACTTGTAAATGGAATTTTTGCATCGGGCTTGTTTTAAAATGTTCCTAAAGAATCATATTTAATTATAAGCTATTAAATAAATCGATTTTTGGACAGTTTAAAGGTTACCTGACCCCTTAATGTTTTGACGTGAATTTAATATTAGCATTCTCAAATTTTGAACACTTTTAATTTTATTAAGACCTAAATTTTATATCCATAAAATACACAAACTGTATAATTCTCAAGGATGATTTGATCTTAGAAACACAAATGAAAGGTTATTTTTTTTTAAATTAACTAATCAAAACTTAAAATCATCTTGGAGTAAAAGAATAAAAGTCTATCAGGTACTATTCGAAATTTAGATGGTGATTAGTTACATTCATAAACAAATTCACTTAGAAACACTGCTTTACCTATTAGAATAAAACATATATCCTTAAAAAATGAAAAAAAAATAATCCAAAACATTTTACAGTAAATTAGAAATGCTTGAAAAATATTCAATAAAATTCCTGTCGTTCCCAAAATGGCATATATTACCACTGAAAAAGATTAATTTTAAGTTCATATAGGAAAGTGTAGTTTTCTGTACATAAGGCAATGCATAAATCCAAATCTATAGTTATCCAAATAAGATTGTGACATATAATAAAGCCAGTATAAAATATTTTTGTGGATCAATCTCAAATATCTGGACATTTTCTTTGTTTTTCAAAGCGACGTTTCACCTATTTATTACATATTCTTGTTTTTCAAGATAATGAAACCTCCCAAATGCACTCACTGATCGGTGTCATTAACTTTACATTTTCCGTCGAGAGGACTCACAGTACAGGCGTAAGCACGTTCTTCTTGAGGACTGTTGGAAATATGTATCTTCGTGCATGACAGATCTAACCGGGAAATTTTAAAAGCAATTTTCATTAATTTAAAAGCATTGCCTATAGTAGGAGTAATTATAATCTAAATAATATGTCCTACATGGGTTCAAATTTCAAAAGTAGTGTTTTTTCGTATATTATCTTTTTTTTTTTTTTTTTTTTTTTTTCTTTTTATCTTTAGAGAAGTTGAAAAGTCCAAAGTCTGAGTTCATATTCCAGTATTTTATCCAGTATTCATTATTTTTTATATCATTCAGAAACATATACAATATTAAAACAAAGTTCAATATTAGTTTTGCTTAAAGAAATTTTAAATTTGGTGATATAATTATTTGTAAAACACCTTAGAAATCCGAGTTCACATGAATTCTTCGTTTCAAATGTCTTGGAATTGTGTTTGAGTGGGCAAACTCAATAAGTAATTTTCCTAATAAATGTGTCACACAATATTTAATATGAACGAGTGAGTAGGAAAGCGATATCATTACATAAATATCGAAAATTATTTTTATGATTTTACTGTAAACTATCGAAAGAATCAAAACAATAAAACGACTGCCTTTCACCATAAGTTTGTTTAGCCTTCAAGATTTCGTTTAGTGGAAGAAGGATAGATACCTGCCTCCAACTCAAGACGGTGCTTCTGATATCATCATTCGAACTACTAGAAATCGCAATTTCCGTTATCAAGGAAATAAAATAAGAAAAAAACAAACAAATACTTAACTTCAGAAAATAGTGCCCAAAATCTACTTATAATAAAATCCGAGTGTCGAAAAGTGTAAGGAACTCTACCGATGCGGACCACTCTAGTCTGCGAATCGACAGTAGTAGCTAAACGCCATGTTAAGCTTGATGAAAAACATATGCGAACATATTACAGCTAAATGATAAATTCTTCTACTCTAAATAATGTATGTTTAGCATATTTTAGTATAAAACATGCGTATTATATCCATTTATAAAGTATTAAGTTCTAAATTAAAATCAAGCTGTTATAAACATACAAATCAGATCTAAACAAACGATACTATTGCCATTCATATTCAAATTCCAGCAAATCTACAAACAAATGAATGACTCTTTAAAGGCTTCATTAAAAAAAAAAAATGCAGGTTAACGTCGATGCTGCTCTTAAAATATTTGTAAAAGTATATTAAAACCTCAAAATATTTTAATATTGTCTAAAACCTTCAAAAACTATCCTATTAAGTTCTAAATTTATCGGCCAATTCAACAAGAACATCAAGTTTCGCTTCAGGAAAGTGCCGTAATGCACATTGCATTGCATGTACTTTTAATTTGTCCAGAATGATTATTCTTTTGCACAATTTCAGAATTCCTGTGACATTTTTGTTTTGTCTTATATGACAAAGTAAAAATTATCCAAATTATAATATCTAAAACTTTCAAATGCATTCATAATAAAAAATTATTTCAATGGCACTTTAGCATTAGTTAAAGGAAAATAAAATAGATATTTTTTTCTGTACCGAAGGCTGCGAGCAGCGCATCTGTAGGCAACTTTAATTCCCAATAAATTAGGAGCTTATGTTTCTTGCTAATTCTTTTGGCGTCATTTATCAGCAGTTAATATAAACAAATAAACTATCTGTTGTTATCGTACTTTTTTTTAATTCATTTTATCAGATTTCAATGCATCTCAAATAAAATGAATATTTCTTATCGGTACAACATATTTTAATTATCTTGCAGATAAAATTATGAATTTTAACATAGTTTGTAGCGGAAAAAATAGACACGCTAAATAGCAATTTTTTAATGTAGATGTACCCTAAATAAGCATTTTCGTCATAGAATGTGTAGCTGGAAATGGCGCGTTTAAGTGCTGGTGACTAAACTAGTTAATATAATTTCTTTGTTCTAATCATCAAAAATCAAAGGATAATACTTTTTTATTAACAAAATGCATGAGGCGTCATTTTATTTTTTTAAGTCAGAAAAATATTTTTTTATTAAATATTGTTTTGAAGATTTATCATTCGCATTCCGTCATTTTCGACGGGGATTATGTACTAGTATTTAAAGAAAAGTTGCAAAGATATAACGAAAAAAAGCAGGAAGCAAAGATTCTGATTTTTCAGAATTCACTGTGTCGCCCGATGAGAAAAAAGAAAATATTAATAGGAACAGTGACGAAAGAAAAATGTTTAAGAAAGAATTTTTTCATTAATTTATGATAAATCTACAAGATTAGTTACAATAAAAAAATCACTTTATATTGGTTAGTCTAACTCTCAAACAAATATTATTTTAAAGTAAAAGTCACTGCTCTTCAATAAAAACACTCTAAGTTTTATAAAAATATGTGTTTTTTATAAAAATAAGTGTGTGATTTCAATTGCGTTGTTTAAAAAAAAAAAAGTATTTCAGAGCTGCAGGAGAGAAAATCATGCAATTCTAGAAAATTAATTTCAGTTTTAAAACTTAAAATACACGCTTTTGTTCTATATAAAATTCCCACTCATCCGTTTATATACGTTTTCAAAAATACACACACGCACATATATGTATATATATGTATTTTACAATAATTTAAAATATGTTAATTTACCAGAATGATTTATCGTAGCTTTGCGGCAATTTCCTTATAAAGCTATAATTTTTTTCATTGCGTCGCGCATATTCAGCACTCTAGTTTCTATAATAGAATTTTTTTACCAGACGTCTGAATTTTAATATTTTGTTATTTTCATTATTGAGTTAATCTTAATGCATTTTTATTTTACAAGAGTTTTAATTATTTGTTACTATATGGACTAATGTTGTGACAGATTAATAGTAAAAAAAATTCTAAAGAAAAAATTGTTAAAAAATTGGTCCATTATAAATATTTTTTTTTTTTCAAAATTTAATAATTCTTATTCTTGAAATATCTATTTTGAGTATTTTAAATATTTCCGTTATAACAAAAAATTATAAATATTTAAGTTTATAAAGTAATAAATGATACACATGATTCACAGTTTTCTATACTGAAATGTCATTAAAGTTCATTGTCTTAAGAATTATATAAATGATGTTTATTTAGATATAAGCACTTGAATACAATGTAAAAACTATCCTACCATTATTTACAGTTGCAAAAATCATAAAATTAGACTTCAAAATTCGAACATATCTATTCATCATAAAACGGCTTTATATTATTTTCTTCTGATTGTTCCGATTCACGCATTATTTCTTCTGTATTTAAAATTATGTACAGTCATGAAAAAAAAGTAAACACCGCCTGCTAACTCTGTAATAAATTATCGAAGAAGAAAGTTACAGTTACCAAATTAATGAAAATAAAGTGGTTTACTTTTAAATGATGTAGGGGAAAGTGGTCTAAAATGATCCCCTTAAAGGGAATGTTGTGAAAAATAACATAACTGTTTAAAAGAAACATTGACCCTATGCTAATATAGTTTGCTCTATATTTTGCATTATAAAAATATTTTAATAATATTTTAAACCCAAATTGAGTAATGAAAAATAGATTTTTGAAAAAGCGTCCAAAGAATCACGTAACCCTCACACAAGGGTAAAATGATCCTTCATTTAAAAATAATTTTAAATTGTTTTTTATCTACAAAATAAAGGATATAAAAGTAGTTATAACAATACATAATGGAATAAAATAAGTTTTGCAATCAAATAACATACATAATTTATTTTATGTAAATTATAAAATAAAAAAGTGTGACAAATAATTTTGAAAATGCAATAAAATGGAATGTTTGAAAATTTTGATCGGTAGGATAACGCGTGGACTGAAATAGAAAGATTTGTGGGCAGTCACACATTTGGCTCCCATGATGGCTAGGATGCGGTACCGGAATTTCTTCAGCCAATGAAATGATAGTAAAACGATTCACATAATGGATCATTTTACCCGTCAAAATGGCAATCCACTTTAGGCCATATAACTCGATGACGCCGAGAAACATAACAAACTTAGCAAGTGTAATTCACATCTAAATACATACTCTTTTAAATAAACCAAGTCATATTTCTGCACATGAAAGACTGTATATCTAAATAAATATGAAAGTTATCTACCCTATATATATAAAATCCTAATGAAACGAATTTATGAAACGGATATTATGAAGCGGCAGAAATGAAACGATTCTATGAAACGACTGATTAAACCACTGATTATGTTTCACGGCGATTATTTCTCCTAAATATGGAATACATTTCTATGAAATTAACACAAAGAATTCGTATTAATCCGCAAATCTCACAAATGGTATTAGAATTTTTAAGTTCGAATTATATTTCGAAATATTAACTTTTTTTCTAATTGCAAATAATTTTCTCTAAGGATGGCTACTCAAATTTTAATCATAAAAGATTTTTTTCATATTTTAGAAAATGTAATTATTTTAAACTAACTTGGCGACCAGTTTGGCCTTCCTTAAATGTATGTTGAGAACAATGCTTTTTTTTAAAAAATTTCATTATTGTGAAGGGGTTCAGTGTAAGTTCTTATAAAATGCAAAACTCCAACCATAATACAGGAACTAACAAAACTTTATTTATCATTTTTAAGTACAAGTTCCAAAAAGAATCTTACTCATAATTATTAAAAAGTGAGAGAGAAAATCCACATGTAAAAGATACGCCTAAGCGTGACCCAGGCCACCTGGTCTTACATCTTTTCAGGCCGAGATAAAAAGTTCAAGTGTGATTTCATAAGAAGCACATAACACTTGGCGCTGCAGCATCGCCAAATTCAAACATTAGCACAGTGACCGAACAGCAGACAAAGGGTTTTATTTGCGAGCCAAATGATTACCCCAAAATCCAGCAACCCCGACAAAAATAATGAAAAACGCGTAATGCAAAATGGTTGCCAGCGAGAAAGGCATCTGGTAAGAAAACTGACAAATAGATTTAACGTACATGAAAAGTGATTTAAAGACCGCTTCTAATTACGATGAGAGAGGCCACAGAAGAAATCTGGAGGTGTTTATATTACAGACTGGCATTCGCTTAAAATGACTGTTACATAAAATTGCACAATGCAGACTGCTGCATGGGAAAAATGCCAAGAATCAAGGGCATCTGGTTTATAGCTCGACCATTATTCACGATAATGTAAATGATTCCCATAAAATACTTTCTTTAAATTTTGTTGTTAATACATTTTCAACGGTCAAATATTGGCAGAGATTAAAAATTTCTTATGTGTGGGCTAAAGTCGACGCAATTAAATGAAGACATGCTATTTCCAGCAGCTGCCTTTATATATTTTTTTATATACTTTTTGCCCTGAAAGTAGTAACGGACAGATAAATGATTCAATGAGAAAGGGGAAAAAGTAGCTGAATATTTAAGCGCACTGATTTAAAGATGTTTTAGAAAGGAGAAAAACACTTTAATAAATATCCGTATGGTTTTAAGAAATGAATTTCAAGGAATATGGTTTTAAGAATGAATATTTCAGTATGAAAAAAAAAAGGGGGGGGGGGATAACATGTTTTAAAAGAAATAAAATTATGTTTTACATTAATTTTGAATAAAAAGAGAAATATGTGACAACAAATCTGTCACAATTATCAATTTATTTAATACAAAACTTTCATTTAAAACTGACACATTTAAAATTAATAGCTTTCACTTCTTTCTTTTTTTTTTAAACGAAACGAAAAGAAAAATATTAGGCGCAGATGTTTTATACGCACCGGGGTACCTAATTGGTGCTAAAATGGCGTTATTTTGCCTGACATGGTAACCCGGCTATTGTTGCTTATTTATTAATAAATGTTTATTTATATTCATTTTCTTTTTATTTAAAAAATGTTATAAATTGTTTTGTTCTATAGTTATTATTATTTTTTTTATTTATTGTTATTTCATTTTAAAAATAATAGAAAACAATTTAAAAATGCATTTGTAACTGGTGTTCGAAAACGAGGTTTTCGCCAAATTGTCTTAAAAAATCACGCCAAACCCGGAGCGTATATGACGTCTGTGTTAAATATTAAATAATGCAACAAATCATGACATTTAATTTCAAATTCAAAGCGAATGACCAATATCGCCAAACCACTCGCCAAATTATACAAGTCGACGTAATTTTTATTTTAAATAACGAAAGAACAAATATATTAGTATAAAAATATAAATACAAATAATGCGTCGGAATAAGAATCACTTGATGGCATAAACACGTGTAATTTCCTTACAGTCAAGTGAATTTTACATTTACGATCAACCATTATTGGCATTTAATCTTATAGTCTGGCGATAGATTTTTGGTCGATGGGATAACCAAGTAGTACCATTTTAATTTACCATTCGAAAAAAAAATGCTAACTGGCGAGTTAAAAAAAAAGCTATTGGCGAGATTTGAATCCGGCTAACATAAAACTACCAATAATTCGTTTCGATCGTGGAAACTTTAATGTAGATTTGTTCAAAAACATAACTTTGATTCTTTAATCAAAATGAAAGCGTTTCTTATGCAAAGCGAATGAACTGTTGATGATTATCAGATGACTTAGGCTGTTATTATAGAGATTGTTTTCAATTCTAAAAACAGAGCAAAGACTAATATTTCTTAACGATTAAAAATTTATCAACACATGACTATTAAAAAGAGAGTAAAAAAAAACTTTAAAATTTCTATTAAATGAGAACGTGTTAAAAGCAGGAAAATGTTAAAAATTATGCTTTAAAATTGTATTTATACGTGAATATTAAATAAGAAAGGAAAATTTAAAATAATAAATACATTAATATGCGTTTAACCCTTTTAGAGGCAAGAAACCTCTATTCGTAAAATGTAGAAATTAGTAAATGCTACCAGAATTTACAAACAAATTACGAAATACTAAAATGCTTTTGTTTACTTACTTAATAAAAAGAAAATTTTCATTCTAATATTCTGGTGCCAGTGTGGCATTTATGAATTAAAATTAAGCGGTCCAAAAATGAACCACCGCCCTTGTAGAATTTAAAGAAGTAAATTTTAGTAATTGTAGTAAATTGTATTATGTGAATCGTTTTATAACGCTGTTAAAAAATACCGGTCGGCAAAGACTCTGTTTACTTAATTCATTTTATTTTATCTTCTTTTCAAATGTTTAACGGATTTTCCTTAATCAAAAACGAAAACAACCAATGGATGTCTTAACTGCAACTGATTCGGCCTTAAATTCTTGCAATCAAAGGAAATTAAATGGAAACCCTTTTACAGAGAGGTCGCTATAGGTTTTTTCATTACAATTCAATCTTCTCTAATCTTTTAAAAATGGATCAAATTAGCGTGGTTTTAGAGTTAGGTTGGCAGCGTAGGTAGCAGGGAGCAGAGCCCCCTAGTATAAGTATGAAAGTTATATAGTAATGTTTAACTTATAACAGATTTTATAAAAATCCCTTTTTCATAGAATTATATTCAGACGCGTAATTCTGCGATCGCTTGTATACCGCAATTGCTTCTTCTTCAATCGGCACAACTGGTTTATGTGTTACCCTGTAGATAGCGCGAACTGTCTAGAACAAAACCTATGTGGATTGTTTTGCCCGCTAGGATCATTTTAGGCCACCCTCCCCTATATAGAATTTGCTTATGTGGCCATCTCCATATCAAAATGTACCCAAACTTTTTTTTTTTCAATTGTTATACCCAAATTTCACACCATAAATAAATTCTGCACTCTTCAATTAGCCTAAATACACATTTATATGAAATTCGTACGAATAGTTTCTCAGAAAAAAAATATTGTAAAATGAACATATATTATCCAAATTGAAGTTCGGTACTCGATTGTTGAAATGATACGTTATGACTTTGTCACTTCTGTTAATGTATTACTTCTTGCCAATAGTACCATTTCACTCACTTAATATGTTTCAACTATTGCTAGCCCAAATATTTCAACAAAAAAAAAAAAAAAAGCAATTTTAGCAAATTACAACGACTATTTGGAAAATGATTTTTTCATGACTAAAATTTAAGACATAAAAAATCGCACGGAGTTGATCCTACATTACGTACGCCATGGATTAAACGATAACATTCCTGGAGACATCATGAACAAATTTTAAAAGAAATTTCAGTTTTACAATTTTCGGTACTGTAAATTTTTAAACTTCTACGGAGCTGGTCTTACATTACGTACGCCATGAATTAAAGATTAATAGTGTATTTACACGTAAAAATTGGAAGGAAGAAAAATCACCTGCGACTCGTCAGATTTCCTATGAAACTTACGTAACAGCCATTTCCTTGGCTGTTCGGGAAAAGGCTTTTCTATCATCAGATTTCCAAAAAATCTCACGACCAATTTTAAATAAAATTTCATTCTTAAACTTCTAAACATCCGACAATATTACTTTTTATACCGTCGGATAGAGAAGAAAATGTACTTTTAAATGCAATTTGTTTGAAAGCTGTATCTCAATTTGTTTCTGATTTATTAATTTTTTTTTGTAGTTTTTATTACTTTTTTGTCATAGTGGCAACACTCTGTTGTCCATCGTTGTTGAAACCAAAGGGAAATACAGATTACTGTATATACCAATCAGATAACGAATAAATTGCGGATTAAACCAATGAAAACGTTCAGATATGCTTTTGATTTATTACCCTGACGAGAACAATAACCATTTTTTCCAAATTGTTAAAAAATAAATAAATTACATTTTTAAAATTATGATTTTCTGAACATCAAAAACAACCCCATAAACCGAATGTTAATTCGAAAAATACCTGAAAGATAAATTTGAAATTTAGAATTCGCATTAAGCAGGACATAACAAATATAAATCTATCAAAAAAAGTAAGTTGTAATTCATATTTTTTTCAAATATCAATTTCATATTTTATAATACATATTATATATTTTTTTGTTACAAACCCAATGTATTTGTGTTTGTGTTTTCTAGTGTTATAACTATAAACAAAATTATTGCATTAGAATTATAATTTCAGGAGATATTAATAAAAATACGAAATTGTAATTTAACATTAGAAGCTCTAAATTTTGAATGTTCATAATTCAAAAACTTATTATTCAAATGACAAGAAGATTCGTTTTTAGACACATTTTGAAACAAAGATTCAAAATATATTGTCAAAATAGGGTGTTGCGATTGAAAAAAAAACAATGTTTGGTCTAGTTTTGTTTTGCAGAAGGCCCCAGCTGTATGGACTTACTTCCAACCGATTGGTTTCAATAACTTTTGACTAATATAATTAGTTGCAGAATCAGCAGGAAGTGTTTACTTTTTTTTCCGCGACTGTATATTGTTTTTCGGCTTAAAGGAATTCATAGTTTAAAATATTGTACTTGTAAGAGTTTTTAACTACTGTTATTATAATTACTTATTTGAATAGATGAATATAGAGTGAATATTTTTTCTACAAGAAGATTCAGGTGCTAAGTAGAAAAATAGTAAATATTTTGTATTTAGTTCATTATTCTGTTTGTAACAAAAGCGATACTCATAATTCATGTTGTAAATAAATTCGGTGCTTCTCTTGGTTCGTTTACGAATAAAATTTTTCAATGAAAAAATATCGGTGGTTTGCATTTAAAAAAATTTAAATAAATGGTTTAAACCACGAAATTGCTAATTATGAAATGGTGTATTTCAAATAAATAAACACTGGCAGAACTATAAATACACTATGCAATAAAAAAAAGTGCCCAGTTAAACTGATGGCATTGAGCTCATAGGCTATTCACACTGATTGTACATTAATTTCTTATTTCAAAGAATAATGCCCGTCAAAAAATAATTGAAGTGGATTTAGCACCAGATTCCCCCCTTTATACTTAACGTATGAACCTCCAAATCAAATGAAGGAAGCGCCTTATCGGAATAAACTGGTATATCAAATTTCAAGCAAATCGAATAATTCAGCATGATAAACCCATTTATCTAAATTAAGGGGTGGACTGGCTCCCGTCCCCCCTTTTATACTTAATCAATAAACCTCCAATTCTAATCAAAGCAGATCCTAAACCAAATATACCGGTATACCAAATTTGGAGCAAATCGAATAATTCTGCATAAAAACCCATTTATCTAAATTACGGTGGGTAGCTCCCTTTTCTCCCTTTATGCTTAACTAAAGAATCTCCAAATCTAAATAGGGAAGCTCCTTAAGAGGTCTCGGGACTCTTAAAATTGGAAAAAATGAAAAAAAGGACCATTTTCAAAATTTAATATCTTAAAATGTATTTGATATTAAGACACAATTTTAAGTGGGAATGAAAGATACAAGTAAGATCTTTCATTTCAAATATTTGAAAAAATTGCAAGATGCAGAATTAGCATTTACAGGGGTATCCAAACTGTCAGACATTTGTCAAGCAGAAAATCGGCATAACAGCTTATGCGCACGATTCCAAAATAGATTTTGCAACTAGAATGAAAATTTTGGTGCCTACTTATACCTGAGATTATAATAATTACCCTGAACTTAAATAAATTTGTATTTAAAGCATTTTTATATTTTTAATGCAAAGTTGTATTTAGCTAATGCAAAATTCAAAAAATTTCAACAATAAAAATCCCTAAAAAAATATTTTCTTTTTATAATAAAAAGAAAATTTTAGGCTTGTTTTGAAAATTTCATGAAAAAATATTCAGAAGTTTTTGAGATATCGTGCGCGTTATGTCCAAAAACGTCATTTGGAGAAAAATGACTTCAAAATTTTGAAATCACCGTTTCAGCTATTGAGCAAGTATAATTCTAAATGCCGTAAATTCGGTTCTAATGAGAATTTCCAGAAAACAATTATAATAAAATTTTCAGAAAACATAGAAGTCTAATATCTAAAAAAAAATAAAATTTTGAAAATTTTAGAGCTTTAAGAGTCCTGAGACCCCTTAATATAATAAACCGGTATACCAAATTTGGAGCAAATAGAATATTTCTGCATAAAAAATCCATTTATCTAAATAAAGTCTAACCCAATGTAGTCTAACCACACTTTCCCCCCTTTATCCTTAAACAATGAACACCCAAATCTAATCAAGGCAGCTTCTAAAGCATAATAAACTGGTATACCAAATTTGGAGCAAATCGAACATTTCTACATGAAAAACTCATTTATCTAAATTAAGGGGGTTATCCCCCCTTTCCCTCCTTTATACTTAAGTAATGAACTTCCAAATGTAATCAGGGAAGCTCTTTAATATAATAAACCGTTATATCAAATTTGGAACAAATCGAATACTCCTTCATGAAAAACCCATTTATCTAAATTAAAGGGAAGGGGAACTAACCCCCCTTTCCCCCTTTATCCTTAAAATATGAAACCGCAAAACTAATCAGGGAAGCGCCTTATCAAAATGAACCTAGAAAAAAATTGAAGCAAATCGGATATTTCTATCAAGAGTTATCGCGTTACGTACGTACATACATACGTACAAACAGAACCGGCGGGCACATAAGCTCTCAGGTTTTGATAGCCTGTGAGCTAAAAATGAACAATTATAATAATTGTGCTTTTTCATTTAAAAAAAAAAAAAAAAAAAAAAAAAAAACATAGAAAAGGTTGAAGATTTTTAAATAATGTCAATGAATAAATAAGATAATAAGATTAACAGTATTAATATTTAAACTTTACTTGTTTTACGAAATATACAAACACTAAAAAAACAGTCACAGAGAACTTTGACTCGAAAACATACTTCACATTTTCTTGCACTTAAAGATTTCGTCTTTAAAAGATGATTTTATACGTAGATTTTAAGTCTAATTTACAGAAAAAAAATTAAATTTACCAAGTAGCATGTCACTTCTTAATTACGAATGTTATTAAAAGTTAGATGTAGATTAGAAATAATATAAAATATAATCTTAAAATTTATTAATAATAACGTGCTTGCTTTTCTTACTTAACTAAAGAAAAAGATAAAGCAATAAATAATTAAATATATTCCTTGCAAATTCCGCGTAAAATAAAATGTAGAAATATCCCATAATCTTATATTAAAAATAATGTAGATAATTATTTTTACTTCTCCTCGTAAAAATACATTTTCCACGGTGGCAGGCTTATAAAGGAAATTTCATAAGGAAAGGCTAAAAATAAATTCACCTTAAGCTAACATTTTTTTCCTAATGTTAATACTCTACTTTGCTAGAAAAAAAGTGAACTTTTGTTACAATTTATAATAATGTGATGTAATTGTATATTTTGTATCATAAAACACTTAATCCGACTATTAAAGAATTTTTTAAAATTATATCATACTAGTTTTAACCTAAAAATTGTTTTCTTAAAATATTCCTTAACTGGCTTATGTTTTAAGGTTTTGCAATAATTAATTCCCACTCTCCATAAAAAAATTTAAAAATATGAAACTGATTTTTTTTTTTTTTTTTTTTTCTTTTTACTTTAAACAAAAATGAATCAAGGCTCATTTTAAAAATTATACTTTTAACACGCATTGACTTTTTTAAAAATATTTGTATAATTTGAGGTTTTTACTTTCTTCTATCTTCAATAAAAGAAAGTATTGTAATCGAAATTTTTTTCGACTTCCGGTTTTCGACGGATTTGCACGTTTTAGGGGTCAGTGATCCCCAAAAACATGTTTATAAAAACGTCTGTCTGTCCGTGTGTCCGTCAGTCCGTGTGTCTATCGCCATTGTACAATCAAAGAGTGTATGAAGTTATGCATAGAATTGAACTAAATTTTTGTTTTAAGTTTTTCTATATGGCAAGTAGGTCCTCCCTGAATTTGAAAAAAATTCGCCGGTATTGGCACTGTAACAGCGATTTTTGTGCGATTTTGAATATTGTACCATCCAAAGTGTATGAAGTTATGCATAGAATTGAACCAAATTTTTACTTTAAGATTTTGGCTATGGCAAGCAGGTCCTCCCTGTATTTGGAAAAAAATCGCCGCTAGGGGGCGCTGGAATTGCGATTTTTGTGCGATTTTGAAAATTGTACCATCTAAAAGTTCATGAAGTTATGCATAGAATTGAACCAAATTTTTATTTTAAGTTCTTGGCTATGGCAAGCAGGTCCTTTCTTAATTTAGAAAAAATATCGCCGGTAGGGGGGCTGTAATAGCGATCTTTTGTGCCATTTTGAATATTGTACCATCGAAAAGTGTATGAAGTTGTGCATAGAATTGAGCCAAATGTTTTGTGTTTGTTTTTGGTCATGGCACAAAGGTCCTCCCTGAATTTATTGCGATGTCTGTACCATTTTCATTATTTCACGATCGAAAAGAATTGAAGTTATGTATATAATTGAACCAAATTTTTTGTGTATTTTTCTGGCTATGGCATGCAAGTCTTCCCTTAACCTGAAAAAATTCTGCCAGAAGAGGGCGCTGTAATAGCGATGTTTGTGCCATTTTCTTTATTGTACATTCGAAAAGTGTATAAAATTATGCATCCAATTGAACCAAATTTTTTGTGCATGTTTTTGGCTTTGGCCAACAGATCCTCCTTGAATTTGGAAATATCGCGCGGTAAAGGGGCTCTGTGATAGCGATTTTTGTATAATTTTCTTGATTTTTCGTAGTTCTATTGTCCATCGGCGTCTCGTGCAAAGGCGTTAACTCTTCGTGCAAAGGCGTGAACTCGCGTCGAGCAAAGGCTTAAACTCGCTTCCTGCTAAGCCGGCTATTCGCAAACATCTGATAACAACAGAATAAGGAAAAACTATTAATTTTAACAAATATCATGATATAGATTAACTCGTTTTTAGTTCGTTTAATTGTATTTATTTATATGTTTTACTTCTAGTACTTTTTACCTGCTTTTGATACTTTGAATATAAGATATAATTCACCAAGCTATTCTGTAATTTAATGCGAGTGCTTTGTGCTTTGTGATATCTTTTTTGACATTGTTTAACATAAGTATATAAATTTTGATTACTTCAGACTGCAATTATGCTATATTAAGTGTTTCTTATAAGCTCTTTTTTTTTTTTTTTTCTTTTGTCAAATATTCTTATATTTGTAAACATGACTGAAGCATAACAGTTTATTTCCATTCAGTGGTAGAAATAATTATTATTAATATAAAATATTTGTTTTACATTTTATTTTAAAAAAATAGATTTATTCAATGCATTTTTTAATTAATTATTCATTTGTTGGACTACCTTTTAAAGTACCGAATTCTCGAAATCTTAACATTTAAGCGGTGATATTAATTTCTAAAGAAAGAAAAGCAACATTATTTTGTTGCAATGTAAAAATAATTGCATGTATCAGCTTTAAACATTTATGTGCTTATGATATCATTGCTCTTTAAACTACGTTAAATAATGCACAAATTTGTTATTGTCATGCATTTATTATTTTTTTATTATTAATTTTAATGATTTAGATTTTGTTTGTAAGTTAATAATTTGTAGCACCCCAAAATATTTTAAACTTAACGAAAATAACTGATATTCTATCTATTATGTATAAATCGTGCCTTTTTCAATATATATAGGCCCCACCAGTGGCCGAGCTGGTAGACGGAAAGTGCTGGGTTCGATCCCAATCGCGCCCGTCGCCTAATCGTTCGGAGTTTTCATGGTTTTCTTCGAACCTTGGATTTCCAAGCGTAAATACGGGTTAGGTTCCCTTAGAAAGACCCCCACGAAGGGAACCCCCCCCCCCCTTTAAGGCCTATATACCTCGTGTTGATAATTGATGTTGAGGTATTAACATGTGTAACTAGCTTTTGAAATATTAAGATGTATAAGATAGAAGAAAGTTTTGGGATTGGCACATCCAACTAGTTTCATTATGTGATTGTACATAAATATTTTTTTATTATTAAATTGTATATACGTGATATTATATATTTAGAAGTGATTCAGAAGAACGGGACAAAAATTAAAGTTCAAAGCAGGCATGCGAAAAAGAATAAAAAATCACATAGGAACTTGAGGTCACAAACGCCATCCGGGGCCACTAGAGGACGCTTCCATGAAAACACGAGCTGAACAAATTGAGAGACATGATTTACTCGAAAATATAACATTGATTCTTTAATCAAAATGGAAACCTTTCTTATGGAAAGCGAATGAACTGTTGATGATAGTCAGATGACTTAGTCTATTATTATAGAGATTGGTTTTCAATTCTAAAAACATCGCAAAGAATAATATTTCTTAATGATTAAAAATTTATTTACACATGACTATTAAAAACAGAAAAAAACCCTTTAAAATTACTGTTAAATAAGTACGTGTTAAAAGCAGGAAAATATTAAAAATTATGTCTTGAAAATTGTATTTATACGTGAATATTAAATAAGAAAGGAAACTTTAAAATAATAAATACATTAATATGCGTTTAACCCTTTTCGGGTCAAGAAACTTCTATTCGTTAAATGTAGAAATTAGTAAATGGTACCAGAATTTACAAACAAATTACGAAATACTAAAATGCTTTTGTTTACTTATTTATACCAAATTTGGAGTAATAATTCTGCATGAAAAACCCATTTACCTAAATTAAGGGGACGTAGTTCCACTTTTTCCCCTTTATACTTAAGTAATTAACTTCCAAATCTAAATAGGAAAGCTCCTTAACATAATAAACCGGTATACCAAATTAGGAACAAATCAAATATTTCTGCATAAAAAATCCATTTATCTAAATTAAGGGGAGGTAGCCCTCCTTTCCCCCCTTTATACTTAAGTAATGAACTTCCAAATCTATTCAGGGAAGCTCCTTAACATAATAATCCGGTATACCAAATTTGGAGCAAATCGAATATTTCTGCATAAAAAATCCATTTATCTAAATTAAGGCGGGGGGGGGGGGACTAACCCCACTTTTCCCCCTTTATCCTTAAACAATGAACCCCCAAATCTAATCAAGGCATCTTCTTAACTTAATAAAATAGTATACCAAATTTGGAGCAAATTGAACAATTCTACTTGAAAAACTCATTTATCTAAATTAAGGGGGTAGCCCCCTTCCCCCCCCCCCTTTATACTTAAGTAATGAACTTCCAAATCTAATCAGGGAAGCTCCTTAACATAATAAACCGTTATACCAAATTTGGAGCAAATCGGATATTTCTGCATGACAAACCTATTTATCTAAATTAAGGAAGGGGGACTAACCTCCTTTTCCCCCTTTATCCTTAAAATATGAACTCACAAACTAATCAGGAAAGCGCCTTGTCAAAATGAACCTAGAGAAAAAATTGAAGCAAATCGGATATTTCTAGCAAGAGTTATCGAGTTACGTACGTACATACATACACACATACAGAACCGGCGGGCACATAAGCTCTTAGGCTTTGATAGCCTGTGAGTTAAAAATGAACAATTATAATAATTGTGCTTTTTCATGAAAAAATATAGAAAAGGTTGGAGATTTTGAAATAATGCCAATGGATAAATAAGATTAACCGTATTAATATTTAAATTTTACTTGTTTTCCGAAATATACAAACACTAAAAAAAGTAACACTGAACTTTGATTTGAAAACATACTTAACATTATCACGCACTTAAAGATTTCGTCTTTAAAAGATTATACTTTTAACACGCATTGACTTTTAAAAAAAAATATTTGTATAATTTTAGGTTTTTTCATTATGTGATTGCACATAAATATTTTTCTATTATTATTAAATTATAAATACGTTATGTTATATGTATACAAGGGGAAAAGGACGGGAGCAAAATTAAAGTTCAAAGCAGGCATGCAAAAAAGAATAAAAAATCACGTAGGAGCTTGTGGTCACAAACGCCATCCGGGGCCGCTAGAGAGCGCTTCCTTGAAAACACGAGGTGAGCAAATTGAGCGAGATGACGTTTATAATTTCAGCATGAGCGAAATGATTCATTCAGCGAAATGAGCTCCCACACATTTCACCCGACAAGACAGAAAAGGTCTGCAGGTTACCTTTCCCACGAGTTCGATTGGTCGAAGTGGCGCTATCGCATGTCCACCGCGATCACAAGATTTGCCTCCAACAATTTTTTTTTTCTTGTGGTTTTTTTGTAAGAGTTTATTTACGAAACACCGCTGCGAACGTCCGGAAATTTTACCCAACCTTCATAAAAACATTTTAACACCACAATTTTTATTTAAAACTACTTCACTTATTTATTTAAGAGTTTTCTCAAATTACAATTAAACCGATTTTACGAAACATTTTATCATTTGATCGGTGTCAAATCGACACCAGCTGGACTTTCTAGTGTTAAGTCTCAGGAATACTTAACAGAAAGAATTGTTGTGGCAGCAGGTTGTGATATAGATACATCTGATATGTTTGAGAACGCTCGCCAGTCCATGCAGCGTATGCTGTAATGCGTGTCTCCAGGCGTCTGGTAAAAACTTTGGTCACCTGTTATAGTAGTATTGGTCGTATTTGTGTAACATGTGTGGAAATACAGCATAAATAAAATGATGTTTGTTTATTCCAGTATTTCATTTAATGTTCAGCCACTTCTAGCATGTATTTGCTACATTTGGTAAAAACACATTAAAATTATATTAAAAACCTGTAAAATTGTATTAAAAACCTCAAATGTTTTTAATCAAATCTTTTTAATATAATTTTAATGTATTTTTTTAGTATCGTCTTTTAAGCGAATAAATATTTTAATATATGTTTCGACTTTTCTGTTTGCAATATATATTGTGATATGCTTACTTAATTAACCACGACAATAGCAGTTAGCTGTCTCGACAGCATTTGATTCGGCCTTAAAATCCCTCAGGCAAAGGAAACCTGAATGGAAACCTGATTACAGGAGTTCGCCTCTAGTCGTTTAATCACGATTTAATCATCCGTAATCTTTTCAAAATAGACAAAATTAGCATGTTTTCAGAATTTGCGGTGTCTGGATGGGGGTTAGCCAGTGTAGCTCGTATGGGGCAGAAACCACTAATTATCTAAAATTATATTATACAGGTACTACGGATAGAATAGCAAAGACGTGAATTATCACTTTGCTAACTAAGCGTAAACGAACAGAGTGAAAAATGTCCAAGCCGGAAATGGAACCCGGACCCCTGGAATAGCGCTCCAGTTGTCTATGATAAGCCACGAGGACGATGCCCAGCTTGGCATCTGCTGATTAGTGGATTCTGAAAAGTAGTTGAAAAATTAATTAAATGATATTGGGTACTTCGGATAATTACATTTATTAAAATTATTCATAACTGCAGTTAGGATAAATTTTTTAACTATGATAAAAAATAATAATTATTAAAGAATTATTTATAATGACAATAAAGTTAATTTATAAGGCAGAATGCATATAGAAACCTTTCAAATTAGGTTCACCTTGAATTTTAATATTTTTTTATGTCATTTTAAACATTTAGAAAATTTATTAATTTAATTAATGAACTTTTTTTTAATCAGTTGATTGAAACTAAGATTTAATCCCTATTTAAATTATCTAATTAAAATCGTTGACAAGTTATTTAATAGAGATGAGTAATTTAAACAAAGAAGACAAAACAGGCATTTGACCGCAACGGAAAATAACCGGCATCTTACCCCAAGGGAAAACAACCGATTTTTTACTCCAAAAATTTTTCCTCGACACCTCCAAAGTATTGGATAAGACACCGATCCTCCCACTGATGACGTGAAGAAGCGGGCGCCGGCAGCCATTTTTGATTTGCAGAAAGGCCAGGTACTAGTACTCTCTAAAAACATCAGATTTATTTGTCTGTTCTTTAAACTAAGACAGTGTTCATACGCTCCAAGGACTTTCAAGGACCTTTTACCAAGATATTTGTAAAGTAATATTTGCCTTATTAAATGATAAAAAAAAAATTCTATCTTCAGATATAGCGACCAGTACATTACAAAATTTCTGGTACTAAAGCACCTAAAATCCTCTGAATACCTTGATGCATACGAACCTTGTACGACTTACACAGGCAAATAAAGAAGGCGCGTAAAATACACTTTGGACACTTACCAGAAGTGTTAAGACGAAATAGAAATAAGAAAGCACCACTTATTTGTTTTTAAAGAGCGCAAACAGAAATTAAAGTATCAGTAGGGAACCCCCTTCCTTGCAGCTGAGCGGCGTTTCCCTACAGCACCTGCGCATATGAATACTACGTGATACGGAATCTTGTACAACACGGCATATCACCTGAAGTTACCCTATATTCAATTCCGTTATTTCAATCAATTGAACATTTGTATAAACACTCATTAACATAGTCATTAGAAACTTATATAATAAATATGCATTACCTATAATACAAATGAATAGAAATAAATAAAAAAGCATTTTTTTACGCTCATTTACATAAATTAACGCTATTTAACATTTATGAATTTATACAATGCTTTTACACAATAAGATAAAACAATATCTTGGTCTTGAAAAAAAAATACTTATTGTAGTTTGATCATTAAGTATATTGATGACTCTACTTAAATAAACGAGTTTCAGCTGAAATCTCATTTGTAAAATACATAAGAAGATATCCTCTTTATTTCTTTTGGAACATCATTATTTCACGTGGAAAAAATTGGAAAAATGAGAAAATATTCCAATGTATTGTTATTTAACATTTTCGACATCACTATATGCGATGATTTTAAAGCAAATCATAAATTTTATTATATATAAATTCACTGAACGTTTCTGTAATGTTACAAACTGTAAAACTGACTTTATATAAATTAAAAAAAAAATGTAAATTTTTGACTATTTTGATACACATATAGATAAGAAATTATTTGAATATAAATATATAATAACATAAATAAACACTTGTTTATTTTTTAGTGTTATATTTATGTATAAATGTATTTAAATATTATTGTACTAGAAAGATAACAGTCAAAAATTACGGAAAATGTAATATATAGATCTGTTATATACAACACATCTGCAAGAATATGAGTTTTTTTCGCTCTTTCCGCAGTGATAGATGAAAATAACGCATTTTAAAAAAGAAATCCATTTATAAAAATTATGTATAATGAATACATAAAAATGCAATTTAAGTGTAAATTAACTTTTTGTCAGAAAACTTCAGGATATACGACGTTTTTTGTAAAAACTTTTTTATTATTTAAAAGCTGAGCTTGCTTTTCAGTATCTTCAACATAATGCTTAACTGTCCTTCCTCTTTACATCTTGTAATAATTACATGAGAAAAAACCAGTGTAATGTCCATGAGAAAAAACCAGTTCTTTTAAATACAGTCGACTATAGAAAATGTTTATCCTTCTAACTTATTTATCATGTTTGTAAATGGCAGTATAAATGAAAATTTCATTCATATCAATTCATTTCATTCATTAATCATTCATTTCAAATGAAAAATACTATAAATTATTGAAAGAAAAGGTGTTTCATTGTTAAAAAAAAATATTGTATATTACATGTCTACTTCATTAATACTTTTCAATCAAAGAACAGAACAAACCTAACAAAAAAACATTGCCGCTTTGAATTGCCATTATCGTCTGCATGAGAAAAAAAATAAACACTATAAAAACCATAGAGGTAATTCAGTGTAGAAGGAATATCAACATCGGTCCCCTTCTCTCATGTAGACTTTTTCATGGTGCTACGACCGGCGGTGAAGTAATTAACATTGTATTAAAAGAGAGGCGAAATAGTAACTCAGTGAGCGACTTTTTGTATGTGAACGATTCTCAAATATGAATGACTCATCATAATAGCTCTGTGCTTGTTTACATTAGGAAATCACGGTTTACATCACGGTTTCTGAAATGGTTTAACGATAGCACAAAATATCAAACTTTTCTAATAGAAAATATGCTGAACATATGCTGTTTTTATAGAAAAATGTGATGAACAGACGTGACTCAAGATAGAAGAAATAAATGTAAAAAAAAAAAAAAAGACATGCATTCATTAATATTTAATATATATATATATATTTAATGCTCTAAAAAGTGGGAAATTTTTGGGATTGAAGTGAAATTGTTTTATTTTCTCATTCCAAGGGAAAAAAATGAAAGATTGGGCGCCAATTCAATTTAACTTTTGTTTAAGTTTTTTAATGATATTATATTATGTACGTTACCTATGTATATATATGTATATAAAGTTGCCGCCCAGGCTTTCATTTTTTCCCCTTGGGCATGGGAAAATAAAACAATTTCTTTTGAAGCCCAAATATTTTTTTGCTATTTTTAGTGTATTTAAATATATATATATATATATATATATATTTTTTTTTGGGGGGGGGGGGGGATTTTAATGAAAGCATGTCTTTCAAAAATAAATAAATAAAAATTTAGAAAAATACGTATATTTTGTTTTTAATTTTATAGTCTAACAACTAATTTTTAGTCTTATTTTACATTTATTTTATTCTTAATTTTTTTGTACAAACTATAGCGCAGATAGTGCAAAATATTAGACATTTTGGTACTTTTCCACTATAGGGGTCTTGCCTTTCTTTTGAAAAACTTGTTGTAATTCGGGCATCAGAAAGTGAGATTTGTGGTCAAATTATATAAATAGCTATGAAAATCAAATAAACAAACTTTTAAGTTTATTTATATACTCTACAAATATTTTACTTATATCTATATTATTGTTGTTTTTTTATATACAATTTACTTCTGTTTGTATACCAAAATAGTTAATATAGTTGCTTCTGTATATTAAATAAATTGTGTAAATATTGAAAAATTACTTGTGTAGTATATAAAACAGTGAATAAGTTGCTAGAAAATATGTTGCCAAATTTCATTTACTGGTACTTTTCCGTTATACGGACATCATTGTCGCCAATTGTAATAGTTGGCGCAAAATAGAAAATCATGTGAATTGAAACATTTGAAAAATAAAAGAAAAAACATGAAGATAAAGTGAGCATTTAAAAAATATAACATTTGAAAATTACAGACTTTTACGAACTACTTTATTAAATCACAAATATATACTTAAAATAAGTGAACAAATAACTGTTATAGATTAGAGTAATAAATTAAAACTCATATTAAGCAGAGCAGATGTCATATATTCCCGCGGCCACCATCTTGGATTTTTTCTTGGCGAGAAAATCCCTTTTCCGCCAAGTAGTAAATGTCGCCACGCAGCGATTTATGCGTTTGTTAAGATTAACGAAAACAAAATGTAAAACATCACCAAGAAATCTCAAAATATCGAAGATGGCTGTCGCGGGAATATACAGCATCTGGCAAAGATGTCATATCATATTGGCGCGATTTTTTTCTGACGCCAATGTCATATACGTACCGGGTACTTAACTTGCGCCAAAGTGTCATTATTTTACTTAATATGGTAACCCTGATATAGATGATGTAATAAAGAGGTTTTCGCCAAAATGGCGTCGGTAAAAAGTCGCGCCAATATGAGCGACTATGTATGGTATATGACATTTGTGCTCAGCATATAAAACTTGTTTTCTATTGCCGCCATTAAAGTTTCAGCTGTACGATCGGGAATAGGAGAAAGGAAACATCTCCGTGTTTCACGACATAAACCACCTAATACCCACTGAGAAGAAAGAAAACGTCCTACGTTGTTTTTTTTTTTCTGGTAAAAAGACTTTCATCTACTTCTATAACTTTATTAGGTCCACCGATTTCTCTGTTTGGTGATGAACATAAAGCATTTGCACAAACTTCTCTCAAATAACTATCCCAGTCCACTGTTGTGCTGTGGTTCATATCAAATTGCAGCCCACAAAACTCAATCGATGTCATCTCTTGGCACCATAAATATATAAACCTTAACGCATTAAGAAAAGACAACCGCGATCCTTCAAACCATGTTTTCTGTCGGTTTCCTACGCTTTCTCGACATGATCGTAAGCTACACCTCCGTTTCAGATTTCCAGAAATCATCCATAATTTCATTTCATGGTTTTTTGAACACAATATTTTATTATGCAGAATTCCAAATTCTTGAAACAGTTTTATCGTAATTTTCTCATCATCTGGTCATTGCCAAATGGTAAAATCCATCTCGGCGTCAGCAGTAAAAGTAAATTATAACTTTATAAAAAAAAAAAAATATTAATTAATTCGAATAACATATTAAATAGCTTTTAAGGTTAAATAAAAATCATTCATGCGATTCACGTTTCATAAATAGCAAATCACAATGTTCCACATGGTTTGCAATAAAAATTCTTTTCACGATCAGGGTTGAAATAATTGGCGCATTAGCATACATTTTGGCATGGTGTCCGTATAACGGAAAATAACTCATTTTCTCTATCTCACCAAGGTCCGATACTGGAAAAGTACCTAAAGCACATTAAAATCGGGCAGTTAGGAGCTCGGACAGTGCAGCTCCGACCATTGGCAATTATGTTATTAGTAGCATCGGGATGAAGATGTACAGTCGTACATTTTCGTATATTACACTTTTAAATTCTCATCCATGTAGATTCTGAAAAAAAAAAAAAAAAAAAAAAAAAAAAAAAAAAAAACCTTAAAAGTTTGGTGACCTCGATTATAAATGATTAATGGTTTTAAATGAGAATTTCTCCAAAATAGCCAGCTATCGTCAAGTTGGCTTTATGTATGAAAACTTGTTTTTGTTGCCAAATTTGGCGATATTGTGTAAAATTTGGCAATATTTCGCCAAGTTGGTCAACCTTTGGCGCTACTGTGGTAACTCTGCATTAGTATTTTTCAACAATTACTCATTACGTCATTACAATGAGTCGGTTCTACCGGAATTGTGAGGGACACACAGAGACTTGCATTTTATATAAATAAATGTATTTAAATGTATGAAAGCATGAAACGGGTAAACGAGAAAATTTGGTGTTGTTTCTTTTTCTTAATTTTTTAATTATTTTTTTCTCAGTTTTTCTCCGTAAACTTTTATAAAAATAAAGTGTAATACAATGGCATATTAGCAAGTATGCCCTTCATACACCAGTTGCTTACGATGGCCTTTCACAATTCTATCTCAAGAATCACTAAAAAAGTAGCTGAGTCTAAAACTGTAGGATAATTTTGTATAAAAGTATTAAAAAAACAGATTTCGTTGGTGATGCATACCATAGTGGGCTTAACAATTAAGAATCAAAAATTAAAAAAATCATTAACAAAAATGAAAATCACAATAATTTGAGCTTCATTTGATTCGAGAACTGATAGGCTTTGTAGTATGTTGTACGGGATAAGTGCCTAGTGCACAGACAACAAACATCTCAAATTTATTTGGAAATATTTCACTTCGATTCAAACTCTTTTGGGGAAAACTGGCCAGCGAAGCGTGCGAAGTTCCCTTACTGATATCATAAATTAGTTTGAATAAAACTTTTGAAAACTTTATTAGAAAATCTCACAACGTTATGCTAAGGAATGCGGAATGAAATTTCAATAAGATACTCTGTATTTTGTCCGAAAACTAATATTTTATTCCGTATTTAAAAAAAAAAATAGTTTTTAAACGTTCATGTATCTTTAAATTTTGTGTAAAAACTTTCTAATGATATTAAGAATAAACATTTTAAACAAATTCTTTATCATAAATGTTCGACTATCTGTTCTATGCTAATTGTAAACCTCGTTTTTCATAGAATTTTCGTCAAACTACTATAACAAAGAAGAAATTCATACATAAGAAAACTACTGAAAAGAAGAATGCTTGCTTTTTCAACATGTTTTCTTACCCTTTATTTATACTCTTTCAGATATACTTTCTTGAATTCACGAATATTATACTGCCAGCACTGTCGCTAGGATTTATCCGTTAATTGACAAATATCCGTTATTTTTTTCTCCCTTACAGGCGGTGAAATATCCATCAATTGAAGATTGTCTGGAAAAAATAAATTTGTTGACGTTCGAATCGAACTATCCATCTCAGCGTTACGAAACATGTACGCTACCGACAACTCTGCAGTTGGACATATATGAAACGATTTGAAGTAAATATGTTTGCTTCAAATGGGCATAGTTTGATTTATTTCGTTAAAAATATTTGAATTTTGAAGTTAATTCCGGGAAGATTTCGTCTTTAATGAGATTGTGGCTGGGGTTTTAAAACTTTAGTATTAATGCAGGATAAAAACATGAATTATAAATATTTGTAAGTACATTGCTAAATATAAAATATGAATATTATATTTTTATTCGATAAGATTTTTTTTTTGAGTAAAATCGATTTTTTTTCATTTAATATTTAAATTAAAAGTGTTCATTTAAAATATAATTTATATGTGAAAATGTTTTTGTAAGCATTTTTATAAATTATTTTTTTTTTACTTTTTTCACCTTATTCGACTTTAAAAAACAAATTGTGAGTACTTTTGAATGAAATAAAAAATAATTGCTATTTATCTTTAAATTCGAAAACATTTCCTCTTCTTTAATTAAATTATAAATCTTAATTTATATAATTTTCGATTTTTCATTTTAAATGAATTGGGATTTTAGTATTAATAGTATGCACTCTAGGAATGAATGGAATTTAACCCTCATTTTCAGACTTTTTGGAAGTATTCACGGATAAAACGTGTTTGCTAGGAGAACGGAAATGATTTCTTAAAAAATGAGAAATAACGTATTGTATATTTCTATTGACGAATTTTTCCGACAGTGTAATGTGCTTTCTTCCTAAGTGTACCTGTGCACGATATCCAAACAAATCAAGTGCTGTGAGCCTCGCGGACTTCGCCCACTTGGTTATGACTCATAAATTATTAATAGAGCTGTAGTGGGCATAGAAGGATGCGACGGATATTATTTAAAATATACTTTAATTAAAACTTTAAAAATAAATTATTTACAAATTAAGAAAACACATATTTGCACCGACAACATTTGAATGTACATAAACTCTCGTGTCGATTTGAAAACGTCGGAAAAGAGTTGTTTCGATTCTTTTTAGTGATCGTTTGC
Organism: Maratus speciosus; assembly: GCA_963932465.1. Taxonomy (NCBI): domain Eukaryota; kingdom Metazoa; phylum Arthropoda; class Arachnida; order Araneae; family Salticidae; genus Maratus; species Maratus speciosus. Next base: position 409,930,676 of record OZ010795.1, on the reverse strand, counting down.
CGGTGGAAACGATGGAATAAATAAAAAGATAGTCTTCGCTTTGCCACACAGTGATCAAATAATCAGTTCACTTTGCACCCTTACACATTTCATACAGCAATAATTATAACACAGTCCCAACACACGATCGTTACTAACTCGATCTTATCTTTAACATATATAGCAGTATTTATATCGTAAATCTCTACTGCTAATTAAAATTATTAAAAAGAGTAAATTATGCACTATATTTGGTATAAAGATTATAAGCTGTTTGTACAAACAGAAATACTAATAATGTATGAAAAGTTATATAGAAAGTATTTCTAAGCAAATCTTATTCAAGTAAAATTGCCTTGTCCAAAAATATTAATCCACAATTCATCAAAAGATAAGGTAAATATTTAGCGAAGAGTTGAAGAGGAAAAAAATATGTACAATATGCGCGCAGTTTCAAAATTTATATAATTTTTTATTTGCATTTAAACACAAAACCGCGCGGTTTGCTCTTGACATATGTACATTGTACATACGTGAATACAATACTTGACAGCATTTAAAATTTTAGAGTCTGTATGATTTCTTTTATAAACATATTACACAAAACGTATAATACATCTAAAAGTTTTGATTGAATTAAGAGTTTAAAAATTTATACAATAATAGTAAAGAAAATAATGATGTAAATAGCTTTAAGATTTGTATCTATTTTGTAGATTCGTGAGAACAAAAAACCCTAATATGTCTCAAGTCACAATAAAAATAGTGTAATTCATACATATAGGTAAGTAATAATGTATAATAATTAAAGCTATATTAAAATTTATATTGGAAGGTTATACCCATAGAGATATTTTAACAAAGCTTAAAAATTTAAATAGTAATAACATTGACACCATATTTGTATTCTTCGAAAACTCTTACCGTCAGATACTAACCGTGAAGTCAATTGAACAAATAGTTTAGGAATTATACACGTTTAAAATTTAAATTGAAACAAAAATTCTGATTTGAAAGCCATAATTTTTTCAGCAAAAGTCGAAATTTGTTCTTAGTGCTGAATTATTTTAAGTTTATTGAAAAGATTTCCCTAGACAGAAATTAAGTATCGAAAAATTTAGTAGGCTTCATTACTAATCAAGGTATAAGTCACATTTCTATAAGGTAATTTGAGACAAATTTAGAAGGAGGCACATGTTTGTTTTCCCCAAATGTAAAATATACACTCTGAAAAATTCAAATAATTTTTTTCGGAATTTAATGTATAATAGATAACGCAATTTAAACACAAGAAATTTAATTTAATAAATATACTGAATTATTAATTTTAGACAAATAATAATATTTTTAATTCCACTGCACATTAAAGATAATTAAGATATTATTAGTAACATTTTAATTAATAATTACATTAATTATAGGTTACAAATTTGTGTATTTTGATGATAGATATCATTTTTTGCAAAATGTTTGTGATGATAACATTATATTTTCTGAACATTTAATTAAAACTATTTTATCTTTTCGTAGAACTTTTTTTCATTAAATATTGATAACATTAAACTGTGACTTATTTAAATGAATTTAAGAAAATATGAATGGTAAATGAGCAAATTAATAAGATATCGTATTAATTTCCTTATAAAAATGTAATATGTCTCTTGCATTTTTTTCGTAGTATTTCTTACTAAAATGATTGTCTATTTATTGCATATCTGCTTATCCGATTTGTCTTGAACTTGCGTAAAATATAAAACTAATTGGTAAACATGACATTTTGATTAATTGCTCATTAACGTAAAGGTTATATTTTGTATTTACCTGTTCAGAACATGTCTCACATTATAGGACATATCTATTCCCAGGCTTTTACTTTGATTTAACAATCACTTTTTAATAGCAGCATAGAGTAATGACAGTATATATCTGTAGAATTATAATTAATCTTTCATTTAAGTTTCAAAATTAATAATAATAATTTGAATAGTAATAATAAATAGCAATAATAATAATAATAATAATAATAATAATAAATGATTTCTTATAATATTTAACACGATTTAAGATTCTTCTATTTAAATATAACAGGTGTTTAAATCTCCACTCTCTTTACACTTAAAAGCGCACTTTATATACAAAATAGCGGTTACTTTTCCTAACAAATAATTTTAAAATTAAAAAAATGCTATAAAATAAAAATACTAAAACATAAAAAATACTATAAATTTGATATGTTTGTTTAATCCTTTTTCAAAATGATATATGCAATATATCTTAAGAATTCCTTTTATTTCAGACATTAAAGAAATTTTTGCGATTTGGATATCTGCTATTAATTTAATTCACATTTTTTCTTTTTTTCTTAACATGGGAAATGTGTCGGACAGGCAAGGTTTTATGAAGAAACGCTATGGGATTCTAATAATAACTATTTTTAAATTATATCGATAAACATTTTTTTTTAAATTAAATACATCAGTCTTGAATATTATATATCAATCTATTAGAATCTAAATTGAGACTCAGCAGTTTTATACGAAAAAAAAAAAATAATTTTACAGTAATGGGTATTTTAGTCATTTAATGCGAATGTAAAATTTATTGATCGTATTTATTTGAAGCGCATTTTTTGCCATTATGTTAAATATGGAATTTATCTGTTATGTACTGCTAAAATAATCTAATCCCAATAACGTATATTTAGGGGGAAATAAAAAAAAAAACTGTATCAGATAGTTCCATAGTGAACTGCAAGATATTTACTTGAAAATAATGAATACAGATATTTTAACTTGGGAATTTGTGGTGTCGAATAATCATCGAATATTCCTTACAGCTGTATATATCTCCAGTTTTCTGTATGCAATACAGAAATCTTCTATTAAACATTTACCGGTAAATAAATAGCATTGGAAACCAGCTAAAATATTGCATATATAGTAAAATAAACGGAAAGTGTAGGGAAACATATTTAACAATTTGTGCATCACGGAAAAAATAACTGTATAAAATTGTCTCCGCATACCATATTAATAAATAAATTCAAAGCATATCAAACAGAAACACATACACATATTTAATAGTCTAACATCGCTCAACAAACTTTGTAAAAAATAGCAGCATGGAAACGCTAAAAAATCACCGGAATTAATGTAATACTTGCGAACTGTTCTTATAGTACTTTATTAGAATGCGCGGAGTAAATGTAAGCAAATATGGTAATACATGGTAATTAAATGGTAATTTTACATAGTAATAAATATGGTAAATTTACAGAGCCAGGATTTCTGTATAATTTTTCTCTTCACATTACTGCATGTGAAGTCCTGTACTTAGTATACCGTGTCTAATATGCGATATATTTATTTATTTCGTTTTTCCTTGTAATAAACAGAGAGTACAGACAAACACACCATTATGCACAACTGAAAACGATATATATATATATATATATATATATATTCGAATGTCAAAAGGATTATGCATTTTACCATTATTATACATATATTTAATAATATAACATGGAAAAATTACCAAAGGGATATTATTTTCATTTTTTTGTCATTTCCTGTTTTTTTTCTTTTAATGCATTTGGATAATATGATTATCGTTACTTGATAAATTACTTCATCGACTGTTTTATGACTATTATATGTCTAAAATTATAGTGATTTATGTTCTTTGTATATCTTATGTTTTTTGATTGATTTCGACTCAATATATATCTATATATCTATATATAAATATATATATATATACTAGGGGGCTATGTCCCTTGCAAGCTACGCTCGCCAACCCCCGTTCAGACACTGTAGAATCTAAAAGCACGCTAATCTGATCGGTTTCAAAAGAGATTAGAGAAGATTGAATTATACTGAAAAAACCTGTAGCGATCTCCCTGTAAACTGGATTCCATTCAATTATCTTTGATTGCAAAAATTTAAGGTAGAATCAGTTGCTGTTAAGACATCCAATGGTTGTTTTCGTGTTTGGTTAAAGAAGATCAGTTAAACATTTGAAAAGAAGCTAAAATAAAATAAATTAAGTAAACAGAGTCTTTGTCTCTTGGTATTTATTAACAGCATTATAAAACGATTGGCATAATACAATTACTAAAATTTACTGCTTTAACCCCTTCAAGGGCGCTGATTCACTTTTGGACCACTTAATTTTAATTCATAAATGCCACATTAGCATCAGAATATTGGGATGAAAATTTCCCTTCTATTAAGTAAGTGAACAAAAGCATTTTTGTATTTCGAAATTTGTTTGTAAATTCTGGTGCCATTCACTGATTTCAAGATTTTACGAATAGAAGTCCCTTGTCCGTGAAAGGGTTAAACGCATATCAATGTACTTATTATTTTATAGTTTCCTTTTCCTTTTAATATTCACGTGTAAATACAATTTTCAGGACATAATTTTCAATATTTTCCTGCCTTTAACACGTACTCATTTAATAGTAATTTTAAAGGGGTTTTTTTTTTCTGTTTTTAATAGTCACGTGAAAATAAATTTTTAATCGTTAGGAAATATTATTCTTTTCGCTTTTTAAAATTGAAAACAATCTCTATAATAATAGCCTAAGCCATGTGACTATCATCAACAGCTCCAGGCTGATCCCTTCGCTTTTTATATTCCAGGCGGCCATTTTGGTACTTTAATGTTAGCCAGCCACAGGTGTGATAAGTCGCCGAATATTATTCTATCCCCATTATTTCGTTTATATTATAATAGTCCAAGTCATGTAACTGCCATAAACAACTTCGCTTTTCATAAGAAAGGTTTCCATTTTGATTAAAGAATCAAAATTATTTTTTCGAATAAAACTACATAAAAGTTGCCATGATCACAAAGAATTCCTGGTACTTTTATGTTAGCCGGGTGAAAATCTCGCCAATAGCTTTTTTTAACTCGCCAGTTAGCATTTTTTAATTTTTCGAGTGGTAAATTAAAACGGTGCTACTTGGTTATCCCATCGACAAAAAATCTATCGCCTAACTATAAGATTAAATGCCAATAATGGTTGATCGTAAATGTCACATTCACTTGACTTTAAGGAAGTTACACATGTTCACGTCATCAAGTGATTTTTATTTCGACGTTTTATTTGTATTTTTATTAATGTTATACCAATTTGGCTCAGATGTCATATTCTCCCCATATTGGCGCGATTTTTTTCCGACGCCGATTTGGCGAAAACATCAACAGCATAAACAACAACATCCGGGTTACCATATCAAGCAAAATAACTACACTTTGGTGCCGTTTAAGTATACATTGCGTCTATGACATTGGCGTCAGAAAAAAATTGCGCTAATATGGGGCGAATATGATATCTGTGCCACTAATTTATTTGTTCTTTTGTTATTTAAAATAAAAAATATATGTCTATTTGTGTAATTTGGCTATTTATATAATTTAGCGAAATTGTTCGACGGGAGAAGTAATAACATTAAAACGTTGCTTTGAAGTGGAAATTAAAGCTCAGGATTTGTTGCATTGTCACATACGCACCAGATTTGGCGTGATTTTTTTTTACGACAATTTGGCGAAAACATTGTTTTCAAATACCTGTTACATATGTATTTTTAAATTATTTTCTGTTGTTTTTAAAATGAAATAACAATAAATAAAAAAATTAATTAATAACTATAGCACAAAACAATTTATATCATTATTTGTAAATAAAAAGAAAATAAATTCAAATAAACATTTATTAATAAATAAACAACAATAGCCAGGTTACCATGCCAGGCAAAATAACGCCGTTTTGGAGCCGATTAGGAACCCCATTGCGTATATGACATCTGTGTCTAACATTTATCTTTTCGTTTCGTTTAAAAAAAAAGAATGAAGTAAAAGCCATTTATTTTAAAGGTTATAATTTTAAATGAAAGTTTTGTATTAAATAAAATGATAATGAAATACAAATTGAATTCTGAATAAAAGTAACACGATGCATTTCTTACCATATATTGAAGGGAGGCCAAACTCGTCGCCAAATTAATTTAAAATAACCTTTTCTAAAATATGAAAAAAAACCCTGTTATGATTAAAATTTGTGTTACCATTATTAGAAAAAAAGTATTTAAAATTAGAAAAAAATTAATGTATAGAAAACTAATTCTAGTTTTAAAATTCTAATACCAGTTTTCAGATCTGTGGATCAATACGGATTTTTGGTGTTAATTGCATCGGAAAGTATTCCATATTTTAGGAGAAATCGCCGTGAAACGTAATCGGTTGTTTAATCAGTCGTTTCATAGAATCGTTACATAAATTCGTTTCAATTCGATTCATTAGGATTTTATATATATAGGGTATATATATATATATATATATATATATATATATATATATATATATATATATATATATATATATATATATATATATATATATATATGTATATGTATATATATATATATATAAACAAAATAAAAATTTAAGATACAATATTACTTCTTGTAACTATTCTTATTTTATATATATATATTCTAGATTGCATCTTTCTTTCTCATCATATTCATTACACGTTAAATATTATGTCTCCTTATTCCTCATGGCAATTCTTAATAAATTTTTAGCGACTGGCAAATTAAGCTTTGATAACTCTCAGCGTAATGCCTGGTACATGGTTAATTATAGGATTGACTATGGATCGTCATCCAGCTACCTATTTTCTTCACCCTCACCACATTTACAATTTAGCAAATGCTCATCTCTTCGCTGCTTTACCTACCCTCATGCAGATCCATCACAAATTGTTCATAACACTTCCCATATTAATTTTTGTAAAGATTTTAATGTTATTTATCTTATTACATGTAATTCATGTAACATGCAATATATTGGTCAAACTGGTAGCCCAATTCATAAACGTATCAGCGGACATCGATCTGCCATCAGTAATTATGAATGCTCTCGCAATCCTTTAAACTGCAATGTTGAGTATAGGTACTTTAAAAAGCGTAAATTTAGTAACATCACTATTCATATCCTTAATGTACAAAATAAATTCCATGAACGTCTTTTTCTGGAATCTGCTGTGCTTATATCAAACATTATAACACACTTTATCCATATGGAATAAATCAACTCTCAAACAATAAACATCATGTCGTATATTCTACATCACTACATACAATTAACTATCAATCTCTATATCTTTCTATTAATCATAAATTGTATAAGCAAACCACATGCACACAAAGAGTGAAAACTACTACTAAACATTCATCATCTACATTAACTAATACTCATATTAAAAAATCATTCATACGCCTACAATCTTTTTTCAGTAGTAATTACAAGTTCGTAAATTTATATTTGCAATTCCTAAATATCATATTAATCAATATCACAAAGTTTTTACATCAAATACATTCAATTCTCATTTTAGTGATACATTTTTTGATTTAATCCATTATAGGCTAACTGCTCTTAATGTCAATATTAACAAAAAAACACAAAAATTATATAAAATTAATTCACATTTAATCGTTACCTTTACCAATCCTGTTTTTAATAAAGTTAAACTTAATCAATTATTTCACAACGAGCAATGTAAAGTCTCACTTCAAAGTGTTAATCTAAAAAGCTCTTTTAAATATCCTATTAGTTTAGCTAGTAAAATTTTCAATTATAATAAATTTTCTAAAAATTTCACACACACTGGCACTTTTACATGTAAATGCAATGATCCCCATCTAAATACATACATTAATGCCCATCATGGACATGTTATAACTGGTAATTTAGACATTGTCATTAATATTCATTTAAGATCGTTCATGCGTCATGGCACTAAATACCGTATTCCTTCACATTGTAATATACAGTCTATAATTAAACAATTCACATATGATTTAGATTTCTTCATTTACAAAATAGCTATCAACTATAATAAACCTACTGAATATTTTGTAGATTGGAAGTATCATGTCATCTTTCTTTTGAAACAACAATTATTAAAACTGCATATTGCCAAAAATTCAGTTTCTTTCTCCACCCTTAAACCCCATATTGCAGAACTTCAAAATAATTTCATCATTACATATGTAGATAAGGCTGCTAACAACTATGCTATCATATGCAAATATTACTATAGTCACCTAATAACTAAAGCAGTCACTTCTAATAATATTTTCAAACTTCATCATGATACTTTAAAGGAAAACAATAATCATATATTAAGCTATCACAAATTATTAGGCATTAAAAATAACAACCTCAATTATCCTTATGTAGTCATAATTCCAACATTTCACAAAAATCCTCTTAAATTCCGCACTGTCACTGTAGGATGTAATACATATAATACTCGTGCTAATACACTCTTTTTAAATATTCTTACACAAATTTATGAGTTATTCGTTAAAAAAGACAACACTCACTGCATTAAAAACAGTTTTGAATTGGTGGATAAAATAAAGCCATTAACAAATGTCAATAATATTATTACTTTAGATTTAAAAGACCTATTTAATAATATCATTCTGAAAGACTTGTATTCTATTATCAATTCATTATTTATTGAATATATTCCTTTATTAAATTTACCTGATAACATTGATACTGACTACTTCACATATTTGACTAAGTTTCTAGTATTTCATAATTTTATTTTCCAAGACAATGTTGCTTTTATTCAAATACGGGGTATCCCTCAAGGAGCTGCTTCATCAAGCATGTTATCTGATTTATATCTTTACTTTTATGAACGTAAATTTATCAATAATAATTTATTGCTCTACAGATACATAATGGAACCTGCGAAAATTGACCACCCTCGGGACCGGCTAAAATGGTCACTATATAGTGGTAGTCACTTTATGAAGTGCCTTTAAAAATGGCAAGTTAAAATATTTTGTTACTTCAAAAAATAAAACATAAAATATACATACGGAAAAATGCACTATATCAAGTAATGAATTGATTAATTAACCATTATAATAATTGAATTACTAATTTAAAATATACTGCAAAGAAGTAATTAACTTAAACCTCCCCTTTTAGCTGCTTCTTGCAGCAAAGGTCCAGAAACGCGAGCATTAACCCTTTCAAGGGCGGTGGCTAGAGTCTAGCCACCTAATTTTAATTCTAAAACTGACAAATGACGCCAAGAATATATTAATAAAATTTTGCTTTTGTAATGAAAGTGTAAAATAGCGGAGTTTTTATTTCTAAGAAATTCGTTTGAATATTCTAGTGCGAGTTAATTATTTCATCATTTTGCGAACACAATTCTTCGACCCGTGAAAGGGTTAATCCCAAGCATTTTTTAAAGCCATTCAACAGTTGCTGGATTTACTTCAAAATAATTGGTATTTCAAATTTTCTGTCTCCTAGACTCATTTTCATTTTCTTCAAACCTTTGTAGATATTCCTATTTTATTTTTTAAATATTGCTCACACAAGTTTTACTGATTTGAACATTTTCAGCTGCTGCTCTTTAACTATTGTTTTTTTCAGAAAACTAGGGGTCTCCGCTCCCTGCTCGCTCCGCTCATCAACACCCTACGTAATCTTTTCGCAATTCCATTCAATATCGCGAAGCAGTCTCTATTTTCTAGCCAACTCCAGACGTAATTGTTTCGTGATTCCTTATTTTCTGTGCATTCAATTTTTAGATTCCACTTGGTAAAAATGTGCTCCTCCACAACTTCTGACAATTTTATTTCCTTATCTCCAAGCACCTAATCATTAGAGCTTAGTTCCATAATTATAAGAATTATTAAATATAAATTTATATATATTGTGTTGCGAATATATTAATTAGTTAGTGTTTGTGCTTAAAAATGATGTAAATAGTTTAACTAATCCCTATTCATAAGCTAATATTAGTTTTTGTTGCATTGAAATATCTCAATTTGTTTATTTTCTGCAAGCAAGTAAACCCCACTGAATTTCAATGGGAGTCTATGGAAATTTGGCGAAATACTCTAAATAGAGCCAAGTTGGCGTCATTTTTTAGGCTAATTTTGGTCGCCAAATTTGGCGATATATCAAGTTGGCAACAAACTTGGCGATGTTTTGCGACAGCGCCGGGTCCCCCCCCCCCCTTTGGTAAACCCCCTTATAGCGTCTGAAAACTCTGACCAATAAGATGCTTTTCGCAGTATCTATGCAGATTTTCATTGGTCCATTTCTAAAGCATTATTTTTTTTAATATATAGATGGATTAATAACTTTTTTATTAGATTTAGATTTTTTATTCTCCGTACTTTAAGAAAAGATAACTGCTGTAAAAATAAAAATTTGAAAAAAAAAAACTACTAAAGCAATAAGAAAACTAAAAGTTCATACAACTAAAATTTAATGTTAAATGTTACAAATCTCGCAAGCAATAAAAGAACATGTGCAGGTTTATTCTTAGAATGTCTGAGAATATATGACAAAGGAACCCTTTTTAAAACAAATAAGAAAAATCGCCAAGTCGTCTTCTGAGATAAACGTAGTACTAACACTGGACTATTAGTTAGCCAATGAGTAGCAGGCGCAAGCATTCCTATCCTAGGATCTGTCAATATCCGTCGGGAAGCATTCCACAAACCTCTCTCATCTCGAGAGAAAAATAAATTTCCGGCATGCAGAAAAATGGATGGTCACATTTTACAGGTTAAAATAACATTGGCAATGACAGACTATCTAGTCACTTTACACTATAGACAAGTGGTCACATTACCGGACAATTCTCATGTTCTTTTATATGAGCACGAGTAAACTTTTGCCAAAGCGGTCACTACTACAGCAGATTCTACTGTATATATAATTCTGAAGTATTAGAAAATTCATGAAGTTTTCTATTAGAATAGCAGAACACCACCCATTATTTCTTAGCAAAGTCGGTATACCCAGTTAATTTCAAAACTTGAGTTCCTAAATTTAAAAAGGTATTTATTATTGAATTTATAAAGACAACAACATAAGTTACTATTCAAATACATTTTTTAGATCAATAACAAATCGGAGGACCTTTTAAAGTAAAAATTAAATTTATATAAATAAGAAAATGAGGTTTCAGGTGCAGATAAGGAGAGAAGAACATAATGAACAAATTATGATGTTTTTTTCATAAAAATTCCCCTCGTAAGAGGATAAAGGAAAGGTGCAATAATAAAAATCAATATATTTTCTTCTATATGTCATAGAAACATTTTATGTTCGCTCTAAAAAAAATTTTAGCTGTTTTTTCTGGAGATAACAAAAGGTAATTATTTATAGTGGGTGCGTTTTAAGACATAAAACGTACAAGGCGAAATGGTTTTAAGATAACATTGATATACTACTTTAGTGAAATAAGAAAGTAGCGTTAAAAAGTGTGATAAATTAATTTTGGTTAACAAATTGTACAAACAAATTGTAACAAATAATTAAATGTCACAAAAGTAACAGAAAACTTCTTAAAGATTTCATTTTATAATAACTAATTAAATTTTTTGCCCAAAGCTCCTAACTCTCTGTTTTCAAGGTATAAGAAAGATTTCACATTAAATATTTTGTCTATGCTATGCATTTAATAGGCTCTTCGGTGTTGTCACAAGAGTAACAAACGTCTGTGTCACAAGAGTAACAGATAATACTGTAGATAGTCCATAGTTTGACATAAAACTGCGTTATAACCAAAGCAAACAGAATGCTTAAAGTTTAGTGATTTTCTCCGTTATTAGAACAGTTCTTGAAATAGTTTTAGTCATATTTAAGGTTATTTTGTAAATTTTAAAGAAGATAAATTATCTTTATTAATGTTTTTTTTTTTATGAATGGAATTATTTTTATTCATTTTTATTATTGCTTAAGATTACAAAATAATAATGACAAGTAATTAAAGATAGATTAAAACAACTCAACTCGTGTCATTTTTGTGTTCTATCTTTTGGTTTGAAGCACATGGTCTTTGATCAGATATTTTATGGGCTTTGTAAAGCTTCGTTTAATGAATTCTGCTGTATGACCTACAGAGATTCTTATAGTAACTCTTGTGTAAATTATTCTGATAGTATATTTTAAAGGAAAGATTTTAATATTGCTTCTTATATATGACATTGCTTTAAAGAGCAATAAAAATTCTACTAAGCACAAAAAATTATAGAGGAAAAATAAGAGTGAAATTGAATATGTTGATGTGAGAAAGAAACAAAATAAAATGTATAATGATAAAATGAAGAAAAGTTTTGGATTCAGCAAAAGCTTTAGCAAGAGAATGAAAATATTTAGAAAATTAAAAAGTAGTGAACTAGCTAACATCCGATTCTGTAACGAAAGAAAATCCAACACTACAGCTTTGGGGGATTTTATGTCGATGAAGATTTAAGAAGAGGTTATTTTTCAGCTAAATCTGCATTAGTTAGATGTGAAAAAGGTCACATAATTCCATCAATCCTAGGTAACGATTACTAAGAGAATAAGTTTTTTGTTTAACCCCTTGAGGAGCTGTGGGATATATTATATCCCATCTAGTTATAATGCAGATTCACAACAGAAATTTTTTATTAAATTTTACTTTTTTAACTTTGGTGTAAAATGTCAAAACATTGCTTTTAATCTCTCTGAAGTAATGCTCTTAATCTCTCTGAAGTTTAATTTTCAAACATAATTGCTCAAAGGGTTAAAGAAGCTTTCCTAAATTGAAAAATTGGAAATTCCTCTCCACGTTTAAAGCCTAGTTTCATAAAACAATATAAAATTATACAACAAAATATATGCATTTGTGGTTGCCACGAAAACATTCAAGCAATTCATAATGCAGTGACTTGTGTATTTTCTGCATTAAACATTCCTGTGAAAAATGTAATGATTTTGTCTGCTGAGATACATTATAATTAGAATGTATGAGTTCAGAATGTCAAACTTGCGAAGATAACATCGAAGAATTATTTGAAAAGAAGTCCTTAATACAGAACATTTTATAAGTTATTGTAAATAGCAAAACGATGATAAAGGTTTCACTACTGACAAAACGTTTATCAACATTTTGTCAAAACATTTACTTTCTCAAAAGGTTGATAAAGTTTTGAAAGCGTAAGAGTTGAAGAAACCATTTCTGATGGTTTAAAATTTTTTCGAAAGCAACTAAACCCATTTCTGTGGCACACATTCCTTCAAATTTGTACACAGTTTTATTTTCATAATGCCTAAAGAATAACCATTTCTCAAAGAATCATTATGCCAGTTGATTTTCTGAAAACTGCACATTTTTAAGCCAAGACGAAATTTTGGTACGAAATACTGCATACTGGTCAAATGCATAAGCGACTGTAATTCCAGCCATTATTTAGTATGATCCCAAAATAGTAAAATCTCATGCTATTATTTCAGACAATGTAACACAGAATCAATTTTTTCTGCAAATGTTCTCTTACGTAACATTTCAACATAGCATCTTTAGGGGGTGCATTTTCCTAAAATGTATCTGTTTTGCTTTTTTATATGATGGCTATGCTTTCCAATTTAAACAAAAATATAATTACGCAAATATGCCTGCAATGAATCAGACTTCTTTCACAAGTAACTTAATTGGGCATATGATTTTCCAAATATTCCCTGTACCCATGCTGTATATTTATTTTGTGCCGTTGTATGATTATATATGTGTAATGAAGTGGGTGATAAGAAACCAATTTTAAGGAATACTGCTTAATTTGTCAAAATTGTTCATGAAAAAACAAAATAAAGCATACTGCATATATCAGATGAAGAAATAAAACAATAATGATTCATTACTTTGCGAGAAAATACCAACAGCGAAGGGCATTCAAGAAATACAATTTATTAAAAGCATAAAAAATGACACTATTTACTACAAACCATACACTAACATAATTTCGTACAAAGAATTTGAGTTTCAAAATAAATAATGATGCAGGAAAAGTTGCAAGTGATATTATTGATAATGAAGACAATGATTTATGCTGTTCAGTAGCAGAAACTGCGATGTTACTATGTGGTTATACTGGGAGATTCTAAAATATGATGATTTAAACATTCGTGGTTTTACTATTGAAGTGGTAATCGAAAATTATCAAATATAGTGCTTAGAGCTATTTAAACATAAGAAATTCTCAAGTTTTAACCTGATGACCACATTATTTGGCAAAAGAGAATGAAATTGTGGCTGACATTAATGCTTTCAGATTGATAAGCTCTCGAGTATTTTACAAACTCTAATTGATTTTAGAATTTTTTTCATTGTTTTATGTTGTTTTAAAATGTAACCATCATAAAAAGTTTTTTCTATGTAAAAGTAATTTTTTTAAACTTACTTTAATTATTTTGTTCAGTATTTAAACTGAATTTTTAGGAAAATTCCTTTATGGACAAAATGTCACAAGAGTAACACTTAGCATTTTGGAAAATTAAATGTAACTAATTCATGTATTATCAGACGAGTTCAATGATTAATACTTTTTAAAAAGATATAATTACTCTGCTATGTTCTGTAAATTTTATTTCTATAGTCTCATATAATTCACATAATTTCTGCGTCAAACACAATTTTTGAAAATTGCATTTTTCTCTGATCTCAAGTGTAACAGAATTTTCATTCATTATCTATGCAAGTAAAATGCTTTTCGTTTCAAATTGCATATGGTTTATGAGAGTATAGCACGTTTATATTTAAGTGGTTGCATCAAATTTATGCTTATTATATTTTGCCCTTAAATAATTGAGAATATTTATGGAAATTTGCTCTGGCAGTCACAAGTGTAACAATGGACATTCCTCTCGGTAAATTTTCTTTTCAACAAGGCGAATCTGTAAAAAGTTTAAAATATTTATTCAATAAGAACCAATTATGTGATTATGTAGAAATTATTGCTTCCAATCGATGTTTACATGCAACGCTAGTAGTTACTCGTTTCTACAAGATTAGAATATATTTATCATAAACCACTTTGAAGGAAAAGAGTATAACACTGCTTTCAACAATTACACTAGTAGTCAAGAAAGACGGTCGTTCTGCCGAGCCAAGCTATAAAAAATTGCTAACCCCGCCAAACAAACAAACTCCAAGAATCAAACGGCAAGACGCCGTAACTGCTTATTATACTGAGGACAACTTCTCCATGTTAAATCGACCAAACATGCCAGCGTAAAATTTACCATATCAAAAGAACAAATCATTGCAGAAACATAAAACCAAAACCAGAAGGGCCTAAAAAAGAAGATCTTCAATTTGAGATCAAATGCATCCTCATAAATTAATTATAAACAGAGATATAGATTTTTTAAAATAACGTTGAGATACTGAAAATGATCGATTTTTTTTTATTCGTCACACCTTATGTTTAAATCGAGGTACAGACTTAAATAATAGACAGGAAAAAGTAAGGATTGCATTTTTGGACAGATAATTAGTCAATCTACGTGCTTTTATAAAATTAAGCTTTAAAAACATAAATTTTCTATTCTTAATTAGCGAAAAACTGGTAATTAATTCTAAAGTTTACAAATTATGTTAAACAGCGATAAACCCGACAAAACATTTTAGAAATCTTGTAATACTCTTTTATGTTATTCTTTTGTATTGACTTCATCGAAAAAAACTATGGCCGAGATCCAGATAGATTTTTCGCTGTAAGCGAAATGATTTTGACCAATCAGAAGCCTGCATGTTTGAGAATTTTTTGCTGTTTCTGGATCCCGGCCTATATCATGAAAGTTTTGAGTCATTTCCTTAGTGTCATGAATGAAGTGCAATGTTTGTAGAAATCTAGGCTGCGATCCAGATAGATATTTTGCTGTCAGCGAAATGAGATTCACGAATCATTAGCCTGTATTTCTGCAAACAGCGAAATGTTCGCAAAATTGCAGGCTTCTGATTGATGAATCTCGTTACTCTGAAAGCGAAAAATCTATCTAGATTGCGGCCAATTATGTTGAACGCAATTTTGCATTTCTGCATCCAAGAAGGGTATTGAATTTCATAACAACAGTACATATTCGAAACTATTTAAGGCATCGATTCTGAACTCCTTTGCTATACATTTCGATATTAAAGAAGTTATTGTTTCCATAGTAACAGTACTTTTCTCTATTGCTTTCTCTAAAACCCAAATATCGAAATTTAACCAACACCGCTCAGAATCGACACCATAAGAGAGAGCCTTTATACATAAGAGTGGTGATATATGCACAAAGGCATGCTCATTTCAAGTTTTTTCCGAAAGTACGACTACAGAGTCTAGAATACATTGTGTAGAAATATGATATCCAAACAACGCTAAAAATTTTTATTCATTAAATGTGCGATGGCGGATTTTGCTTACAGTGTAGAACACGAGATTTTGTCAACAAATTGTTCTACAAATTCTTTTTTTCTACAAATTTTGTACTACATTGTTGAAGAATTATGTTTATAACATGTTACAACCATAACATCATAATAGTTAAATTCAAGGTTTTTGTCTTATATTTTTTGTTGTTTCTTATATTTTATTATTATTATCACTATTATTTTCTTCGCTTACAGTGTGATTCATAAAGAGAGAAACTGTAGCTTATTTATAAAATTCAGATTTGAATTTCAGAACATGTTTACACCTGTATTTATTTAATAATGGCAGCGTTGATTTAATAAATATTTTTTTGACTCTTCTGAATTTTTAAAAATATTTTCCCTGAATTCAAAAGCATAATTTTTAATTTTTATTTTACTGAATATTTTCAAATTTTTTTTATATTTTAAGCTATTTCAATTAATATATTTCTACCTTATTGTACATTTTTAAGCATTGCAATTTGAAATACATAGAATGAAACACAACATTAAATTTATACCGGTGATTTTTAGGGTTCCATACTTAAAAAGTAAAAACGGAACCATTATAAGATCACTCTTGTGTCTGTCCGTCTGTCACAGCCACTTTACTCGTAAACTATGGAACGTGGAAAGTTCAAATTCGGGGAAGTAACAAAGACTGTTGACCCACATATTTTCAGATTATTAAACATCTATAAATATATTTAGTAAAAATGTATAGGGACTAATTCAGTTGCTTGAAAAAAAAATTTCTTTGTATATCGTGTGAGGTATCGTGTGAAAGCTTTCATAACGCTGAATTCAAAAATACATTTCTTTTAATTTTAGGTATTACATTTTCAAAGATATAATCGAAAATGTAGTGCAAAAATATGTCCCCCCCCCCATCTAATTCCGAGTCAACTGAAACTAAAATTAGGAAAAAAAATGAGAGGGAGTAGACATTAATATAAACCTTGCAGAAAAATTATAGCGATTACCCTAGGTCACATAGTTTTTGAGAAAAGCGCATTTTTCCGTTACACACAAATTTCGGTTTACGGACATTCAGCAAAACTGTTGAGCAGAGCTGGAGATACCTATCGTAGTAGAAGTATAAAAGCATTGTTGATCATGATTTTTGAAAAAAATCGTCAATAATTAGCTGAGATATGGACCCTTAAAGATATGGACGGTTTGGACATACATGACAGGGGCGGCGTACACTATGTACCATCAAAATTTAAAGCGTAGATTACAATTTTTAATGATATATGAGTGTAATGAAATGGCCAGTAACAGTATAAAAGCAATAAACGTCAAATTGTTATAAACAGAATAATTCAAGGTGTCTCGGGACTGTTAACGCCTCACATTTTTTTTTTTTTTTTTAATTTTTTTAGATGGTAATCTTCCTTTTTTCTAAACATTTTAATATAATTGTTTCCTTCAAATTCTCATTAGAACAGAAGTTATGGATTTTAGAATTATACCGGCTCAATAGCTTAAGCGGCATTTTCGAAACTTTTAAGTCATTTTTCTCCAATTGACTTTCTTGGGCATATCGCGCACGATATCTCAAAAGCATTTGAATATTTTTTCATGAAATTTTCAAAACATACGCTTTATGTTAATCTGTATAAACTGAACCTAAAATTTCCTTTTCATTGTTCAAAAAAATATTTTTTTAAAGTGATTATGTATTTCAAATTTTCAAACTTTTCTATTAGCAAAATTTTCTATTAGCCAAATGTAAACTTTGAACGAATGTTTTCTGTTAGCTGCACTGTAGAAAGAAAGTTATTACTATGCTGAATTTAGTTTTATGAAATGCCAAATGAAGTTTAAATATGCATTCCTTTTATTGTCAGTACCGAATTAATTTCATTATAAAGAGATTACGATAATAAAGTTGTCGGCTGTGTCAATCCCAAAACTTTCTTCTATCTCATACATGTCAATACTTCCTGATAAATGCAGCACAGCAGCGTCACCGGTTAGGCGATTTATACCAAAATCTAATCAGGGACAACTTTCGTGAACTTCTAAATGAATTCAAAGTTTGGTGAAAATCCGTGTTTTTTTTTTTTTTTTTTTTTTTTTTTTTTTTTTTTTTTTTTTTTTTTTTTAGATAGAGCTACTACGGAAATCTTGAAAAGTTCTGAGTTGCAGTGGAACCTCTTGGGCAATTTACACCAAAAACTTATCAGGATCAGTTTATATCAGGGACTAACTGAATCTAAAGTTTGATGAAAATTCATGCATTAGTTCTTGAGATTCAGCTATTGCGGAAATCGGGAAAATTACAGCATAGTAGCGCCACCTGCTGGGTGATTTACACCAAAAAGTAATGAGCGCCAATCTATATCAGGGACTAACTGAATCTAAAGTTTTATTAAATTCCGTTCAATAGTTCTTAAGATAGAGCGCCCACAAAATTTGTGTCACACATGGATAGACAGACTCACAGACAAACATTTTATTTATTGTACGGAAC
Organism: Maratus speciosus; assembly: GCA_963932465.1. Taxonomy (NCBI): domain Eukaryota; kingdom Metazoa; phylum Arthropoda; class Arachnida; order Araneae; family Salticidae; genus Maratus; species Maratus speciosus. Next base: position 409,911,954 of record OZ010795.1, on the reverse strand, counting down.
CCTCTGTACGCGAGTAATACTCGCACTTGACCGTTATTTTTTTATGAAACAGAAATATTCTATGTTTAATAAATTTACATTCAAATTCTTTCTAAGGAAGCACTGTTATTACGCCAATATTAGTTTTGTTAATACTGTACTGGTACAAAAAGTTTTCCTAATTTTGACAAATCATTTGTAGGAAATATCAGTTACAGCAATGAATCCGGTATGTAGACAAAACATAAATAATATTGTCTTGATACTGACATAATTATCAAAATTGGGTTATTTGTTAAAATATTAAGCGTGTACACGTGATAAAAAATTTTATAAAAAATTGTTATCTCATCATAATCATAAACATTACCATCATCATCATCATAAGTACTAGGAAATTCAGTAAAATGTAATGTAGATATATTTAACCATATTAACTAACCTAAACAAACGAAACTACATTATGCCATGCTAAAAACAAATATATGTAATTTATTTTGTCATTAGTGAAAAGGAAAATTACGGATGAATTTATAGTACAAACAATTAACCAAGGAATATCTCATTATGATCCTAGATTACATATAAAATTTTAAAACTCAGGAATTCGTATTTCCCAGGTGCTTAAAAGAGATTTTACGGTTACTGAGTAACACAATGTAAAAGCCTCATCAAATGAATGATGTTTATAGCGGTATTAGATGGCGATATGATCCAAAAGTAATCATTATTTTATATGTTGCTTCACATATGTTCAAAGTATTTCTTTATATCTTGTAGTTTCATAAATTACTTTAAGCATAATACACAGAAACAATCATAGCATTCCTCTTTGAAAACCTTTTTTACATTCTTACGATCAAAATAAATGGCAAAAAATTGCGAATTGGATTTTAATCTAATAATTTTTAAGGCAATTTCATTAATGATGTGATATTACGCAACAACATTTAATTTCACATTTCATACAATATCTATTTTAATAGCCTAAGTCATGTGACTGTTATCAACAGTTCCTGGTTGACCGCTGCGCTTTTTAAATGGCAGGCGGCCAATTTGGTAATTCAATGTTAGAGGGCGCAGGTGATCAATTGTCAAATATTGTTCCATCGTCATCATGTCATATATCTATATTATAAAGGACAAACATATCTGTGCGTAACGCATACGTCATTTTGCGAATGACAATACTTTGAAATTTGAAATAAAATTTTGGTTTTGCAATTTTCTCTACTGCAAATTGTTAAACTTCAAAACAACGCACATTTTAAATTCTTACACCGTCGTAAAAAGAAAAATTGCTCTTTTAAATGCAATTTGTTTGAAAGCTGTATCTCAATTTATTTTTGAGATATTAATTTTTTTGTAGTTTTTAATACCCTTTTTCTTATTGTGGCAACAAAAAGTACCCCATTTCTATACAAAGTCATTGAAAGTAAACGGAAAATATTCGACAATAGGATATACTGTATCTTTTTGTTGCCATTTTCTCATAAAACCTAAAAAAAAGTTGAAATTAAAATAGGGGATATATCAAGAATATTGTCTGTTATTCCGTGATAATGACGTCATATACATGGGTTTCTATACACGAAGTTTAAGTGTGGATTGTAAAAGTGGATTGTTTTAGCGAAGGCAAATGACGTCATTTCATAAAAAAGTCTATTTTAATTCTTAAACCTGAATTATGTTTTGTAGAAGTGCGTCCTTTTCACAGCCCAGCTGCTTTGAAATTCTTCATAGGTGAAAATGGTTCACATTTGAAAATAATGTAATCGAAATCACACACTGATAAAACGCAATGTTTTACAAAAATTTGAAGTGTCTTTATCGAAGAGAGGAGACATGCAAATAATAGCGATTTATATTACAGAAAGTGATGATTCTCGCCTAGATGGATTTGCTTCGCCGAGTTAGACAAGCTAACAAATAATTCGAGGTTTAAAATAATATCGTGTTTCTAAAGTTTTTGTCAAAAATGCTCTCGAATAATAAAACTTTAATACTATTCTTTAGGACATTCTACTATATTTTTATCAAAATAACATAATTTGCTTAATTTAATTTTTTTCTAATTTTATATAATCTATATATTTAAAACACAAGTGTGTTTTTTAGTCATCTGCCCTGATCTTTCTGCTGAGCCAATTTTACTAATATATATATTTTTTTAAATTCTTCATTTGTATGTGTGATCGCACAATCTGTTTTATTTTTATTTTTATTTATTTATTTATTTTTTTTAAATATCTCCACTTTTATATTTTAATTTTAAAAGCATTTTATGAAATTTCTTCAAAATGGTGAAAATTAGCTAGCTTTTATTATTGCAAATAAGAGAGAAATAATGAGGTATTTTTATCTTTATTCATGCTATTTTCTGATAAAAATTCAAAGTTGTTGATAAAAATTGTTGTATAGGGTTTAGTGTCGGAAAATCCCATTAGGAGCAGAATATTATATTAGGGACATAATAACGGAAAATGACATACTGCTTTTGCAAATAGGCACTTTTCCACATAAATTTTCTATATTGTTTTTCCTTCTGCATGTGTACTGATACTAAGTTTCAGACACTAGGCGAAATGCTTATTTAAGTGAAAATAAAGTCATATTTAAAAGAAAACGATCATTTTCATAAATAAAACTAAACATTTTAACACAAATGCGTCTAAAAAACAGAAATCACAGAAATTTTTACTCTCCGGAAATAAGATTAGAACCTCAAGTAAAGGGTGCGTCTGTTCACATAAAAGATGTTGCTGGTAATCGTGACTTCAAGTTTTGAGTTAAAATGGTTTTTAAGTGATCAGACAAAATACAACTTCTTTAAAAATGATGAATATGGTTATGAGAAGTGCGTATGCAAATTTTGAGAAGGTGAAAATTGCTGTTTTTCATTCCGTAATACCAAGCATAAGAGCCTCAATTGATAGCCACATCCTAATAACTGATCTTTATTATATTTTACTGATTAAGTATCTATATTATAAAGAACAAACGTATCTGTGAGTAACGCTTATGTCATTTTGCAAATGGCAACACTTCACAATCAAATTTCGGTCTTGAAATTTTTGCTACTGAAATTTTTTAATCTTCTGACCATCGTACATTTTCAATTTTTGTCGCATAGAGAAAAGATTTACTTTCAAATGCAATTTAAAAAAAAAAACTGTAGCTTAGTTGACAGATGTATTATATTTTCTAAAATAATTTTTAAGCATGATTTTTTTTTAAATTTTATCTTATAACTAGCCGGATTCAATACACAATAATAATAAACATTTTGCACATAAAGCAACAAATATTTTTCAGCATTTGTTTCTGACTATTTTTGCATAACGAAATTAATTCTTCTTTTATAAACAAATAAAGGAATAATATATAAAAAAAAACACCAAACTAACATATTTGTGAAAGACAAATTAACGAAATTAATATTTCATTTATAAACAAATAAAAGAATAATATTGTAAAAACACAAATCTAACACATTTGAAATCGTACAGTTTAAATTTTTAGATCACCAAATAGGATTTTTTTTTCAAATGAAATTTGTTTGCAAAGTTTATCTCAGTTTACTGATTGTCTATGGTTTTAAAAACAATTTTAAAGCACGAAATATATTTTAGTTTATCTATATCGCGTGGAGCTCGATTACGAAAGATTAATCCGTTTGCCCTTAAAACAAAATAAAGAGTTCATCATTTTCTTACGTCTAATATCCATTTAACAAAAAACCTTCCCTATGAATAAATAAATAAAATAATATAAATAAGACACAAATTTAACAGACATGTATAAGCTCTGAAATTATCAGAATATAGAAGGATGCCATAAGTAGCAAAATCTTGGTCAAATAACTCTTATCATGCGGTTAATAAGAAAATATCGCTTTTGATAAATTTCAAAAATTTATTTGATTGTATAATTCGTATTTTCCATATGAAAAATGCTTTTTTAATGTAAGTGGGCAATCTAAAAAAATTATTGCATTAAAAAAAAAAAAAAAAAAAAAAAAAAAAAAAAAAAAAAAAAAAAAAAATTAGTTTTAAATTTAGAAAAAATGTTTTCTCTTATATTTTTAACCCGGGAAGCCCGGGTACGATCCCCTAGTTTATACAAAATCGAAGTCTCTGTGTGTCCATCACTATTCCGTTTGGACCACCTCCTTGATCGCGGCCATCCAGGGTTAGGCTTCCTATTGGGAAATCGGCACCAGCTTCAACAATGAATAATTCTTGAAAAGTAATATTTGCGGCGTTGCCACAATAGCACCAAATTTTGACCAACTTGACAAAAATCGTAAGATTTGGCCACATTTTGGCAAATTTGGCGATAAAAACAAGTTGCCATATATGAAGCCAACTTGGTAATAGCTAGCTAATTTGACGAAATTCCCATTGAAAACCCATTAATCTTTCATAATCGAGCTCACCGCTATTTAATTTAAACTCCGCGCATTAAAGGTTTTTTTCAAAATCAATTAGTCAAAATTTAAAGTGTAATATACGAAAACGTACATATTTACATATTCATCCCGATGCTACTAATAAAATAACCGCCACTAGAAGGCGCTGTGCTATCTCAGTTCCTAACAGCCAAATGATAATGTGCTTTACATAGCCGGATACAGAAATTAAATTCTCGGTATTTTTCCAGTATTGGAGGGGCCTTGGCGAAATAGAGAAAACTGCCTTGGCGGAGAAGAAAATTTGGCAACATATTTTCTAGCAAAATAGTTCCACATTTTTAAATGTGTTATTTTTATCTATCCCTGTGGAACATGCGAAAAAAACTACTCATATTCTTGCTGATGTGCTGGTGTTGTATATACCTTTATATCGCATTTTCTGTCATTTTTGACGGGCTATCTTTTTAGTTAGTATTATAATAGCCAATTTCATGCGGATGTCATAAACAATTTTTCGCGTGGTAAATTGAAACAAATCTTTGATGTTGAAAATAAATGTCATTGTTTTTGGTGTTATTTATTACTTTTTTTAAAAAAATTATTCAGAGTCATAAATTTTAAATATTTCAGTTTTAAACTAAAGCTATGTATTTTAAATAAAATGAGTAAAAATATTATATTTTGTATGAAATTAATGAAATACTAAAAAATACGACGGCAACAATGTTTGGCGATTTATCACCTGCGGCTGGCTAATACCGAGAAACTATATATATAAAAATACCGAGTTCATGATTTCTGTATCAGAATCTTCCGACTTGCGGATTTGCGGATTGAGCAAGTAAATTAAATATGAATAAAAGTAACGAGATAGGATGCTTAGCATATATTTAAGGGAGGCCAAACTGGTCGCCAAGGGCGACTAGTATAATATAACAGTGTAATATCTCATAATGAAATGACTGAAACACGTATTCTCAAAATTTCTTTACCGTTGATGAAGTAAATTCTCATTTTTATATTACTGCAAAATTCAGTTTATTAAGTAATTTGACACGTTGAAATGAAAATAAAAATACAGGGTTTTCCAAGAGGTACGCAGTGTCTAATATGTACAGATTCCGATGGAGCACAACAATATGAGTATTTTGAATGGTAATATGTGGCGTTCCCCAATATAGCGTGATAGGTGTGAAGCTTGTCGAATGAAAAACACAAGAAAGGCGAAAAAACAAAGTGAAAATCATCATCGTATGTCTATACAAGTGTCTATGTACACATCGTATGTCTATGCAAAAAGATATCATTTGACGAAATATAAGTGACATATTAGCTATATAATAGTTAAGAAATTGTCAATGCATTGCCGATTTGGTGAACAAAATGGTATTATAGATATAAACTTTATGGTTCTGAATATTTTCGACGGAATCTTTTCATCCTACAAGTCTCTGTTTTATTTATTAGGTTCTCTCTATATATGTATCGTGTGATTTGAAAAATACAATTGTTTTTCTTCAAATTATACATCATGATTCAAAACATCACTGATTTTAATTTTTAAAAAAATCTTATTCCCAATAATACTGGCAATTAATTTGTCTTATAGCAATTTACTATCTTAAAACAAATTTATTCATTGTGAAAATTTTATTGTCTCGGATTTTATAATAAATGATTAGCGATGCGTTGCCTCACCCATGTAGTTTTATTATAAACTAGCAGGCTATCCCCGCTGCGCTGGTCAGTATTTCCAAATAAACATCGAATTAAGCGAAATGGCGAATTCGAACTTGTATTTTTTTTTTTAATGGACCTTTAGCTTGAACGTCCTTCCGCGTTGCTGAAAAGATGCGAACGCCATTGCGATATTACATTAGCTTATGCATTGGACAAAATTTAGTTACTAAGAAGCAGTTCTTTTAGTTGATTATTCACTGTGCACTTTTGGTAGGGAAATAAGGCCGCTATGACAATAGGAATTAAAATGTTCTTATATCAGACAATATTAAATTAGAGATGCATTACAAATGATTGCAGAGATTTACCATTGAACATGAATAATGCTCGGGTGGTTTATTTTCGTTTGTTTGTCCTTGATCTCCTGGCCTCTCAGCTCGCGCAATATGTGATTCTGTTAGCTTAAATACAATCTCACTCGATGTTAGTTATATTTCTTAATAAACATCCTCTCGTGCTACTACTGTTTCCCTCTTTGGATTCTAGCAGAGTAAATACTGTCAAAAAATTAATAAATTATTTGCAGACAAAGAATATTGTTAAACTTTCATATTTAAAAGAAAAGTGAAACATGAAAATGTGTGTTTTTAAAGATGAATTTCCTGAATAAATCTAAAATGTCGTCATTTTCGCTGCCTTTTCATTTTGTAGACCAGCTGAAATCATGTAACCGTTAACCAGTTGAAAAACTCGATGACTTAATCTTGTAGAAAAATAAACCTCATGCATCCAATAAAATCTTTATAATCATCCGCAATCGACTTCATTGTGAGGGCTCACGTCAAACATTAAAACGGATGCAACAATATTGTTGCACGTGAACCAGAGTTAAGGTCTGACAATGGTAAATAAAGTTAGTTAAACAAAAATTTTAGCAATATGCATTTTGGTGAATACCTGAACCAAAGATTTATTTTGCCTTTTTCTAAATCGCATAATAACACGGACAAATAAAAAAAGCCTGTCATTTTCTTTATATTTAAGAGTAAATTAATCTTCCGTCTGTTGTGTAAATAACCCAGATTATGAAAATAACTTTTAATTCGTTGTTGTGTTTAGCTGCTAGAGTGTGCGTCAGGATAATTCGCTTTATACTGATCGAAATTCCAGGTAATTTAATCCTATCTAGGCTGAAATGATAAGTCCACGGGCATTATTCCATTTGCCACCATTAGTAATCGCTAATCTGTCTAATCTTTTGGATTTCGATACGCCATCCAATATGCTAATTGGCAGGTGACACGATTCCGTAAGATTAGCCCAATATGTTCAATAAAGCATTTTTTAAACAATGGTTAAGCAAAAGAAAGTTATGCAGAAAAAGCTAAAAAGAAATGACAAATTAGCAAGCAATATTTAATGCAAAATGTTTATTATTTATCATTATTTTTTTAATAGTAATAATGTATAATTGCAGAAACCTTCTTAACAATAATCTTATATCCTAATTTTTAAAGCAGTGAATATTCCTATAAGTGAAATCGACAATATATTCGGCATGTTAAAAAAATAACATAATACACAATATTCAATTAATAAGTAATGATCTGAGTTCAGGGATATAAAAATCACATGCTTGAGGAAAACAAAACTCATGTTTCCATAGTAATGGTATTCCATAGTATGGTAAAAACTATTTTAAATCTTTGAAAGTAAATTATTTTAGAATATGTGTGTATATGGAAGACATTTACACTAAAATTTAAATGATTGACTACTTAATTATAATTTTAACTGCTTTTTACATAATTTACCCTTGAATATATAAATGTACTCCGAAATGCTCTTCTCTCGGCTTATTTCACACTTTTTCTTATTTGGCTTAAAATTGCATTGTTTAGCGACGAAGGTAATAAATAAATAGGATGTAACTCACTAATACAGCCATTTTTACAAATACTTCTAGTTTTTCCTGTAAATCATATGATGGGAGAATTATATAAAAATAATAATGAAATTGACAAAAAAAAGAAAAGAAAAAGACTAAAGAATGTAACCTACATTTTATTTTATCAAGTTTTCAGACACATTTTTATTAACCTGGCGCAAGCGATAAAAGAGCTAAAAAGAAAAAAAAATTGCCATTCAAAATTGTCAAATCAAATTATCAGATTCATTTTTTTAACCTATCGCAAGCGATAATTCGCCAAATATTGTACCAATTATAAAGTTTCACAATAATTTATACTTTAAGCATTACAAATATTTATGCCATGTTTAAATTAAATATTTTCGTTTTATAATATTATGTCTTATTAAAACTTTTTTTATTGTTGTTTTTTAAATTAAACATCAGTATTTTTTTTTTCATTTATTCGCGAGGTGTTTGTATTATTAACAGATATAGCCATCTTAATTCTTTAATCAACAAACCTTTCGCTAAAATATAATCACTGGCAACCGTTCCGTTCAAAATAGCAGTAAAATACAAAATTTATTATCACAAATCATAGCTATTCCTGTATATTTTCTCATAAATCACCACTGGAATATTTCCTATCGAATGATACAATTTTGAAAAAAATAAACCGGGTAGTTTTTGAAAACACTCGAGCGGAACTTTTAGAGCTTACTGCTTTATAATATATATGATTATGAACATAACTCACAATTTGAAGTTATTTCAATGCAGAATAGTGCACATGCACAGTCATTGAAAAATATTTTTAAATTGTGTTAATTTACTACAGATTAGCATTCACAAATATATTTAGGGAAAATGTAGAGGGGATAATTATGTTACTTGAAAAAAAAATCTCTTCTTTGTATATCATGTTGAGCATCGTGTAAAAGCTTTCGTAACGCTGAACTCAATAATACGTTTCTTTTAATTTTAGGAATTATATTTTCAGAAATATCGTCGAAAATAAAGTACAAAAATATGACACCCCCACCCCCCCTATATATTTCCTTATCCACTAAAAATAGAATTATGAAAAAATTAAATATAGTAGACGTTAATTTAAAACTTGCAGGGAAATTACAGCGATTACCCTAGGTCACTTAGTTTTTGAGAAAATCGCATTTTCCAGTTAGACAAAAATTTCGATGTGCAGGCATTCAGCAAAGGTGTTTGAGGAGTGATTGAGGTACCTATCGTAGCAGAAGTATAAAAGCCATGTCGATAATGATTTTCGAAAAAAGTCGTCAGTAATTAGCCGATATTTTAAACTTTAAAGACACACACGGTTTGGGCATACATAATGAGAGGGGCGGCGTACTCTATATGCCATCAACTTTTAAAGCCCAGATAACAACTTTTAATGATATATTTGTGTAACGCAATGCCCAGTAACAGTATAAAAGAAATAAACGTGAAATTCTTAAAAACAGATTCTTTTAATTAGAATTAATCACTGAAATACTGTGGGATTAGCGACTAGTTTATTTTCAGTGGATCTCTTAATACGTCTCCCGTGTCTTTAAAAGTTAATTCGCTTATCAGAAAGACACGATACAGACCAATCTGGCGTTTTAACTTTGTGACGTCCTTTTCAAGAGCGATTAGAACAACGTCAAGTTTAAACTTTGAACAAGGATTTTGTTTTAGCTACACGATTATTACTACGCTGAATTCAGTTTCATGAAATTCCAAATAAAATTTAACCTCTTGCGCTCTATGACGTTCGCAGCGTACGTCATGATATATGGAATGTTGTTTAATTAGATATTCCGAATTCTCACCAGAAAGTTTTAACTCCTATTTTTGCTTTACGACATGATTCATAACCATAAAGAAAGTGAAAGAGAACTGCGAATTAAATTTTTGCGGTGGTGTTGATTCAAAATTTCTAAAAAAAAAAAAAAAAAAAAAAAAAAAAAATGTGCCAGATGGTGGTTAGTGACATACATCCGCTGACAGCACCAGTGCACAAGGATTTAAATATGAACAACTTTTATTGTAAATACTGAATTAAGTCCATCATAAACAGATTAGGATTAGATAACAAAAGGAGTGATACAGAATTGCTATATTTAATATTATTTGGACTCCATATGTCTTTGAACTTTAATGGTATACCCATTCATACTTTTCAAGTCTATACAGGTATACCCAACGCTACGTTATATAGTTTTTTTTTTTTTTTTTTTTTTTTTTTTTTTTTTTTTTTTTTTTTTTTTTTACAAAGTCTTTAGCAAAGATTTTTTTTTAATAATACAGTTAGTAATTAATATATTTATTGTACGGAACGTTCTAAGCGCGAGTAATACTCGCACTTGGCCGTTTATTTTTTAATGATAAAACGAGTAATTAAAATCAAGGTAGCAGATTTGCTACCACGGATATTAGTAATCAATAGCCCGTGGTAGCAATTTTGATACCATATTATTTTCAAAGGAAATTTTAACTTCTTAGTATTAGCATTGTACTTAAGATACTTTTTTACTGTTAATTAACCTGATCATATAATTAAATAAATGCGAAATAAATGACTTGAAATTGTTAATTTCCATATACAATAAAATGTATTTTTTCATTGCATTTTTGAACAAAATATTCTAATTCCTTTTTAATATGTAAATAAATAAAATTATTAAGTAAATCCTGAATTAATATTTTGTCTTTATATTTCCAGGTAGAAATTTAAGCATAAATTCTAAGTTGAAACAATTCTAAATATAAAATATTTTTTTATTGAGCCGTATCACTGAAGTACATTATAGTTAATATATTTGTACTAGGCGGTATATATTACACTAGCAGATTCCGAGCATATTAATTGCGCTATAGACTATATTTCTTATTAATTGCTGTATCTTTTATGTGTTAAATTTTATTGCACGTTTTGAATTTTTGTCAAAAAAAGTAAATCTTATAGGAAATAGCTTTTACCCCCCCCCTTTTTTTTTTTTTTTTTTTTTTTTTTTTTTTTGCTAATTAAAACTGAACTATAATTTATTTCAAATACGGACTGCTTTTTTTGTCTCCGAAATATTTATTACGTCTGTATGCAAAATTTCACGATTCTAACTTCTTAATTGTGCAAAATTTTAGAAAAATAGACACAGTTACAAAATTTTATTTATATATATATTAGATAAACAAACACAAATAATCTCCTTCCGCTACATACTGCATTAGTGTTATATATATATATATATATATATATATATAATTGTACACAAAATCAAAAAGTTAAATGATTTATTATAATTATTATTATTATTGCGTAAAATTGAATAAACGATTCAAAAAATAAACTTATATGAAAAAATGTATATATACATAGATATATATATATATATACTAGGGGGCTCTGCCTCCTGCAAGCTACGTTTACCAACCCCCGTTCAGACACCGCAGAATCTAAAAACACGATAATGTGATCGGTTTAAAAAATATTATAGAAGATTGAATTATACTGAAAAAAGCTGTGCAGATCTCCCCGTAAACGGGTTTCCATTCAATTTCCTTTGATTTCAAAAATTTAAGGCCGAATCAGTTGCTGTTAAGACATCCAATTGTTGTTTTCGTGTTTGATTAAAGAGGATCAGTTAAACGTTTGAAAAGAAGCTAAAAATAAAAGGAATTAAGTGTACAGAGTCTTTGTCTCCCGGTATTTTAAAACAATTTATATAACAATAGCCTAAGTCACAGCTGCCAACCTTTACGTTTTTTCGCTACCACTAAAATTTAAAGAGATTTTCGCCTTCTTTAATCATCAGATTTCAACGATTAAATAAGATAATATTTAATATAAAATTTTAGTGGTAGGAAGAAAGCGTAAAAGTTGGCAGCTATGCTAAGTCATGTGACTATCATCAAGAGTTCCGGTCGAACCACTTCGCTTTTTATATTCTTGGTACCATTTTGGTACTTTAATATTAGCCAGGTACAGGTGATATGTCGCCAAATATTATTCTATCGCCATCATTTCATCTATATTATAATACTCCAAGTCATGTAACTGCCATAAATAAATACGCTCTGATCCCTTCGCTTTCACATGAAAGTTTGGCCCAGATATCATATACGGCCCCATATTGGCGCGATTTTTTTCCGACGATAATTTGGGGAAAATATCAACAGCATAAACAAGAACATCCGGCTTATCAAATCAAGCAAAATAATGATACTATGGCGCCAGTTAAGCGCCCGTTGCGTATATGACATTGGCGTTAGAAAAAAATAGCGCCAATATGGGACCATATGTGGCATCTGTGCCGAAAGCTTTCCATTTCGATTAAAAAAATCAATTTTTTTTCGACTAATACTACATAAAAGCATTACCGCAAAGATTTCTTGGTACTGTTACGCTAGCCGGGTGCAAATCTCGCCAATAACTATTTTTCAACTTGCCAGTTAGCATTTTTTTTTTCGAGTGGTAAATTAAAACATTGCTTTGAAGTTGAAATTAAATGTCATCGTTTGTTACATCATTTAATATTTGGCCAGATGCCATATACGCACCCGGTTTGGCATGATTTTTTTTACGAAAATTTGGCGAAATCCTCGTTTTCGGATACCAGTTACATATGCATTTTTGGTACTACTTAGTTATCCCGTCGAACAAAAATCTATCACCAAACTATAAGATTAAATGCCAATAATGGTTGATAAATGTCACATTCACTTGACTTTAAGCAAGTTACGTGTCTTTACGTCATCAAGTGATTTTTATTTCGACGTTTTATTTGTATATTTATTAATGTTATACTATTTTCTTTGTTCTTTTGTTATTTAAAATAAAAATTATGTCAATTTGTATAATTTGGCGAGTGGTTTGGCGATTTATATAATTAGGCGAAATGGGTCGATGGAATAACTAAGTAGTACCGTATTTTTTAATTATTTTCTATTATTTTTTATTTTTAAAGGAAAATAACCAAAAAAATAATTAACTATAGAACAAAACAATTTATGTACTTTAAGAAAAGGAAATAAAGTAAATAAACACTTATTATTAAATAAACGACAATAGCCGGGTTGCCATGTCAACCAAAATAATGCCATTTTGGCGCCAATTAGGTTCCCCGGTGCGTATATGACATCTGTGCCTAATATTTTTCTTTTCATTTCGTTTAAAAAAATAAAGAAGTGAAAGCCATTTATTTTAAATGTTTCTGTTTGTATTAAACAAAATGATAATGAAATACAAATTGAATTATGAATAAAAGTAACATGATACATTTCTTAGCATACATTTAAGGGAGGCCAAACATCTCGCCAAATTAGTTTAAAATAGTAACCTTTTCTAAAATCTGAAAAAAAAAATATCTGTTTGATTAAAATTTGAGTTGCCATCATTAGCAAAATGTTTACAAAATTAGAAAAAAATTAATATTTCGAAAACTAATTCGAATTTAAAAATTCTAATACCAGTTTTGAAATCTGCGGATCAATATTGATTTTTGGCGTTAATTTCATCGCAAAGTATTCCATATTTTAGGAGAAATCGCCGTGAAACGTAATCAGTTGTTTAATCAGAATCGTTACATAAATTCGTTTCAATTCAATTCATTAGGATTTTATATATAATAGGGGATCGTACCCGGGCTTCCCGGGTTACAAAATATAGGTGAAAACATTTTTTTTTTTTATTGAAAACTAATAATTTTTTTATATGCAATAAATTTTTTAGACTGCGCACTTACATTAAAAAAGCATTTTTCATATGAAAAATACGAATTATACAATAAAATAAATTTTTGAAATTTATCAAAAGCGATATTTTCTTATTAGCCGCATGCTAAGAGACCAAGATTTTGCTACTTACGGCATCCTTTTATATTCTGATAATTTCAGAGCTTGCATGTCTGTAAATTTGTGTTTTATTTATATTACTAGCAGGCTATGCCCGCTGCGCTGGTCAATATTTCCAAATGAACCTTGGATTAAACTAAATAGTGAATTTGAACTTGAATTTTAAACAATATGGATCTTCAGCTTGACCTTGCACATTACTGAAAACGATGCGAACGCCATTGCGATATACTGTTATCTTAAGCGTTGGACAAAATTTAACAATTAAGAAGTAATTGTTTTAGTTGATTATAAACAGCGCACTTATGGTCGGGTAATGAGACCGTTATGACAACAGGAATTAATACCTCTGTAACTAATCAACATATAATGAAATCGTATATACTAACACCATTCCTAAAAGTCATGCAACAGGGCCACTTGTAACAAAATATGTTCTGTAGATTTTTTTAAAAAGGCTAAACTTTCATAATCAGGTTCACTTAATTTTTGAACTTTTACTGTTGCTCTATAACTAAGTACCCTTGAACAATATGTATACACTAAAACCTTTCCAAAATTATTACCTAACTAATTGTGGTATATCCTACGAAAGTATTATAAACAATCGGAATGAAATACAAATTTCCGTTGTAAATATATAGTAGATGATGATGATGCGATTTTGTGTAATAGTAAAGTTTTCGCTTCAAACAAAAACGATGCTTTCAACATTAAAGCTAATACACCAATATGTGAAGTATCCGATTACGGAAGGTTAACTTGAATTCTCATGAGCAACTACTCAAAGAAAAGTGAATATGTGGCTTTTGTGATACTTTTATGTCAGCCGGGCGCAGGTAATAAATCAATAAAGATTGTTTTCATAGCATATTCTTATTTTATTATTTTCATTTAAAACACAAACCTTTCACTCATTTAATTTAAAATGCATGCCTTATACTAATTTCATTTAAAAAACTGAAAAGATAAACAATAACAGGAAATAATGCCATAATTAAAAGCAAAAAAATATTTTTAATTTACATACGCAAAATGTAACTACTGCTACTGGGAATTTTAAAAATGCTATCAGCGAGATGTGCGCACGGTTGTTATAAATGTACCCATTTTTTCTTCTTATCGAGGAGCAATTTATAAATCGCACAATATTATTCCAATTCCAATTTCTTTCATTGAGGAACCTATGACTGGAAAAAATGGAAAAAGACTCTTGTAGATTCTTCGGATGACGGCATCTGACGCCATAAACCGAGTTTATATATATGAAAATAATTTTTAAGTCGTTACAAACATTGCTTTCATACTTAAATATTTTCATTGGTACTACTTGTTATCCCGTCGACCAATTTCGCCAAATTATATAAATCGCCAAACCATTCGCCAAATTATATAACTTGACATAATCTTTATTTTAAAAAACGAAATAACAAATAAATTAGTATAACATTAATAAAAATACAAATAAAACGTCGAAATTAAAATCACTTGATGACGTAAACACGTGTAGTTTGTTTAAATTCAAGTGAATTTGATATTTACGATCAACCATTATTGGCATTTAATCTTATAGTTTGACGATAGATTTTTGATCGACGGAATATCTAAGTAGTACCTTTTCCATTTTTGTTTTATAACGCTAAATTCTCAGTAATTTTTTCCCTTTTATTTTACATAAAATCACTATTTTTTTAAAAAAATAAGATGGTTGCATTTTTATTTCAAACTCATAGAGCCGTTTTTATTTTTTAGCCAAAAGGGTTGATTTGAATTTTTTCCGTTGCTAGAGTAACGGATGTAATGATACATATTTTGAGGTTTAGATGCCAAAGACACCGCCAAATTAGAAAAATATGAAATGTGTCATGAACTGTTGGACTTATAAAAATTTATTTGGTAGCATTCGATTCAGCATACAAAACTACATTAAAATATGCTATCATTTGACGCATAATTTTGATATTCGATTTTTTCCCCCTCCCCGTGCAAAAACCATTAGGGGTGACACTTTAGAAAATCCTTTCTTAGCAGAAGTTTATGTCATAAGAAGTATTTTTACCACGATTTCCAAGATTTTAGGTTCAGTAATTTGCGCTGTGCGTTAATTAGTCCCCTAATCCAGACTTTATTTTATATACTATATTAGATATGCGATTTTGCGGTGAATCGATGATCGAAAATTAGTCCAATATCATTTGAAATATTACATAACAGAGGAGAAAGTACGAAGAAAGACGAAGAAGAAATGACGAATTACAAAAGACTTGTAATTTTTTTTTTTCAAAAAGTTGAATTTTTCCATAGTAATAACGTATTAAAACATAAATTTCCTTAAAAATTATCTTTATTTCCTAGATTTCGAATCTGTGAATTTTCCTGTAAATGAAATTGGCGATATGACTTGAGAAAATAGATAATATTTGCTTAAATAAAATGGGTAATATTCGTTGATCTGAGTTCGAGTTTATAAATATCACATGCTTTCGTAATTACGGCGAAAAACATTTTAAAAAGTATGAAATTATTTTACAATATGTATATGTGGCAGAAATTCACACTGAAATTTAAGTATTCGAATCCATTTTTTAAATATTAACTGATATCTATATAAGTTACAATTGAATATGAAAATGTACTCAAAAAATGATCTCTTTCACCTAAAAAAACACCATTTGTGAGAACATCCTCAAGCTAATGTCACGCTTATGCATTTTTGGCTTAAAATCACATTGTTTGGCGACAAAAGAAAAATAAAAAAATGTAAAGAAACAAATAGTAATTACACATGTGACTCACGATTACATCTGCTTGTTTCTTCTATAAGTCACGTGATGGGACAATTAGATATAAAAAAAAAAGAAAAGAACAGAACAGAAAGAAAATGTCGTTAAAATTTCATCTAATCACATTTTCAGATTCGTTTCCACATCTAACGCAAGCGATAAAGAGCCAAATATTGCGTATCAAGTGTAATATTTCTTATTAAATTAATTTTTAAGCATTAAAAATATTTCTTTCAGGTTTTGATTAAATATTTCCGTTTTTTAATATTATCACTCATTAAAACGGATTTTCTTCTTCTTTTTTTCTTTTTTTTTCATTTAAATAAAATTAGTAACAGTTTTTCTTTTATTTTTCGAGGTTTAATAGCCGTTTCAATTTTTTTTATCAACGATGAATTTCACCAAGAAATAAAATGGTAACCTTATTGCCCAAAATAACAGAATTTTCCGTCATAATTCTAAAACTAATATAGGTAGAATGATGTGTTATAGCTTAAAACCTTCCCTGAAACGATACCTATCTAACGGTATAAGTTCCGTAAAAATCCATGCAGTAGAACTCGAAATCTAGGCGTTCGGAACGAAATTTCCGTTTGGATTTTATATATATAATAGATAATAGAATAGATAATAAATTGTATATATATATATATAATAGAATAGATAATAGATTATGTGTTATGAACTATCTCAAAGTTTAAAACAGATCGCATTGTTACATTTCCTAATTTTAACTATATCGCGTTATGTTAGTTCCACATTCCACCACCAGGGAGCGCACTCTATTCTCAACGAAAGCGTATCTGAACGAAACTCCTTCATGCAACCTTTCCGTAGATACATGAATCGGGAGGGTGGCGGTCTTAACCAATAATTTAAGATAATTGCTGAAATTACTACGAAAAATATTTTAAAGGGGCCCTACGCGGGCCCCTAATAGAGTTAGAGGAAATCGGAAGACGGCAAAATAATCGCGGGGAAAAGTTCGCTTGGGTGCTTCGGAGCTACTTTTGGCGCGAGAACTAAGCTCTACGACCAATAGGAGCCCAGATATTTAAGGAAATATGAAGTAACAAAGTCCAAAATAATAGAATTTTCCGTACCAATTCTATAACCAATCTAGGTAGAATGATGTGTTATAGCTTAAAACCTTCCCTGGAACGATACCTATCTAACGGTATAAGTTCCGTAAAAATCCATGCGGTAGAACTCGAAATCTCGGCGTTCGGAACGAAATTTCCGTTTGGATTATATATATATAATAGATTTTATTTATTTATTTATAGGGAAGTTTTTTTTAAATGGACTAGGGGGCTCGGCCCCCTACGAGCTACGCTCGCCAACCCCCGTCCAGACACCGCAGACTCTAAATGCACGCTAATTTGATCGGCTTTAAAAAGATTTCGAAAGATTGAATTATAATTTAAAAAACAGTAGCGATCTCCCTATAAACGAATTTCTATTCATTTCTCTTTGATTGGGGAATTTTAACGCCAAATCCGCTGCGGTACTACTTGATTATCCTGTCGACCAATTTCGCCAAATTATATAAATCGCCAAACCACTCGCCAAATTATACAAATTGATATAATTTTTATTTTAAATAACGAAAGAACAAATAAATTCGTACAACATTAATAAAAACACAAATAAAACGTCGAAATAAAAATAACTTGATGACGTAGACACGTGTAACAACCTTTCAAAATAAGCTAATATAAAAGGAATTAAGTAAAGAGAGTCTTTGTCTCCTGGTATTTTTTAACAAAGCGAAAAGAAAGTTCTTTTAAATGAGACATTTTAAATTAATTTTCAAAATATCAAATAAATGTCTAGCGCAATTTCTAAATTTAAACTTTTTTGCAATATTATTTTGTGTGTTCATTTTATGTAATAACTATAATGTGACGTAAATATGACGTAATTTCTCCTAAGACTTCTAACGCATGTTAATGAATTTATTATTTTACAATATCCTTTCTCCTTTAAAATTCACGTGTATACTTTTTATGACGTAATTTTTAATAAGTTCCTGCTTTTTATACGTAATTATTTAATACTAATTTGAAAGTTTTTTTCCTGTTTATAATAGTCACGTGTAAATAAATTTTTAATTTGAAGCAAACATTATTGCTTGTGCTTTTTATACAAATGGCAACAGTTTAAATTAGTACAATTTTCTGAAATCTGTAGAAAATATCTCTAGAAATGCTGAAAATTCGAATTTAAAATAGAAATAAAACCTGAAAAAATGAGTCAAAATAAAAAAATTAATGCAATCTGCACTCCGGCAACTTCTAACGCATAAAATGATCTAAAAATGATTACACTGCCATGTACAGTTTTTGCTGCTATAAAACTTTTTTAGTGGAACGATTTTGTCCAACTTTAGCATTAAATAACTCTTAGAATAATTCTTCGATTTGAAAACTGTCTGCATCAGCGTATTTATCAGACATTTCTGTATAAAACCACCGATTTTCATATTTTTGTATGCATTATTTTTGTTAATATTTACGAAGAAAGGCCTCCGGTCACCAAAAAATCAAAACCGGCGGCGGCGGCGGCGGCGGTGACAGCGGGAGTTACTTTTTTTTAGAATAGAGAGATATTAGCCGT
The DNA here is from genome assembly GCA_963932465.1 of Maratus speciosus. Classification (NCBI taxonomy): domain Eukaryota; kingdom Metazoa; phylum Arthropoda; class Arachnida; order Araneae; family Salticidae; genus Maratus; species Maratus speciosus. Next base: position 409,892,714 of record OZ010795.1, on the reverse strand, counting down.
AAGGATATGATGAACTCTTTATTTTCTTTTAAGGGCAAACGGATTAATCTTTCGTAATCGAGCTCCTCGTGCTATAGATAAATTAAAAAATATATCATACTTTAAAATTGTTTTTAAAACTATAGACAATCAGTAAATGAGCTGAACTTTGCAACAAATTCCATTTGAAAAAAAAATCCTATTTGGTGATCTAAAAATTTAAATATTACGATTACAAATATGTTAGATTTGTGTTTTTTCAACATTATTGTTTTATTTGTTTATAAAAGAAGTATTAATTTCGTTAATTTGTCTTTCACAAATATGTTAGATTGGTGTTTTTTTTTAATATTATTCTTTTATTTATTTTTAAAGGAAGTATTAATTTCGTTATGCAAAAATAGTCAGAAACAAATGCTGAACAATGTTTGTTGCTTTATGTGCAAAATGTTTATTGTGTATTGAAACCGGCACCTGATAAGATAAACTTTAAAAAAAATCATGCTTAAAAATTATTTTAGAAAGCATAATATATCTGTCAATTAAGATACAGTTTTTATACAAACAGTATTTTAAAGTAATTTTTTTCCTATGCGACGAAAATTAAAAATGTACGATGGCCAGAAGATTAAAAAATTGCAGTAGCGAAAATTTCAAAACCGAAATTTGATCGTGAAGTGTTACCATTCATAAAATAACGTCAGCGTTACGCACAGATACGTTTGTTCTTTATAATATATATACATAATCAGCAAAATATAATAAAGATCAGTTATTAGGATGTGGTTATCAATTGAGGCTCTTGTGCTTGGTATTCCGGAATGAAAAACAGCAATTTTCACCTTCTCAAATTTTGCATACGCACTTCTCATATCCATATTCATCATTTAAAAAAAATTGTATTTTGTTTAATCATTTAAAAATCATTTTAACTCAAAACTCTAAGTCAGGATTGTCAGCAACATCTTTTATGGTGAACAGATGCACTCTGTACTTGAGATTCTAATTTCAATTCCGGAGAGTAAAAATTTCCGAAATTTATGTTTTTTAGACGCATTTGTGTTAAAATGTTTAGTTTCATCTAAGAAAATGATCGTTTTCTTTTAAATATGACGTCATCTTTACTTAAATAAGCATTTCGCCTAGTGTCTGAAACTTTAGTATCAGTACACATGCAGAAGGGAAAACAATATAGATAATTTATGAGGAAAAATAAGTGTTTTCAAAAGTAGTAAATCCTTTTCCGTTATTATGCCCCTAATAAAATATTATGCTCCTAATGGGATTTTGCGGTACAAAACACTATACAACAATTTTTTATCAACAATTTTGAATTTTTATCAGAAAATGGCATGAATAAAGATAAAAATACCCCATTATTTCTCCTTTGCCTGCAATAATGAAAGCTATGTAATTTTCACCATTTTGAAGAAATTTCATAAAATGCTTTTAAAATTAAAATATAAAATTGGGGATATTTAAGAAAAAAAAAACAGATAGTGCGATCACATCTACAAATGAACAGCTTTCAGTTTAAAAAAGAAAAAAAAATAGTAAAATTGGTTCAGCAGAAAGATCAGGGCAAATGACTAAAAAACACACTTGTGTTTTAAATATATAGATTATATAAAATTATGAAAAATTAAATTAAGCAAATTATGTTATTTTGATAAAATTATAGTAGAATGTCCTAAAGAACAGCATTAAAATTTTATTATTCGAGAGAATTTTGGACAAAACTTCCGGAACATGGTATTATTTTAAACCTCGAATTATTTGTTTGCTTGTCTAACTCTGCAAAGCAAATCCATCAAGGCGAGAATCACCAATTTCTGTAATATAATTTTAAATCGCTATTATTTGCATGTCAGCTCTCTTTTATAAAGACACTCTAAATTTTTGTTAAACATTGCGTTTTATCAGTGTGTGATTTCGAATGCATTATTTTCAAAAGTGAAGCACTTTCACCTGTGAAGAATTTCAAAGTAGCTGGGCTGTGAAAATGACGCACTTCTACAAAACTTAATTTAGGTTTAAGAATTAAATTACACTCTTTTTTATAAAATGACATCCTTTGCATCCGCTAAAGCAATTCGCTTTTACAATCCAGTCGTAGACTTCGTCTATAGAAAAGAATGCATATGACGTCATTATCAAGGAGTAACAGGCAATGCTCTTGACATAACCCGTATATTAATTTCATTTTTTTTACAGGTTTTATGAGAAAATGGCAACAAAAAGATACAGTATCTCCTATTTTTGACTATTTTCCGTTTACTTTCAATATAAATGGGGTACTTTTGTTGCCACGATTTGAAAAAAATGGTATTAAAAACTACAAAAAAATTAATATCTCAAAAATAAATTGAGATACAGCTTTCAAACAAATTGCATTTAAAAGAGAATTTTTTTTCCTCATACATCGGTGCAAAAATTTAAAATGTGCGATGTTTAGAAGTTTAAAAATTTGCAGTAGAGAAAATTGCAAAACCAAAATTTTATTTCAAATTTCAAAATGTTGCCATTCGCAAAATGACGTATGCGTTACGCACAGATATGTTTGTCCTTTATAACATAGATTGGGTATATATATATATATATATATATATACATATATATACAGAAAGGATTTGTTTTAGGTTATACCATGTGTGAAAATATAATTATTTTCACAAAATAAAAAACTTTTGAAATACGGTATTTTTTTTTCATATTTTATCCTAATCTCTACGGTAACATATATGCTACCATACAGAAATATCTCTATTCTAAAAAAAAATGTAACTAACGCTGTCACAGCCGCCGCCGATTTTGAGTTTTTATGATCGGATATCTTTCTTCGTTAATATTAAGAAAAATATTGCATACAAAAATATGGAAATCGGTGGTTTTATAGAGAAATGTTTTAAAAACACGCTGATATAGACAGTTTTTTAATCGAAGAATTATTTTAAGAGATATTTAATGTAAAATTTGGTGCAAATCGTTCCATTGAAAAGTTTTTTGGAGCAAAAACTATACATGGGAATTTAATCATTTTTAGATCCTTTTATTTATTAAAACTGCCCGGTATGCAGACTGCATTATTTTTTTTAATTGGCTAATTTTTTGAGGTTTTATTTTTATTTTAATTTCAATTTTTCAGCCTTTCGTGAGGCATTTTTAAAGGGTTTTAGAAAAGGGTATTATTTTAAATTGTTGCCAAATTTTAAAAAAATCGCAATGAATAATATTTCCTTCAAATTAAAAATTGTTTACTCTTGATTATTATAGACGGAATAAAACTTTCAAATAAGAATTAAATGATTACGTATTAAAAGCAGGAAGATATTTTTAATTACGTCATAAAAACTATGTTTACACGTGAGTTTTAAAAGAGATAAAAATTGTAAAATAATAAATCCATTAATACGTGTTAAAAGTGTACTTGAAGGAAATTACGCCATATTTAAAATTGCCAATTCATAATATTGCCAAACAGTTTAAATTAAAAAATATATTTGCGCGAGACATTTATTTGATATTTTGAGATTATCTTTTTAAACTGCTCTAAGATAGCGAAAATAATATTTCCTTTCTAACAAAAAAAGTATTTTTACGTAATTATTAAATCAAGAAAGAAAACTTTTGTGAAAATTAAGTTAGTTTTAAAGCGATACCTTTAAAATGTATTATTAAAAAAAAAAAAAAAAAAAAAAAAAAAAAAAAAAAAACTTATAAAAATACCGAGAGAGAAAGACTCTGTTTACTTAATTCATTTTATTGTTATTAGCCTTTTTTTACATATTTCACTGATCTGATATAATGAAAGGCGAAAAGAACCCATTAGCAGGGAGATCGCCACAGTTATTTGGATTATAATTCATTCTGCTGAAATTTTTTTAAAGCCGATCGAAATAGCGTCCTTTTAGAGTTTGCGGTGTCTGAGCGCGGGTTGACGAGCATATCTCGTAGGGGGCAGTGCCCCCTAGTAATTGAAAGTATAATAAAACTCATTTTTTTTCATAATTTTAATTGACCAACAACAGCATAAATAAGACAAAAAAATATTTTTTTTCGAAGCAGTTTGTTGTAGTGGGAATTAGTGCTTAAGTCTAAAAAAAAAATGCGTAATTTGTAAATGTAGTAGAAGCATTACACGTGAACATTATCAATTAATTTCCTACGTTTAAAGTTCTGTTTTCAAAAACATTTGAAAACACGAAATCCCACGAAAATTGACCTTTAACTAGCTCATGTCACAAAAAAAATTTAATCACATAATTTAATTGAGCAATAAATTTAATCAACTATGTTATAGATACTTAATAATCTCTTTTAAAGAATAAGTAAATTCGAAGGTAGTGTTCACCAAAATGATTTTTTTCGCTTTTATTCTGATTAAAGATATATTTAGAGTAGATTTTGCTATAAAGTTAGAAGTTTGCTAAATAAATATAAATGTGATATTTTTTTCACCACAATATACTGGTGTATTTCATTAAATTTAATTATTAAAACTTATTAAAAGCTTTATTATGAAATCTGAGTACGGAATTTTTAACTGTTTCTGATGTTTAAATTCTCTGATTTACTATTTCAGTAAAAAAAAAATAAAAAATAAAAAAAAAAATAAAAAATAAATAAATAAATAAACTGGAGAACAGGAATTCTGCTTTTTCAGAATTTAGTGTAGCCCCCGGCATTTCCATTACTTCATTTTCTGCTGATGGACTGGTGGTTTCTATTATTATGAAACAAAAATAGGGAAAAAAATGGCCATTTTTTATTATTATTATTTTTTTAATAATAACCATTTTTCTACCCATTCTGACCAGAAATTCAGAGGTCAAACTTTTTACGACTGCTCTTTCATCTTCACCTAACACTTCATTTATAATGGCTGTTTCATAATAATAAAAGCCATCAGTGCATCAAAAGAAAATAACCCGGTGAAAGCGGACACTCTGTTAAAGGGAACTCGGATGATCGGGACTCTACTGTAGCTCAGTTTTAAGACCTAAAACACGCTATTTTATTTATATAAAACGACGTCATCCGAATCCGCTGAAGAATTCCTCATTTACGATCCAGTCATAAACAACTAAAATAAAGCATGGGTAGACGTCAATATCTCAGAATAATACACAAATGCAGCAAAAAGAAATCAATACATTTATATTTTTTTCAAAATAGCACTTATTTTAATTACTTTTTTTTTCGGTTGTTATGAGAAAGTGGCAACAAAAAGATATAATTGCTAATTTAAAACTATTTTTTCTTTACTTTCTACAGAAATGAGTACTTGAGCTGCCAAAATGAAACAAATTGCTCCAAAAACAAGAAAAAAAAATTATATTTGAAAAACAAATAAAGATGTAGTTTTCAAACAAATTGCATTAAAAAGTACTTTTTTTTCCAATATGACGGTATAAACATTGAAAATGTGCGATGCTTAGAAGTTTTAAGCTGTCGAGTAGTTAATCGCATAATGAAACATCGGCTTTTGTTTTACGGCTCGCGTATACAAAGTAACGTTATTTATTGGAGACAAAATTAGCTGGGAGAAAGAAATAGCAAAAAGGGTCTAAAAAAATAAACACTAACAAATAACCTTATAAAATTTTATCCCTGGTAAAAGATTGCATAGAAAACAATGATGATTATGATATCTTTAATGTCATTTTATTCACAATATCTGATTAGTGATGTACGTATTAAAAGAAAATTAAATATAGTTTTAGTAGCTTTTACAAAAAAAAAAAAAAAAAAAAAAAAAAAAAAAAATGCAATTTAACAAATTACAACGACCATTTGGAAAATGATTTTTACGAAGACTAAAATTTAAGACATAAAAAATCGCACGGAGTTGATCATACATTACGTACGCCATGAATTAAACATTAATAGTACACGTAAAAATTGCAAGCCACAGAAAACGCCTGCGACTCGTACGTATTATCCACATGAAACTTACGTACTATCCAAGCATTTCATTGGCTGTTCGGGAAAAGTCTTTTCCATCCTGAGATTTCCAAGAAATCTGACGGCCAATTTTAAATGAAATTTATTTCTTAAACTTCGAACCATCCCACAATATTACTTTTTATATCGTCGTATAGAGAAAAAAAATGTACATTTAAATGCAATTTGTTTGAAAGCTGTATCTCAATTTGTTTCTGAGTTATTAATTTTTTTTGTAGTTTTTATTACTTTTTTGTCATAATGGCAACACTCTGTTGTCAATCTGTGCTGAAAGTAAAGGGAAATACATATTACTGTATAGACCAATCAGAACACGAATAAAATGCGGATTAAACCAATAAAAACCTTCAGATATGCTTTTGATTTCCTACCCTGACGAGGACAATAACCATTTTTTTCAAATGGTTAAAAATGTTGGGAATACATATATATATATATATATATAGGAAGTGTTTTTCAATTGTAGGGAATAACACGTCGAAATAAATCAGTAACATTTCACACTTCACATATCACCAACCCGAAGAATCAAAAAGTTTGCAGTCTCAAATCATGATCACCGTGGAAGGCTAGATCGTTAATACCTTCAGTGTTTTCCCGTAGATATAAAAAAACCGTATTCTTCATCAAATAGTTCATTGCATGTCGTTTATCACAATTCCACCAGTTATCCAGTTTCCCATATTCGGGTCGTGTCACATCTTAAAAATAAACATAGAAATGTTAAACGATTAGAGACAACATATAGCAGGCGTGCTGCGCACGCACTGCAAACTCTTTTTAAAAAGCCTTTCGCGCTCGAACGAAAGTTGAACCGGGTCTCCGCTGCCTACAGCACAATATAGCAGGCATGCTGCGCATGCCTGCAAAATCTTGTAAAAAGGCAATCTCGCTCGAAAGAACGTCGAAGCGGGTACCCGCTGCCTACGGCAACGTATAACAGGAGTGCTGCGCACGCACTGCAAAAGCTTGTATTTCGTCTCTTCCCCGTACCCTCACATGCCTGAAAATTCACGCGCCCTTTTTTTATATAAAATTTATCTTATGTGTTATAAAATATCTTAAAGTTTCAAACAGATCGACTTGCTATATTTCCTAATTTTAACAAAATTGCGTTATGTTAGTTCCGCATTCCACCACCAGGGAGCGCACTCTATTCTTAATAAAATCGTATCTGAAGGAAACTCCAAGCAACCTTTCCGTAGATACATGATTCGTAATGGTGACGGTATTAACCAAGAATTCTGTTAGTTCCGCATTCATCCACCAGGGAGCGCACTCTATTCTTAACAAAATTGTATCGGATCGAAACTGTGTTAAACAACCTATCAGTGAATATGTTATTCGAGTTGGTCGCACTCTGAAGCTAGAAATTAAGATATTTGCTGAAATTACTATTCGGAAATATTGTTAACTAAATTTTTGACATTTGTATATTTATTATGTAGCATTTATCTGAAGTCTCCCTCAAAAAACGGCATCCAAAAAGCTCAGAAACGCTAATTTAAAAAAAAAATCCAGTGCCAGCCTCCCCCCCCCCTCACAGGAAATTGAACGCACCATTCTTTTATAAGCTTTTTATTATGTGTTATGAACTATCTTAAAGTTTCAAACAGATCGCTTTGTTATATTTCCTAAATTTAACAAAATCGCGTTATATTAGTTCCACATTCTACCACCAGGGAGCGCACTCTATCCATAACGAAACTGTATCGGAAGGAAAGTCCGTTAAAAACCTATCAGTAGATATGTTAAACAGATCGCTTTGTTAGATTGCTTAATTTTAACAAAATCGCGTTATGTTAGATCCGTATTCCACCACCAGGGAGCGCACTCTATTCTTAACCAAAACATATCTGAACGAAACGCCTTCACGCACTCTTTCCGTAGATACATGCATCGGGATTGTGGCGGTCTTAACAATGAACTCTGTTAGTTCCACATTCCACCACCAGGGAGCGCACTCTATTCATAACAAAACTGGAGCGGAAGGAAAGTCCGTTAAACAACCTATCAGTAGATATGTTACTCGAGGTGGTGGCGGTCTTAAGCAAGAATTTAAGATGTTTGCACAAATTACTATTCGGAAATAGTGGTAACTAAGCTTTTGACATTTTTATATTTAATAAGTATTATGTATATCAATGTGTTAAGAACTATCTTGCTGCAAACTCGTTTTAAAAAGCCTATCGCGCTCGAACGAACCTCGAACAGGGTGCACGCTGCCTACGGCACCGTATAGCAGACGTGCTACGCACGCACTGCAAAAACTGGTATTCTGCCTCTACCCCTACAGCGGGGACAAACTGGGCCCGTGATGTCCAACAGTTTGATATGAAACACCGCTGTATTAAGTCAAAACCAGAAGAAGTTGCAAAATTTAACCCTTTATGGGCACACTGAGAAGGGGGAGGGGGCAATAGAAAGGTGGGGACAAACTGAGCTCGTGATGCCAAACAGTTTGATATGCAACATGACTGTTATATTTAAGAAAGAAGAGAAGATGAAAAAGTTAACCCTTTAAGGGCTGACACCCGAAAAGTGAAATGATGTGTGTAGTAGAATTGTTTTGAAGAGCTACAACCAAAAATGCAATCAAAACGATGCTAAAGATATATTTGATGATGTTAGTTCCACATTCTACCACCAGGGAGCGCACTCTATTCCTAACAAAACTGGAGCGGAAAGAAAGTCCGTTAACCTACCTATCATTAGATATGTTACTCGAAGTGGTGGCGGTCTTAAGCAAGAATTTAAGATATTTGCACAAATTACTATTCGGAAATAGTGGTAACTAAACTTTTGACATTTTTATATTCAATAAGTAGTATGTATATCAATGTGTTATGAACTATATTAAAGTTTCCAGCAGATCGCCTTGTTATGTTTCCTGAATTTAACAAACTCGCGTTATGTTAGTTCCACATTCTACCACCAGAGAGCGCACACTATTCATAACAAAACTGTATCGGAAGGAAAGTCCGTTAAACAACCTACCAGTAGATATGTTACTCGAGGTGGTGGCGGTCTTAAGCAAGAATTTAAGATATTTGCACAAATTACTACTCGGAAATAGTGGTAACTAAACTTTTGACATTTTTATATTTAATAAGTAGCATATATCTCAATGTGTTATGAACTATCTTAAAGTTTCAAGACACATCTACTTGTTATTTTTCCTAATTTTAACAAAATTGCGTTACGTTAGTTCCGCATTCCGCCGCCAGGGAGCGCACTCTATTGGTACCAAAAGCGTATCTGAAGGAAACTCCTTCACGCGACCTTTCCGTATATACACGAGTCGTAATGGTGGCGTTATTAACCAAGAATTCTGTTAGTTCCGCATTCCACCACCAGGGAGCGCACACTATTCATAACAAAAGTGTATCTGAACGAAACTGTGTTAAAAAACCTATCAGTGGATATGTTACTCGAGTTGGTGGCGGTCTTAAGCTAGAAATTAAGAAACTTGCTAAAACTACTATTCGGAAATAATGGTAACTCAAAATTTGACATTTTTATATTTAATAAGTAGCATATATCTGAGGCCTTCCTCAAGAAACGGTATCTAAAAAGGTCATAAAAGCTAATTTTTAAAAAAGAAAACCAGCGCCCTACCCCGTTTGCCTAAAAAGGATCCAAAACGCACCCCATTATCCACTACATATACAGATTCATTAAATAAAAATTAATATCGCAACTTACAAATAAGCTATCACGCAGAGAAATTATCCGATAACAATGTGTTATAAACTGTCTTAATGTTTCAAGCAGATCGTCTAGTTATATTTCCTAAAATTAATTAAATCGCGTTATGTTAGTTCCACATTCTACCACCAGGGAGCGTACTCTATTCATAACAAAACTGAAGCGGAAGGAAAGTCCGTTAAACAACCTATCATTAGATATGTTAAACAGATCGCCTTGTTAGATTGCATAATATTAACAAAATCGCGTTATGTTAGTTCCGGATTCCACCACCAGGGAGCGCACTGTATTCTTAACAAATACATATCTGAACGAAACGCCTTCACGCAACCTTTCCATAGATAAATGGGTCGGGAAGGTGGTGCTCTTAACAAAGAATTCTGTTAGTTCCACATTCCACCACCAGGGAGCGCACTCTATTCATAACAAAACTGTGTCGAAAGAAAAGTCCGTTAAACAACCTACCGGTAGATATGTTACTCGAGGTGGTTGCCGTCTTAAGCAAGAATTTAAGATATTTCCACAAATTACTATTCTGAAATAGTTGTAACTAAACTTGTGACATTTTTATATTTAATAAGTAGCATATATATCAATGTGTTATGAACTGTCTTAAAGTTTCAAGCAGATCGCCTTGTTATAATTCCTAAATTTAACAAAATCGCTTTATGTTAGTTCCACATACTACCACCAGGGAGCGCACACTATTCATAACAAAACTGTAGCGGAAGGAAAGTCCGTTAAACAACATATCAGTAGATATGTTACTCGAGGTGGTGGCGGTCTGAAGCAAGAATTTAAGATATTTGCACAAATTACTATTTGGAAATAGTGGTAACTAAACTTTTGACGTTTTTTTATTTAATAAGTAGCATATATCTCAACGTGTTATGAACTATCTTACAGTTTAAAGCAGATCGCCTTGTTATATTTCCTAATTTTAACAAAATCGCGTTATGTTAGTTCCGCATTCTACCACCAGGGAGCGCACTGAATTCTTAACCAAAACATATCTGAACGAAACGCCTTTACGCAACCTTTCCGAAGATACATGGGTCGGGATGGTGGCGGTCTTAACAAAGAATTCTGTTAGTTCCACATTCCACCACCAGGGAGCGTACTCTATTCATAACAAAAGCGTATCTGAACGAAACTGTGTTAAAAAAACCTATCAGTGGATATGTTACTCGAGTTGGTGGCGGTCGTAAGCTAGAAATTAAGAAACTTGCTAAAATTACTATTCGGAAATAGTGGTAACTAAAAATTTAACATTTTTATATTTAATAAGTAGCATATATCTGAGGACTCCCTCAAGAAAGGGTATCTAAAAAGGTCATAAAAGCAAATTTTTTAAAAAAGAAATCCAGCACCCCTCCTCGTCTGCCTAAAAAGGATCCAAAACGCACCCCATTGTCCACTACACATACAGATTCATTAAATAATAATTAATATCGCAAATTATAAATAAGCTATCACGCACAGAAATTATCCGATAACGGGCGAACTTCAATAATAAGGCAGTATTTGTAACATGCTTTTTATGATGTAATAAATGTGCGCCACCCTGCTTGCGCTGCCTGGCAGCCCCTTTTTCCCCTCGTGGACTTATTGCCCCTATACCTCACGGTAGGCTGTCCACGAGTGGGCGATTTCGGTCCTCACTGCTAATTTTAACAAAATCGAGCTATGTTAGTTCCACATTCTACCACCAGCGAGCGCACTCTATTCATAACAAAACTGTATCCGAAGGAAAGTCCGTTAAACAACCTATCAGTAGATATGTTAATCAGATCGCCTTGTTAGAGTGCTTAATTTTAACAAAATCGCATTATGTTATTTCCGGATTCCACCACCAGGGAGCGCACTGTATTCTTAACAAATACATATCTGAACGAAACGCCTTCACGCAACATTTCCATAGATAAATGTGTCGGGAAGGTGGCGGTCTTAACAAAAAATTCTGTTAGTTCAACATTCCACCACCAGGGAGCGCACTCTATTTATAACAAAACTGTCTCGGAAGGAAAGTCCGGTAAACAACCTGTCAGTAGATATGTTACTCAAGGTGGTGGCGGTCTTAAGCAAGAATTTAAGATGTTTGCAGAAATTACTATTCAGAAATAGTGGTGACTAAACTTTTGACATTTTTATATTTAATAAGTAGTATGTATATCAACGTGTTATGAACTATCTTAAAGTTTCAAGCAGATCGCCTTGTTATATTTCCTGAATTTAACAAAATCGCGTTATATTAGTTCCACATTCTACCACGAGGGAGCGCACACTATTCATAACAAAACTGGAGCGGAAGGAAAGTCCGTTAAACAACCTATCAGTAGATATGTTACTCGAGGTGGTTGCGGTCTTAAGCAAGAATTTAAGATATTTGCACAAATTACTATTCGGAAATAGTGGTAACTGAACTTTTGACATTTTTATGTTTAATAAGTAGCATATATCTCAATGTGTTATGAACTATCTTAAAGTCGCAAGCAGATCGCCTTGTTATATTTCCTACATTTAACAAAATCGCGTTATGTTAGTTCCACAATCTACCACCAGGGAGCGCACTCTATTCTTAACAAAAACATGTCTGAACGAAACACCTTCACGCAAACTTTCCGTAGATACATGTGTCGGGATTGTGGCGGTCTTAACCAAGAATTCTGTTAGTTCCACATTCCACCACCAGGGAGCGCACACTATTCATAACAAAACTGTATCGGAAGGAAAGTCCGTTAAACAAACTATCAGTAGATATGTTAAACAGATCGTCTTGTTAGATTGCCTATTTTTAACAAAGTAGGGTTATGTTAGTTCCGTATTCCACCACCAGGGAGCGCACTGTATTCTTAACAAAAACATTTCTCTACGAAACGCCTTCACGCAAACTTTCCGTAGATACATGTGTCGGGATGGTGGCGGTCTTAACCAAGAATTCTGTTAGTTCCACATTCCACCACCAGGGAGCGCACACTATTCATAACAAAACTGTATCGGAAGGAAAGTCCGTTAAACAAACTATCAGTAGATATGTTAAACAGATCGCCTTGTTAGATTGACTATTTTTAACAAAGTAGGTTTATGTTAGTTCCGTATTCCACCACCAGGGAGCGCACTGTATTCTTAACAAAAACATTTCTCAACGAAACGCCTTCACGCAACCTTTCCGTAGGTACATGGGTCGGGATGGTGGCGGTCTTAACCAAGAATTCTGTTAGTTTCACATTCCACCACCAGGGAGCGCACACTATTCATAACAAAACTGTATCGGAAGGAAAGTCCGTTAAACAAACTATCAGTAGATATGTTAAACAGATCGTCTTGTTAGATTGCCTATTTTTAACAAAGTAGGGTTATGTTAGTTCCGTATTCCACCACCAGGGAGCGCACTGTATTCTTAACAAAAACATTTCTCAACGAAACGCCTTCACGCAACATTTCCGTAGGTACATGGGTCGGGATGGTGGCGGTCTTAACCAAGAATTCCATTAGTTCCACATTCCACCACCAGGGAGCACTCTCTATTCATAACAAAACTGTGTCGAAAGGAAAGTCCGTTAAACAACCTACCAGTTGATATGTTACTCAAGGTGGTGGCGGTCTTAAGCTAGAATTTAAGATATTTGCACAAATTACTATTCGGAAATAGTGGTTACTAAACTTTTGACATTTTTATATTTAATAAGTAGCATATATCTCAATATGTTATGAAGTATCTTAAAGTTTCAAGACACATCTACGCGCTCCCTGGTGGTGGAATGTGGAACTAACATAACACGATATAGTTAAAATTAGAAATCTAACAATGCGATCTGTTTGAAACTTTGAGATAGTTCATAACATTTAATAAAAAGAACTTTCCGTAGATACATGGGTCGGGAAGGTGGCGGTCCTAACCAATATTTTAAGAAATTTAGAAAAGTGCCCCTCTAGGGGGGGTGAAAAGGAGAGGATGAAAAACGAAGATGCATAACTTGAATCAACCTTCACAGACATTTTCTATGATATATCACATGGCGGGTAACAGATAAATACAGAATAGTGGGGGGGGGATTGGGGGGATGGACACCGGAGATGCATAAACATCTCCGGCAAGAGGGGGGACAAACTGGGATTGTGATGTCCAACAGTTTGATATGAAACACCGCTGAGTTAAGTCAAAACCAGAAGAAGTTGCAAAAGTTAACCCTTTATGGGCACGCTGAGAGGGGGGTGGCAGAAGAGAAAGATGGGGACAAACTGGGCTCGTGATGCCCAGCAGTTTGATTAGAACTTTTTCTAAGGCGGAACTTCCTACTTATAGGGGCAAAAATTACCGAGTTATTGTTTTTTGAACTAAAAATTTTGGAGAAATTTGCTTTTTTTGGCCATAGAATTCTGTTAGTTCCACATTCGACCACCAGGGAGCGAACTCTATTCATAACAAAACTGTGTCGGATGCAAAGTACATTAAACAACTTATCAGTAGATATGTTACTCGAGGTGGTGGCGGTCTTAAGCAATAATTTAAGATATTTGTACAAATTATTATTCGGAAATAGCGGTAACTAAACTTTTGACATTTTTTTATTTAATAAGTAGCATGTATATCAATGTGTTATGAACTATCTTAATGTTTCAAGCAGATTGCCTTGTTATATTTCCTGAATTTAACAAAATCGCGTTATGTTAGTTCCACATTCTACCACCAGGGAGCGCACACTATTCATAACAGAACTGTATCGGAAGGAAAGTCCGTTAAACAACCTATCAGTAGATATGTTACTCGAGGTGGTGGCGGTCTGAAGCAAGAATCTAAGATATTTGTAGAAATTACTATTCGGAAATAGTGGTAACTAAACTTTTGACATTTTTTTATTTAACAAGTAGCATATATCTCAACGTGTTATGAACTATCTTAATGTTTCAAGCAGATCGCCTTGTTATATTTCCTAAATTTAACAAAATCGCGTTATATTAGTCCCACATTCTACTACCAGGGAGCGCACTCTATTCCTAACAAAACTGGAGCGGAAGGAAAGTCCGTTAAACTACCTATCATTAGATATGTTACTCGAGGTGGTGGCGGTCTTAAGCAAGAATTTAGGATATTTGCACAGATTACTATTCGGAAATAGTGGTAACTAAACTTTTGACATTTTTTTATTTAATAAGTAGCATATATCTCAACGTGTTATGAACTATCTTAAAGTTTAAAGCAGATCGCATTGTTAGATTTCCTAATTTTAACAAAATCGCGTTATGTTAGTTCCGCATTCTACCACCAGGAAGCGCACTGTATTCTTAACAAAAACATATCTGAACGAAACGCCTTCACGCAACCTTTCCGTAGATACATGGGTCGGGATGGTGGCGGTCTTAACCAAGAATTCTGTTAGTTCCACATTCCACCACCAGGGAGCGCACACTATTCATAACAAAACTGTGTCGAAAGAAAAGTCCGTTAAAGAACCTACAAGTAGATATGTTACTCGAGGTGGTGGCCGTCTTAAACAAGAATTTAAGATATTTGCACAAATTACTATTCGGAAATAGTGGTAACTAAATTTTTGACATTTTTGCATTTAATAAGTAGCATATATATCAATGTGTTATGAACTGTCTTAAAGTTTCAAGCAGATCGCCTTGTTATATTTCCTAAATTTAACAAAATCGCGTTATGTTAGTTTCACATTCTACCACCAGGGAGCACACTCTATTCATAACAAAACTGTGTCGGAAGGAAAGTCCGTTAAACCACCTATCAGTAGATATGTTACTCGAGGTGGTGACAGTCTTAAGCAATAATTTAAGATATTTGCACAAATTACTATTCGGAAATAGTGTTAACTAAACATTTGACATTTTTTTATTTAATAAGTAGCATATATCTCAATGTGTTTTGAACTATCTTAAATTTTCAAGCAGATCGCCTTTTTAGATTTCCTAATTTTAACAAAATCGCTTTATGTTAGTTCCGAATTCCACCACCAGGGAGCGCACTGTATTCTTCAGAAAAACACATCTGAACGAAACTGTGTTGGAGCGGTCGAAGCACGCTAGTCTTTATCATAATAATATCTGTAATGCGAATAGGTTTTCTAAAATAAAATATTTCGTGGTTAAAAAAGCACGCGTCTCCACTTTAATCTATGCATTATATAGAAATGGAGCAGATTAATTAAATAATAATTAATATCTCAGCTTCTAATTAACCAATCTCTTTGAACTGGGTATGTATGAAATCTGCGACAGATTTCCCGTCCGGTTGTCAACAAATTTTATCAAAAAATTTAATATTTAAAAAGTTTAAATTTCGTATTAAATTATCGTAGTATCCAAAACCGCAAAGTGCCATGATGTCTACAGCTGCTTCTCGGAAAAATGAAATCTCTTTTCATTGTCTTTTCAAATTAAGAAATTAAAAAATTTAATCGATCGATTTTTAGTGGATTTTTTGCGTTATACCCAACGCAGAATCTTGAAATTTATACCAAAATAAAGTAGATTTTTTTTTCGCGTGTTTCTATACCTTTTACGAATTTCTAGGATCATTAGTTCGGGAGATTCGAATTGGCTTTTTAAATGTCTACTACATTTTCATCATCTCGGCAACCGCTAGCCTCGCAGATAAAATCGGGGTGCAGGTTTCTTCAATCCTCCAGTGGTAGTGCTCCGAAAGCTAGCCTCGCAAAGAGGGTCCCATTGTAGTCAGGATTGCTGATTTTGGATAAAAAGATCCAATTTTGAAAACGCGAATTAAAGAAAAGCAGATTTCCCGGTGGCATAGATTTTGCAGACAAGGCAAAAGCGTACAAATCTTCTCTCCCAAGTCAGTTCAAGGTCTATAAATATCAAAAGAATGCAGAAAGGTACACTGATTTATTCTAAGCAAGAGCTAACCCAAAGTAAGTTACGGGGGTGCTAGGAGAAGGCGCGCTAAGCGAAAGGACGAAAACCAGGAAATAGGCGGTGATGACATTACGCAGAGACAGAACACTTTCCTTAAAGAGGAAACTTTAAAAGGGGAAATACTAGTAAGTTAGGGGGGTGCTAGGAGAAGGCGCGCTAAGCGAAAGGACGAAAACCAGGAAATAGGCGGGGATGACATTACGTAGAGACAGAACACTTTCCTTAAAGAGGAAACTTTAAAAGGGGAAATACTAGGCACGCCAAATACTCGCTATGAATCATGGGGTATCGAATAATATTTTAATAAAATATAAAAATGCTCTTAATAAACATTCGAAAGAAATAAGAATTTAATGTCTCAAAATATGAAAGAATAAAACAAATTAATGGTTTTTCTCCAAAGAAGTGTAACTATTAACAAAATTATTTTTTTGGAATTGAAGTAAAAGAATGCATTGAATTAAAGGCATGAGATTGAAATTTAAAGGATGTTTAAAATAGTATTAAAAGACAGGTAAAAAAGGAAGATATTATAAGAATTTGAAATAAAATAACTAAGGTAAAAATGCGATTTTTTTTAATTTACACACACACACACACACACACATATATATATATATATATATATACATATATATATATATAATTATTACAATGTAATTAGAAAATAGAATACAATTATGCGAGTCATTTTTGGTACCTCAAACGCGGTTTTTGTTACATTATATTTCACACCAACACAATAAATTATTCGCTGTTTCGACAAGTTAAGTACAGATTGTATAAAAAGCTACGAGATTATATTCAATCAATATTCTGATTTAAATGTCCAATGCACGTTACAATGACTTAAATGCAATTTGAAAAGATCATTATAACTATTATATAACTTCCTGAAACACACCATCAGCGACAAAATTCTGCCATAGAATCAATATTTCTATTTTAGAAGTTTTGAATATCTTACAAATTAACTTCTCAAGTAATTATATATAAAATTAGTCAGGCGTTTTTCGCCTCTGTTATCAATTAATTTCCTACTTTTAATGTTGCGTTTCGAAACTCTTTTCCGGTAGAACGAAATTTCAGGAAAATGTAACTTTAATTAGCTCATGTCGGGCACAAGCGCGAACAGATAATTTTAATTGCGTAAATTAACTGAGTTATAGATTCCGGATAAACTCTGCCAGGAAAACTAAAAGTCGAATGTAAAATTCATCAGAACTTATGTGTAAAATTTTGAAAGCGATTAAAGATTTAAATAGATATATTTTTTTTCTACTTACGGGAAAGTGTAATAATAAACGTAAATTTGTTTTATTTATTCCTAACAATATACTTCTTCGTTATCACTCGTACATTCAGAAATAAAAGATTTGTAATAAAATAATTTAAATTTATAGAACATGTTGAAAACACTTTTTCAGGCATTTAATATGAAGATTTTACATTTAAACCTTTTTTTTTTTTAGTTTTAACATGTATATACAGATTTAAGACGAAAATATATAATGGAATTTTGATACAATAAATTTGATATCTGAACTATTTGAAACATATATGTCTAAATTGCGCAAATCTTTAAAGCAAAGAATATACATTTTCTTTTCTTAAAAATTTTTAATAGAAAGTTTTAGAAATCATTTTCGTAATGTTCAATTGTTCAAATAAGAATTTAGACACATCAATTAATAATTAATGTAATTAAATAATTTATTATTATACATTATTCAAAGTATAATTAGATGGGAACTTGAAATTTTAAACCTAATAGAACAACAGTGAATACTAATTTTCTTTCTTATGGAAAAATATATGAGCTTTTAATTTCTTGGGGATAGTTTACCTTTTAAAATCTCAGAGCATGCGGTATTAGGAGTTATTTTTTAAAAGAAAGATAACGAAACTAAAAGCAGAAACATTTCCGTGTATCTTCAGGTGATATTGAACTATATCTCAAAAATTTAATTTGGATGTAACGGTGTAACAAAAATAATTCAAAGAGTCTGTTTCGTAAGTGCTATTTAAAAATTTTAATTGTGTGATATTTCACAGTGCGCACAATATCTAATGCTAATTTCATGGGATTTTCATAAACATTATCTTAACATAGACATGTTACTCTGATCTATAATTTGAAAATTATATTTTGAAACAAAGTTTTCGAAAACGATTATTTAGATAAATATTAATTAACTTTTAATTAGAAAAATATAAAAAAAGCGTTTTTACATAATTTCATTATTTTAGTTTTTGTTCATACTGAACACAACTTTATAATTCTAGTTATTTTCATTTTATATAAACATTTGTGTAGGGCAGAAAAGTTCAAGCTATACTTTAAACGGTTTTGGAGATATTATACGTGTAATTGCAAAAAAGTAATAAAAAAATTCGTTTAGAGATATAATTGTATTTTTAAAATATGAAATATATAATAAAAGAAACAAATCTACTAATAATATAATTTAATCAGTATTATAAATATAATCAGATGCTCGTTTAAAATGATAAATATAATTAAGTTTATTAATATGCTGCAGAACTTGAGCAAAAATAAATATAGATCTGAATTGTAAAAATGTAGCAATAACTCTTGGAAAAAATAAATAATTTTGTTTCGAATTAATTAGCAAGTGAATTTAAATATGAATTCTTTTTAAATAAACTTATTCATTGCATAAAACAGGCAATTTTTAGGAATTCTGATATTTTGATGATTCACATACTTCGCAGTAAAAAATTCGGATAGTTTATAGAAAAAAATATTAAATACAGGGTGAGTCTAAATTGTTTTAGAAAATCAGAGGTGTGATACAAGAGGATGTAAATGGATGTAAATACAAGAGGATGTCAATAGGTTGAAAAAATTCCATAGAAGATGGTGTCACAAATCACGTTTAGTTGGAGAAAATTGAAAAAATTGTTATGAAGGCTGTGACGTTGAGAGGAGCAACAGTGTCATAACTTTCAAAAAACTGAAGTATATTATAAAGAAACTTTTAAACAGCATTCACATCTCTGTTTTAAATGTGCAAACTTAAAACGAAAATGGTAGAAGTTTCCATTATAACTGCCAGAATTATGCACTTGACTGTCCACATTTTGGACTGCGGTTACCAGATCAAGATGTATCATAAATTGATTGAACACCTTGTTTTTCAAGATCTTTTCGTAATGTTATCACATTTAAAAAAACAAAAAAAACAAGGCACATATCATTAGATTGTTATTGCAATACTGTTATTTTTCTGAAAATTGTTATCATCACACCGAGTTCAATTATAATGAAACAATGTATTTGCAACTAAATACGTGGTTTGCGACCCTACGCTCCATGGCAATTATAGCTCGTCTTGATCGGTACTAGGACCCCTCTTAATTTATAAAAACATTTTAGACTTGCCATGTATATGCAAGGTATTCTCACAATATTTGACTTTTTGGGGGAAAAGATCTGACAAAATTAAATTTGCTAAAATAACATTTTAATCTGATAGACGAATGCCTTAATGATTCAAAATAAAGAAAAAATGGTCAGCAGCGAAATTTTTTTATTTAATTGAGATTTAGGTTAAACTTGCGAGTTTAATTTTTCTTACCATTTTACCCCTATAACTTTTTATTTTCTTCTAAATTTTACATATAATGAATTTGCATAGTACCCACAGGACATTCAAATAAGAAATAGTAACAACGTAGTACATTCAATACAGAATTTTTCTAAAACATTGTCTTAAAGGGGTGTTAAAGAAGGGACTGTAAGGTTAAAAAAGGGGATGGTATTGGAACAAAGGGACGAAATGGTAAAAAAATGGGACGGTAAGGAAAATTACCACCTATTTTTACGAAAATCATGTTAAGACTAAGTATCTACAATGTTCATTGATTTTTAGAAACAGTTGTTAACATTGGATTAAATTATTTTTTTTTTTAATTTACCTCGAAAAGTGCAGGAATAAACCTTGGGGACGGTGAGATTACCAATAAAGCCACGATGCATGAAATTGATATTTAAATTCTACAGTAAATCTACCGCCAAAGAATTTTAGACATTATTTCTTTAGCATACTTCTGCATGAGAAAAAACGTGAAAAAAAATTCTGTGGCTGCATCTGAAATGATTTTCTATATAATTTTAGAAGGGGATGGTAAGGAATCTAAAACACCGGGACAGAGTTTAAAAAATAATAACAACCCTAGAAATATGTGCATGTTAATTTTTCGCTACATATTTATATAAAACAATAATTCCAGTTTCAGAAAAAAAAATTACATCGAATTATTTTTATTGAAACAAATTTATCCAGACAGCTGCAAACTTAAAAATCACCATCAGGGACAAGGGTCGATATAGGAAATTTCAGGTGTTTGGACCCCCAACATCGTTCAAAACTTATTTGTCTCATTAATATTATAGCACAATCATTCAATGGGATGTTCCCCTATATATGAAATAAAAAACACAAAAAAGTGTATTAAAATGCTGGTAAAGATATCATCTCTTCACACATATCGTTTCAGCAGGTTAAAATATATATTTTAGTGCATAAAATATAACTATATTTATATTGAATTTATTTAGAATTATTATTATTATTATTATTATTTATATGTGTTTTTATATGTATAATAAAAATATATGATTTCATATATATTTATGTAAGCAAGACATAGTGTTTACGAAGAAGGGTACAGGCAGGTGGAGATTTATCTCTAAAAGGGGATCTTTCATCCAGTGGCAGTGAGTCTTACATTATCAATACGTTTGACACTACAGTCAAAATTATATTTACGACAGGCTCATGGATATTTTATGAGGGGCCGTACAGTGGGCCACCCACGGTAAGTGCTGGGAGTTTTTTTCTTTCCGAGCAACCCTTGTAAAGGGCGGGGCGCGGCCCATCAACATATGGTTCAAGTACGAATCAGGTTGTACACGGGGGTATTTTATTGAGGGGTGACAGTCATGCTGTCCACGGATTGAACGAAGAACTTCAAGTCCGTCCCCCCCCCCCCCCCCATTGTATCAAATGTATCTCTTACGTAAAAGAAAAAAAAGACATAGTATCAGTTCGACTTGAGTATTCATTAGCGAGGAGATCGACTTGAGTTTTCATTGAGAGAAGTACTACTGCAGTTGGCAAGTGAGAGTTCACCTTGCATCTTAAAATGTACCTTCATCTCTAAGTCCCTAATGACATTTAAGTATGACTTGGAGCGCTGCTTACATGCTGTATGTATATTGCTCCCATACATTTATCCTAATTCGGCTTTCATCGGATTTGATTTACCCGTTTTAGGGTACACAAATAAACACCGGTCGTTATAGACCCGGTACAGCGACTTACTAATTTATAGTATGGTGTGTTTCGCTAAGCTGAGTCTGTAGACTTGGTATGGCTAAACGGACTTTAGTGCGTTCGTAAATTTGGATGTGCCTATCTTCTACTGATCTAGAGTGACTTCAGCTATATTGATGTAAAGAGGTATGAGCCTTTATTATTTTTGTTCCCTACTTATATTGTGTATTTTAATGATTAGGGATTATATTACTGCCAATTGGTACTCAATAATTTGAAGATTTTAATAATGTATAATTTTAAATTAATGGAAAATTAATATGATGGGTTTGATTTTATTAACTAAAGCATGCGTGTGTTGTGACACACTTTTTAAACTTGTGAATATTTTTGTAAATAAACATCCTGTTAATTATTAATCTTTGGATTATGTCTTTCATACACCATGAGTCTGGTAATTTATTTTAATATTATTTTTTGTTTCAGGTTTAGTTCGAATTCTTAATGTTTATTAGATGTGTGAATTTTGTAGATGTAATTTGGTTATTTAAGTGATCTAAAAGCTACTTCTTCCTCGACAAATCACACAACGCAATCGAGGGCAGTTTTGGAGATATTGCCCCCCCCCCCCTTTTGGATAACTATGTATAAATTATCCCAGAAGATAGCCAGGACCGAGTTTAACGATCGTAAACTTTTTTATTATGAATTTTTCAATTAGCACTATGGACTTGTACAGGTTGAGTAATTAAGGGGTGGTAGCTTAATTACTCTGTGGTTTTGGGAATTGGATAAGGGTTGAGTCTCTCCTCGCTTCCTCTCTTCCTCTCTTTGTATTATTAATCTCACATTTGTACCAGCACCTTTTAAATAATACTAAGTGTTTCCCCCAATTAATAATCCCCAATAACCCCCTTCATCACATCTGTATGTTGAGTACCTATTGTTCTGGTTACCGTTATATGGACCTAGTTCTGCCCAACATACGGATTTCACCTAACTCACTGGTTACCGTGACTTTTAGGATCTTTTCTGAGGTTATTAAAAAATATTTTTCCGTTATATGGAAGTAATATTAGTTCACAGTGGTAATTTTATTTTTTTAAACACGCGTTACTCAAGGTTGTTAAAATTATAAACTTGGTTCCAATTGAGAGTATGAAAAGTTTTTCTGACTTATTTTTCAACTAAATGGCTTACATGAAATTTTGAACATATAGGTTTATTTTGAAAAATGGTTATAATTGAATGATTATGATTTATTATGTGTATAGGATAATTTTTTTCTGTCTAATATTATTAGTACAAATTTTATCACATTTACACAGTGAAAAGTTTAAAAAATATTTATGAAGAAATATTTTGAAGAAATTGATTTAAGTGAAAGGGAAAAAAAAATTTGTATAAACATTAAAAAATATTGACGTATGTTGAAAATCATACAGCAAAAAATCATTAGTGTGTTTGAATAACATTACGATTTTACTAACAGTTTTGAAAAAATAGTATAGTGTTTTATATGTACTGAAAATTTTGAGAAAATTTACATAATTTGATAGTAGAAAGAATTTATTTATTTATGTGTTATATGTGAATTATCTTGTTTATTTTGGGGGGAAAAGGAAAAGTGTATTGTATTTTTAATACTAATGTGTATAAGAATTTTATTAGGTTTATTTTATGTCAAGAAAAAATAAGCGCAAAAGTAATTCAAATTCTAATAATTTAGGAGCGCAGACGCGTAGTAAATTACGAGAGGCAGCTAAACAATTAGAGGTGAAAATAATGTCACACGAGGACGATAAAACGACTTTATCGCAGCTCCTTTTGATTTAAAAAAAATACGAATATTAAATTTTATTTAGAAGAGTTCGATTCCTTTTTTGACAGAGCGGAATTAAAAGAAGATTTTAGACTGCAGATCTTAAAAGCTAAATTTACCGGATCAGCACGCAAAAAATTGGTGCTGGAAGATAATTTAAATAGCGAAAAGAATTATTCTATTTTTGAAAAGAAAATTCTAGACATTTTTTCAAAAAAACGAGCTATTTACCGAAAATCAGACAAAATTTAATTCGAGTAAACAGAAAACCGATCAGAGTGAAGAATTTATAGAATTTATAGAAGATTTTAATATTTTGGCAAGTAAATATTTGAATATAACAGGGTATGCAAATGAAAAAGGGCTAAGGATTTTTTCGAATTAATTAAGATAAATAAATTTCTTGATGCGATTAATCCGTTAATTTCTTTGGAACTGAGGAAATCGGATATTAAAGAATATTCAAAATTGTGCGAGAAGGCTCTACAATTAGAATGCCTTAAAATTCACAATAAGTGATAAAATAAATAATGTGACAGAAAAATTCGAAAATAAAGATGTAGTCTAGTAAAATTTGTTAAAACATTATGACGAGCAATTAGCTTACATCTCTAAATTATCAGAACAGGTAAATGAATTGAAAATAAGGGAAAATAATGTATATAAAAAAGATAAAGTAGGGGAAAAATTTTGTGAAATTTGTAAAACTAGTAAACATGATTTACAAACTTGCTTTTATAATGGGGAAAATAAAAACAGAAAACCGAATTTTCAGAGACAGCAAAATTTCGAAAATTCCAATTTTTGGAGTGGTTCTAATAGACCACATGTAGGATTTCGGTATGTGACTCCAAATCACCAGGGCTACACTCCCTTTATACCAAATTTTGAATGACAGACAAATACTAATTATGATAATTACGGTAATTTTCACAGACAGCATAATTATAGGGATTATGGTGACTTTCAGAGAAAACAAGATTTTAATAGTTACAATCATGATTATTATTTAAACGATAGGTTTCAGGACAGAGGTTTGCGTTTATAGGGAACCTTCGCAGCAGAGAATTGGAAATATGGAGGCTAGAGTGAGGGCAATATGTCGCAGGTAAAATTTTTCGATCGGAACTTGGATTCTCAACAAGATAGGATTAGGAAAGATGGTTCGCGTGGCAGATATAACAGGGGTCGTGCACGCGATAGCCAACAGAAGAAAAATAGTTTCACGATAGCTAGTGTAAATTTAGATAGGAAAGACAGACTTCCTATTATTCATTTACACGTATTTGGGGTTAAAATTACCACTCTCCTCGATTCTGGAGCAGCTTTGTCGCTTCTTTCTCCAAATATGCTTGAAGAATTTAAACAAATCAATGCAACAATTAAATATTTAGGAAATAGAGTAACAATTCAAACGTTCAATAATTCAATTATTCCGTTTAAACAGTATACCAAAGTAACTTTTAAGATTAATAATGACTTTGTTACGGGTACATTTTACGTTATTACGCATAATTTCCAAGGGGATTTCCAAATGTTATTAGGATTCGACTTTCTAAAAACAAACAAAATGATTTTAGACTTTGATAAAAAAATGCTAAAATTTAAAAATACTAAAATTTGTCTTGAAAGAGAGGATTCCGGTAAGGTATTGAAAAAAGTGAATAGTACATCTTAGTTTGTGTTCTGGGGTGAACGTGGTAGATAAGAAAAAAATGAAAATACAAGAGTAAGGAATAGCGAAAATAAAGAAAGGGATGTTTTTGCCGTTATAGACAAGGAAACTCATATTCACCCGGGGCAAACACGAGTTTTCTCTTTAAAGTATCCAGAAATAATTCAGCCCAACCAGTTGATTCTTTTACAGCCTAAAGGGGAGCTTGAGGATTTAGTTTCGGATTACCCTATTCACGAAGTTAAAGAAAATAATAAGATTAACCTGATTATGGCGAATAATTCGGAAAGTTTAAGAATTTTGAGACAGGATACACCTTTTGCATTCATATTTCAAGGTTTTGCAAGCAAAGAAAATATTGCACAAAATGAGATAGACGGGGGTGAAATATACCAAATAAATATTTAAAACTTAACTGAGGTTCTTGCCTTGAGGTAGGCGGAGTTGGAGATAGGAGATTTCAACTTGGAACATCTAACAGAAGGGTTTAGAAAAAAAATGGAGCATTCACTACTTAGTCACGCGTATGCATTTTCGAAGTCTTATAAATCTTTAGGAGAGACTTCATTGGTAACCCCAAAGGTCAATCTAAGTCACGACTTTCCAATTCAACATAAGCCTTATAAAACACCTCAGGCAGTAAAGGAGTATTCGCAGGGTGAGATGATAAAGCTTTTGGAAGCAAAAATCATTCAAAAATCTGACTCTGACTTGCTTTCCCAGTTTTGTTTGTAAAGAAGAAAAGTACAGACAAAAATGCTGTTCGTTACCACCTCGCTGTAGACTATTCAATGAAATTTTAGAGGGTTTTCCATACCCTGTACCGGATGTTAAGGACATTATACAGGCTATCAGCGGGAAGAAGTGTTACACGGTTTTGGATTTGCATTATGCTTTCTTTCAAATAAATTTACGACCTGAGGACTGCCACAAATTAGCGTTTGTTACAGAGTTTGGCAAATCTTCCCCTTGCCGCCTTAATTTCGACTTAAAAATTAGCCCAACCCTGTTCGCAGAACTTATGGATAAAGTTCTGGGACACTTTCCGAAGGATAAGCTGTGATATTTTATTCACGATGTAATTTTGGCAACAGATAGCCCACAAGAAATGATGCGATTACTTCAAGAGGTTTTACAGACTTTGATTGAGCACAATTTAACTGTAGAACCGTCTAAGGTCCAAATTTGTAAACAGGAAATTGAATTTTTAGGATTCAAAGTAAATAAAGACGGGTACTCAACATCAGAGAAAAATGTTGGAAAGGTCCAACGTTTGGCAAGACTTGAGAACAAAAGAGGGGTAAAATCTTTATTAGGATTAGCGAATTATTTCCGATCGTTCATTCGAAATTACACGGATATTTCAAACCTCCTAATGGAACTCAGGAAAGAAAATGTTAAATTTAAATGGACAGAGGAGACAGAACAAGATTTCCTAAAGATTCAAGAAGCAATTGTAAGCAATCCAACCCTAAATCCTCCAAAATTTGACAAAGAATTTTTTTCTGATCGCCAATTACTCTAAGGTAGCAGTGTCAGGAGTATTGGCACAAGAAGAGAATGAATTTTCAGATCCAATTGAATTTTATGGCCGGAAATTAAAGCAGACGGAGATGGTATACCCTAGTGTTAAGTTTGAATTACTGGCTATACATGACTCGGTCATACATTTTAAAAATTTGTTATTAAGCCGAAAGTTTACCATTTTGACGGACAGTAAGTCACTAACATATCCTCTAAAAGTAGAGAATCAATCAGACATTGTAACAAGATGGATTTTGAACCTTAGTGACTTTGATTATACTATAGTGTACAAAGAAGGTAAACTCAATCCTTCGGACTTTTTATCCAGGAATATAGTTAACAATATTACTATTGATAACGAGTTACAAAATAACTTTTTTAAAGTTAATAGTATTTTAAGCGAAGACAATATCAGGACCAAACAATATGCTGAAGAAAAATTAATGAATATCATAAAAAAAATGAAGCAAAGAAAAATAATAGATTTCATCTATTCTTTCTCCAGTCAATGATTTTCCACGAACTACGCTAAGGCAGCAGTTGCATATCACAAAAATTCAAATCTAGCGACTAATAACCTATAAACACCATCACAGATGACTCCCGCATAAAATACTACACTCATGACGTCATCTCATTTTGCGAGGTTTAAAAATAGATACTGGTCCTAAACTTATTTATCTTCTAACAAGAAGGCAGTCATTTGAGGTTGCAGGTTTCAAAAATTGCAGGTTGTTAAAGATATTGAACTGTTGATGATTGGAAACATGTTATGTTGTCTGGAGTAATAAGAATTCGACCTTCACCTGTCGATGAATGTAAAAGGTTATGTGTAAAGGTTGTGTATGGTATGTGTAAAGGTTAACTTTAGAATTAGTAGATCCCTAGGGATATCCGGAAACAACAAAGTCGTGCTTTTCTATGTCTTTAATTTAGTAGAACTAGATTTTTTATTTTTCCTGTTTAAAAGTCAATGTTTAAAAGAAAAGAAAGGCCACAAGGGCTCTCAGAACGCCGCAATTTGCGAATTTGCGGCGGTCTCACAGCCCACCCATTTCTCCTCTCCCGCCGCAAAAAAGAACGTTAAAATCAAAGTTGCGACGATCGCAAGACGTAATCAGAGCACACGTGCCAATCCTTTACTCTTTTCAATGGCTAAAATTAATGGAAATTAATTTTCAAGTTTTTTCCGGTTTATCGGTTTGTGTATAAAAAAAGAATTCGAATTACATTTTATCTTCCACGATCATCAATAATGTAAAGAATGTAATCTGTGTTTAAAAGAATGAAAAGGATCTCGGTCGGGCACGAAAAACAATGCGCGCGCGAATTAGCAGGTTCAGTATCACTATCAAAACATTTAAATGCTGTTTTTTGAGTGAAATGTGAACCTACGCACTGCTATCTACATTCTGTCTTCTTTTTGAAAAGAAACGAAAAATAAAATTATAAAATGTATTTTTAAACTGGTGAAAGTATAAATAAGCTTAAAAAAAGCGAATGGAAATTACATTGTGCATTTCTAAACAAGAAAATGACAAATATATATTTAAAAAACAATTGAATCGCCAATTTTCTTGGAAGAAATCACTAAAATTCTCTTGAGGATTTTTGTCACTTGAGATTAACATGAATACTAGTGCAAATTATAAGGGATGCAAAAAATTATACCAAAAATTTGAGTTTTGAATTTATTGCATGTTTTTGACAAAAAAAAAAAAAAAAAAAAAAAAAAAAAAATCTTTCTCCACAATGTATTTTAGTTTTATCGTTTATCACTCTTGATTTTATACTGTTATAGAGTTATTTAAGATAAAGAACATGCAATTAATTTTCAAATTTCTTTTTAACATGATGAGGATGATTGAACAACATCAAGCGTTATTTCAGTATTTTTTGTAAACAGACGAATAAGAAAACCTAATTGTAATTATTATGTACTGTACTTGCTTCAGGAAACAGAACAGATAGAATTTCGCACACATACACACACACAAATACGCACACACACACATATACATAAATAGTATAACTTTTAACTGTTTAATCTCAAATACATTAATTATGTTAATTAATGCATAATTTAGTCATCTTTCTCTATATGCGCAGTTGTGGCCAACACAAGTGAAGACATTTCTTGCATTAACCAGTTTATTGTACATCCTATTTTTACTCTCTGGCTATCCGATATTACTTTTGAATATATCTAAGGGATGCATTTAATGTATTTTCGGATAATTCAAAATAATTAATAAATTTTTGACTTTGCGCATGCACATGCTATTGTGGATATACATTATCTAATGTTTTAATAATTTAGATAAATTTCCAAATAGCCTATTCTGGATTAATTATTTTAATATTTAAATAATATAATTTAATTATTATTTTTAAATATAATAATTTCATTTCAATTTAGTTTAAGTATTTAATTTTTTTCTTGCTGTTGCATGTGAAACAGATATTGTGCGCCCATTTTAATGCGGTTTGTATAAAATGGTACCATAAACATATTAAAATTTTTCGGTTCTTAAAGCTAAATATAGATACTGATCAAGAAAATTAAGCCTCATGTTATTATTCTTGTATTTCTGAATTAAAATTAATAGCTTGAAATGCATATATAGATATTTGTAAATCATAGATTTAAAGCGGACGCTTTAAAACTATCCAAGATATTTTGTCATTCATAATAATTGAAATATTTATATCTATATCATAATGTCCAAACATATATGTGAGTAAAAAAAAAAAAAAAAATTATATTTTATCTTCCACGAGCAACAATAATGTAAAGTGTATTCCTCCTCCTTATGTTTTTTAGGTAGCTTTCTTTACAAAAAGCTACCTATTGCAGCCGTTCGGAGGAAAGCGATTTCAAAAAATTTTGGTATATTTTCATCGATCATGACCCCCAGACCCCGAAACCACCCTCCGTTCAAAATTGATATATATATATATATCAATATATATATATATATATATATATATATATCAATATATATATATATATATATATATATATATATATATATATGACCCATGTCACACTGTAACTGTCGTATTTATGAACCGATTTGGATGTAATTCGGTGTGCACATAGTACATACCAATGTCTCGACCGAGTTCGTTGGCCAGCTTCATCCGCCATTTTGTTTCAAAATGGCGGCCATTTAAAAATTTTAAAAAAATTTAAAATTTAAAATGTGGTACCAAAAATTTGAAAATGGAAAAATATTTTTCTCTTAAGTATTTGACCTTTATACAAACACTCCGTAGCAGTTTTTGTTTCGTCTATATCTTAAAAAATGGCTGAGTTATAGCATTTTGAATTTCTAGCGAAGCTGACATTTTGAAACTTCCTGAATTTTGTCACGCGATAAAAGGCGTATTTATGAACCGATTTGGATGTAACTTCGTTTATACATAGTACAGACCAATGTCTCGACCGAGTTCGTTAGTCAGCTTCATCCGCCATTTTGTTTAAAAATGGCGGCCATTTAAAATTTTAAGAAAAATTTAAATTTGAAATGTGGTACCAAAAAATTGAAAATTGAAAAAATATTTTTTTCTTATGTGTTTGACCTCGATAAAAAGATTCGGGAGCAGTTTTTGTTTCGTCTGTATCTTAAAAAATGGCTGAGTTATAGTATTTTGAATTTCTAGCATGGCTGGCATTTTGAAACGCCCTGATTTTTGTCACGCGATAACAGGCGTATTTATAAACCGATTTGAATGTAACTTGGTCTGTACATAGTACATACCAATGTTTCGACCGAGTTTGTTGGCCAGCTTCATTCGCCATCTTGTTTCAAAAGGGTTGCCATTTTTAAAAAAAAATGTAATTTAAAATTTAAAATGAGTTATTAAAAAATTGGAAAATGAAAAAGATTTTTTTATGTGTTTGGCCTTGATACAAAGGTTCTGGAGCAGTTTTTGTTTCTGAAAATGTGTTCTTTTGTTTATATCTTAAAAAGTGGTTGAATTATAGCACTTTGAATTTCTATCATGGCTAACACTTTGAAATGATCTTGTGTATTTGTCTCGCGATACCACACGTATTCGCCTATTTCGATGGAAGAAGGCATGTGGGTAGTATACATCAATATCTCGACCAAGTTCGCTGGCCAGCTTCATCAGCCATCTTGTTTCAAAATGGCGGCCATTAAATTAAAAATATATATATTTAAAGTGAGGTGCAAAAAAATTAGAAATTGATAAAGGTTTCTTTCTTAAGTATTTGACCTTGATATAAGGATTCAGGAGCATTTTTTGTTTGTCTTTATCCTAAAAAATGGCTCAGATATAGCAGTTTCAATTTCTAACGTGGGTGACATTTTGAAAAATCTGATTTTTTGCCTGCGACAGCACTCGTATGTATCAACCGATTCCGATGTGAGTGAGCATGTGCACAGCAATTACTAAGGTCTCGACCAAGTTCACTGGTTAGCCTCATCCACCATGTTGTCTTAAAATGGCAGGCACTTTAAGAAATCGCCGAATTTGGCAGCGAAATATAAGTTACTTTAAATAAAAGCAGCTTGGATAAAGCTGACTAATTTTGCGAAATTCTCATTCATAATGATTTAGTATTGATAAAAATTAGTATTGAATCTCCTACATTCGGTTTCCACTTAATTGAGCTTCGTGTGTTTGAATAATATAAGTTGGCTTTTTTAAAATAAGGGATATGAAAGCTACCTCTTCCTCCCGGCACTGGCCGGAAGGACTTTCTTTTTATTTCATTTCTTATTTCAACCCTATCTTTTTGAAGCAATAGTTCGCGATTTTTTATTAAATAATTCGATAAAATATAACTAAATTGCTAACTCTGTATCTCAATCTTGATCAATAATGTCAATTCCATTAAAAGCAATGCGATTTCTTAATTTATTATTCGGCATTAAAGTCTTAAATTTACAGTTTTAGGTTAAATTTCAAATTTAAATTATAAAAAAATGCAAAATATAAAGGATAAAAGTATTTTTTTTTTTACATTTATTAAATTTAATGTTATTATCATAGTAGTTGTAATAGTAAATTGTAATAATTATTAAATAGCATAAACAGTATTGAATTTAATTAATGTTTGCATATAAAATAACAAGATTCTTAAAATTTCTAAATAATCCTTTGAGATTGCTAAATAATGAAAATGAATAATTGTTTATCACATGGTTTGAGACATAAATTAATCTGAGTTTATCGAACAATATCAATTTCGTTCCAGTCCAAATATTGTACATTAAATTTTATAACTCAGCAATCGCGAATATCTTCCGTGATTAAAACATATTTTATGGCCACCGATTTATGAAATTTTAAAGGCTCCATATATATGTGTTGTTTATGTTGGTATTAAATATCGATAAAATTCAAAAGCAGGCATTATTTAATATTTACTTTCACATACAATAACAGAAATGGCTTTTCGATTTTTTTTTATATAAAGTATTATGGGCAGTATAGATAAACATTAATTGCATTCTTCTTAAAAACATTTAATGGAAAATTGATATTCTTATAATGGGAAATTTAGTAATATATATATTTGGAACTATTATTTTTTAATGATTTTTGTGTAAGATGTTTCGTCTTTTTTTTTTAAATCAAAATAATATTTTATTTGGAAATAAAATTATAAATAAGATAACATAATATCTACCTTATGTATATAAAATCCTAATGGAAATATTTTATGAAACAACTGATTAATCGAATAAAACGAATATAGGACGAATATCTACAAATATGTGGTATACTTAGAACGCTGGCGGTAATGCAATTGTAATATATTTCCTATAGAATCATTTTCCTAGAAGAGGGTGTCCATAGCATTTATAATTATTTACGTATAAAAGAATAAGTATAGTCGCTAAATATGGGATTTGTTGAACGCAGGCTGTAATGTAATTTTTGTGTCTTGTTTCAGTCATCTACAGATTTTTTTCCTTAGAAGATGGTGTATATAGCATTCATAGTAACTTATACAGAGCCGCACAAAATAATACGAATGTATGTTAAATGCGTTATATATAGAATGCTGACGGTATTGTAATTTTAATGTTTTTTCCAGTAACATACAGCATGTGTTTCTTGAAGAAGGTGTCGGTAGTTATTTTACAGGACCACCGAAAGTATATGAATACTTGGTAACTGCGCGGTTCGTTGAGCGTTGACGGATATATACTTTTAGTATGCTATAACAGACAGGCAGCAGATAACAGAGAGAAATATAGCAGGCAGACAGGAAACTTACAAACAGCAGGAAGAACTGTCACATAGATAACAAAAAGACATACAGAATATAGACATAGAACATATCGAAAGCCGAAAGAATATAAACGGTCAGAAAGACAGCAGCCAGTTAGCAGGGAGACGGGAAACTAAAAGATAACAGACAACAAACAGCCAACAGAGGGTAGACATATACGAGGCACACACAGAGAGAGCATGCAGATACATACAGACAAAAAAAGTTCGGGAATTGGCGTATGAATGTCGCAGTATACATAATTATGGGCGGTAATAATAATAATTATTATGGGCAGTATACATAAGCATTAATTGCATGCCTGTTAAAAACATTTTGAAAAATTGATGTTGTTATAAAGATAAATTTAGTAATAAAAATTGTTTGAACACTTATTTTTTAATGATTTTTATGTAAGCGTTTTCATGAATGTTTTGACATCAAAGGACATTTTATTTTGAAATCAAAATAACAAACACGAAGACATTATATTTCTCTATAAAATGTCGAATTATCACAAACTGTTTAGATAGTTTTACGAGTAATTTACTCTTTTTAAATATATAGAAATGAATTTATTTGACTACTTGATGAATGTAGCAAACATTACACATTTGTTCTTATTTTTAGGGTTCCGTACTTAAAAAGTAAAAACGGAACCATTATAAGATCACTTATGTGTCTGTCTGTCCGTCTGTCACAGGCATATTACTCGTAAACTATGGACGGTGGAAAGTTCAAATTTGGGGAAGTAATAAAGACTATTATCCCGCATATTTCCATATTATTAAACATTCACAAATATATTTTGGGGGACATGTAGAAGGGATGATTAAGTTACTTGAAAAAAAAAAAGCTTTTCTTCGCTCATCGTGTGGGGCAACGTGTAAAATCTTTCGTAATGCTGCACTCGAAAATACATTTATTTTAATTTTAGGTATCATATTTTCAGAGATATCGTCGAAAATGTAGTGCAAAAATATGTTTCCCTGCATCTATCCCCGAATCTACTGAAACTAAAATTGTCAAAAAATTAGAGATAGTAGACGTTACTTTAAAACTTGCAGGAAAATTATAGCGATTACCAAAGGTCACATAGTTTTTGAGAAAAGCGCATTTGTCTGTTACACACGAATTTCGATTTGCGGGCATTCAGCTAAGGTGTAGAGGTCGTTGTTGGTACCTATCGTATCAGAAATATAAAAGCATTGTTGATAATGTTTTTTGAAAAAATTCGTCGGTAATTAACTGAAATATTAACCCTTAAAAATGCGGATGGTTTGGACATACATAATGATAAGAACGGCGTACGTAATGTAGTGCCGGCTTTTAAAGCCTAGATAACAACTTTTAATGATATATTTGTGTAATACAACGTCCAGTAGTAATAAAAGCAAAGCAAGTAGGATAAAATAAATAAACGTGAAATTGTTAATACAAAAGTTTAATTAGAATTAATCACATAAATACTATGGGAATCGCGACTAGTTTGCATTGCGCGGATATCTCAATACACCTCTCGTGTCTATAAAAGTTAATTAAAAACCTATGAGGAAAAATGTGGCTCGGACGAAGTTGGAGTTGCAATTATGCGACATCTTTTCCAAGCGCGCTTAGTACAACGTCAATGTAATACTCGATTCCCGCTTGATGTCAGATGTATACTCCTAGGTCATAGATCACTAGTTCTTTTTAACACAAAACTAAGTTTATTTAAAAGAATGCAGAAGGACCGTACAGATATTGTCGAGAACAAGACAATAACACGCACGCAAGTATTTACATTTAAGTATAAATTTCCGGTTTGAGTGCGCCACACTACTTCTATTTTTAACGTACACAAAAAATATTCCTTCACTATACTATTAAATTTCTTCACTTTTTCGAGCCCGTAGCACCCCGAAAGATTTTTATAACCAACTTTTGGTTTCTTACAAAAACTCGCCGAACACACAAGTCGGCATATTTCTACCTTTTTTCTGAAAAACAGTTCCTCCCCGCGCCCACATATCACGTGATCAAAGGCGCCAGCACTGGCTTAAGAAATGTGCTCCTGACATCACACCTACCTCCCAAGATGGAAAATGGGGAAGGGATCTTACATTTTCTATCTGAAATCCAGTCTGGAGACGTCCTGACACTTTTTTTTAACAAATTGCCTAATAAAATAAAACAATTTACATCATATATATAAAAATATACAAAATAAATTCTTGAAGTAGTCTGACACACCGCCTGGAACTCTTGTTATCAACTAATAAAAAAATAATACTTAATAATACACAATAATAAATGCAATGAACAAAGAAAACACATGCAAACGTAACATATATAGCTGCAGCACGACACAAAACGGTCTTCAAAAACAAATTTAAAGTCACAAAAACAAGAGTTAGTTATTAAACAGTTATGAAAGTTTTGAAAGTTTTTTTTTCTTATGCAACAGTCTCAAGACTGGACAAAGCATCTACATTTATCAACTTGGGACCTGGTCGGTGCGAAATCACTATGTCATACTTTTGCAGTGCTAATGCAATTCTAACAGTATCCTTGAAATCAATTTATATTTTAGGGAATAAAAGTAAGTTATATGGAACTTTTACACATATATGAGGGTCACTCTGAAATTTTTGAGATACAACTAGGTTTTTAAAGTTATACTTACAAAATTTTAGGTGTGTTCAAAGTTGTCTCCTCCAGCATCAATGCACTTTTGTAGACGAATTTTCCACAGATTAAATGCCTCAAGCCATTCATTTCTTGGAATAGATGAAAAAATGCATTTATAGCCGCATCAATCTCTTCTTCTGAATGAAAAAGACGTCCACGTAAGTTCTTTTTTAGAGTAAACAATAACCAAAAGTCACCCATAGCTAGATCAGGTGAATACGGCAGAACTTCTATCACTTTAATTCGTTTCTGTTTAAGAAACTCAACTGTTAATCCGGCTGTATGTGAAGATGCATTGTCATGGTGAAGCATTAGTCCCTTAACATTCACTTCTTGTAGAATTTCTGGAAGACATTTAGTGGTATACCAGTTTGCTGTTACTGTCTTCAGTCCTTCCAACTTGATGGCTTTGACCAATCCCGTACTTCTGAAGAAAACGACATACATCACTTTTTTCAGTATGCGTTGTCTTTTCACCATTGTCGGCGTGGGATCATCTTCAAAGACCCATACTTTTCTTTTTTGACGTGTTGGAACGTCGAAAAACGGTATGTACGTTTCATCACAATTTTCCAATTTTAGAAATGATGCGGTGGCCATCATCATTTAGCAATTTAAGAGTTTCTATACTGATTCTGACACGCTCCTTTTTTTGGTGCTCAGTTAGGTTATGGGGAACCCAACGGCAAACTACTTTTTTCATATGCAATTCTTCATGAATAATTCTGTGTATGGCTGCGGATCCAATGTTAAGTTCTTCTGTATCATTTGATAGGTACAGCGATCATCATTCATTAACATTTTTTGTCTGCCAGACACATTATCCGGGATTACTGCCGACGGCGGCCTTCCTGTGTGTTCTGCATCCTGAAGAAAATTGCGACCTCTTCTAAATTCTTTAAATCAACTGAATACAGTAGCACAGGATGGAAATTCATCATCAAATGCTAATTTCAACGGTTGAACGCATTCTTCTTGATTTAATCCTGCTGTAAAATCGTAGAAAATCATAGCGCGAAAATGTTACCGCGTCAACTCCATTTTCTCTTCTGTTTAAAATTTATTCTACGCTAAACAAGTTGAAGTAAGTCATTAAAAAATCGTCAGCTGTGTTAAAATACTTTGTATTTTAAAATTAAATCGTTATTTTTATTTTGTAAATTCTCGTCTGCGCGTATCTCAATAATTTCAGAGTAACCCTCGTAGCTACTGTAGCTATATCTGATTTGCATAAATGTATTTAAATCAGTAAGGAATTTCAGACTTTTTAAACTGTTCTGATGGTTAAATAAAAATCATATAATATATATATATATATATATATATATATATATATATATATATATAATTATTTTTGTATCCTAACTTACTTTTTCGCACTACAGTAACATTTTTACACAGCACTAATTTCAACAGGCCTAATCATTTTTGTTTTCTTTGACAGTAAAGATATCACTGTAAAATTTTTTAACATTATTTTTTAATTCGTTCAATAGTCGTAACATTGGAAGGATCAACGGTCTTAATCTTAATAGGTCCAAAAAATAAATAAAAAAAACTTGAAAACAATTTCAACTTGATTTTTTTTTTTGCCACCAATAACGATAATTTCCTAACGAGTTTAAAAATTGCATTTCAACTTCCAACAGATTTTTCTCATAGTCATCTTTGTGAAAAAACTTTTGTACCTGTTTCAGATAGAATGTGTGGTCATAATATGCAGCATAAATTATATATTTGGTTATGAAATGACATCTTTCACTTTCTTCATAAATCTCTATCTTTCATCATAAATCTACCATTTTAGCTTAAACTCCACCCAGTATTTTCATTTTAACTTATAGATGGTCTTTTGATGTTATATTTTAATGTGCAACTCATTTTAAATCACCCGCAAACACTTAATTTACCACGTATTATCAATCCAAACACATTTTGTAACACATATTACTGCTTGGAAATTACCCCGAAGGCTGTCTAATAATTACCCCGATGTTTTTTAAAAGCTACACTTTTTTTTATTCAATTTTTTCCCAGATGGATACCCATATAGCGTTATTTCCTGTTTCCAAAAAGACAGCATACCCTAGTCTTCAAAATCGAAGTAGCATTTGTGGTAGAGTTGCAATATCCGAGAAATCGAAATTTGAAATCAGTGAAGAAAAAATATAAACAGGAATTTATTTATAGCATATAGGAAACAAATTTTCTACAAGACAGAATAAGCTGCTAATTATACAGAAAATACGAATTTATATAGAAAAATAATTCATTTAATTAAAATGAAAACTGCCATGTCTCGATTCGTATTCGTGTGCGAGTATAACTGCTGCCTCTTAATTACCCCGCATTCTTCTGTCTGAAAATTACCCCAGCTACCCTATACTTTTGTAAAATATTTTTAGGGATTTCAGTTTTCTTTATATTTTTTTCTTTAAATCCATGCATGCTCCAAAACCTAGAATAGTAATAAATTAAAGAAATAAATTTAAATTTTGTTAATTTTAGTTTTAACAATGTACTTTGAATGACTACGGTTAATTTCTTTAAGAAATGTAGTAGGACTGTGAATATTATTTATATTATAAATTTCAACCAGACTTCGTACATGAAATTTTGCTTAAATATTTATTATGCGGAAAAAAAAAAGAAAATAATAAATACACTTATTTAATTTCGAATGAATTTGTTTCTATATTCTAGTGAATTTTCACCATTAAAATAATACACTTAGTTCACCTAAACAGGTTTAAAGAAACACTAGATGAATATGGAAAATTAATAAGTTATTTAAAGTATAGTTAATTTTTAAAATCTTTGTAAAAAATTGCCATTAGACATATGCATGTGAAAGGATTAATTTAGAATTATTTTCAATGGTGAAGAAATAAATGTTATTTGATTTAAATTATAAATACTAAACGAACGTAAAAGAAAAATGTATATATATATATATATACATATATATATATACTTTTTCTTCATTTGTAGAGAAAATGGAATAATATAAGCATTTTTTAAAGAACGAAATATAAATATTTTATTTTAAACTTCAATTTGTTTTATTTGACATTATCGGAAATAACAGAAAACCAAAATCCTCCCAGTAGCTGTTAAACGGCGATAAAGAACGTCCCTCCCACCATTTATCAGTATCATTTTATTTTATTTTTGTATTTAACGAAATAATCTTACATTTGAGTTTTAAAAAATTCAGCTCTATAAATCTTTTGCGTTATTCTTTAACAATTTTAAATTTTGCTTTCGGTAAGTTAAATAAATTCATCATGATAATTACAAAGAAAAGAGTATTTGAACCGCTTTCACGCAGCATTCTTGGCATAAAATATAACCTTCAGTTTTAAATAAATGTAATCTCGGTTATTTTTTCCTCATGGATTGTTCTGAATTTTTCTACGATGGTATGCACATAACCTCAATTAAATATAAAATAAATTATTATTGTTCTAAGTTAAGTTTAAATATATCCTATATTTTTAATGTTTTATAGGAGACACGGAGTATTATAGAAAATATAATGAGTATAAATAGAAAAAAACACATTTTATAGCGCCAGAACATTACATATTACAGCATCCTAGTTTCTTTAGCATTTAGCGTATCGTATTCAATGCAAAGAATATCGAAAATTTACTCAATTATATAGGAGGAAAGTGTATTCAAGTGAAAGGTTTATTGAACAGTAGGTAGAGGCCATCACGTGTGACCTTGACCCTTGGACTACCAAAAAAGGACAGCTTGCAATAATTAAATAATGCAACCAGCAACAGTTAAAATTCATTAGGTTTTACTCAATATTCTTTTTAAATGCTTCTAGAATTTTATGAATTTAGATTTAAAAATAGGAGTTTACACACCAATTTCGTAATTTTATCGCTTTCAGCTGCATTTTACTGCATTTGAACTAATTCCATTTTTTATTTTGGATCTTTTCGTCTTGTCTGGTAGGCACAGTGTTAATTGACTACTCTCTTCACAACATTGATAATATTATTAACATATGAACTCGATAGATAACAATATGGAATTCACTTACGAAAAATTAAATAATGGTTATCTCCCGTTCCTGGATACCTTTGTCACTCGTACTGAAATCATTTTCTCCACATCCGTCTATCGGAAAAATGTGGCCGTTTCTATATCCCCCCCCCCCCTCTTGTCACCTTCCTAGCTAAACAATGGTCGTCTTTTATACCTTTATAAATCATTCCATACATGGTTCCTCTGATATTCACTCACTTAATACTGAAATTGAACATCTTAAAGTCATTGCAATTGGTAGAGTTTAAAACACTCTCTTGAAGCATTTCGTATTTATAAAAATTATGAAAATAGTGTTAATTGCAAATTCACTATTCCCCCATTATCAGAATGTATGGAAATATTACTTAAAAACCTTTTATTAATTTCTTCCAGCATTTTTTATATTTTGGGCTCCATTCCTTATACTATTTTCTTATTAGCTATCACCCGGAATTCCCTGTTTTAATATCGGCCAATAAACGTTTTACTTGAATCCGCTTCTCTCCTATACATTTGAGTAAATTTCCGACATTCTTTGTAAGACACATCGACCCGGGATAACTCCCAATTTTTCATGCATTGTTAGGGACAACCTTCCTGAACGTTCATATTTGTCTTTTTGCATATTGAAAATACCCTTGTAAATCTTCTTTTACATTTCTATTTATATTCTTAATATTTTTACTATTTTAACTGTATTTTATATATTCTAAAATGTATTGTGGCTTTAAATGGTCTTTTATTTGTAATTGGGGATTCCCCCTTTTCCGCGTTTAAGGTGTTATGTTAGCTAGACATCGGCTATGTTGTTTATTTCTATGCATTTACATTGCACTGCAAGAGGTAAGGAATTTTGCTCCAGGATTTCTGTCAAGTATCTATTCCAAGCTCCTTTGTAAGATATAAAGTTCTATTGCGTCGAATATCATCTTAATAAACAGTTTTAATGTGTATTATGAAAACAACGTTAAACAAAGTAAGAATTTTAAATGCCACATACAACATACTTTAGGAAATTAATATACATATGGGGTAACTTTCGACTAGACCGATTAATCTCAACTACTTCTATTTAAAAAATATATTTAAAAAAAAATAACGGATAAAAAACTTGGAAATCATTGCAAGGAGACATTTTTTTTTTTTTTTTTAATACTAACAAACTTCTCATATATAATTTATTCTCATATAAAATGAACTTTGAAAATAAGATGCATAATTTTAAAATATAATGATAAATGTACTTTTTAGCTACACTAAAATTAACGATTGAAGTTGATATCCTGATATATCATTAGAACAAATATGTAGAAATTTTGAACTTAGAAATTAACCTGAAGTGTATTAATACGTAAAATTGGTCAGCAATTTTTTTCAAATCTTTATCAATTAATTTCCTACTTTTTAAGTTTTGTTTCGAAATTCTCCTAATCAAGAACGTATTCCCTGTAAAATGTAACTTTAATTAGTTCAAGCAGGGTAAAATAGATATATAGATAACAGATAAATAATAGATAGTTTTACTTGAGTCATATCTTTCTTTAATTAACTCATTATAGATTTGAGAAAAGTCATTCCAGAAAAAAACGAAAACGTCTAATGTGAATGTCGCCAACACTACTTTTTTCTGGTTTTAAATGTTATCGAAGATTTCTCAAAAGATAGATTTTGCTATTCAATCAGAAATGAAATGTTAAACTTAAATATGAGAAATCCATTCAGTAAAAATGTTAGTTTAATTGTACTGTACTTTTTTTATTTATACTGTACTCTCTGAAAAAACTCAGTTTGAGGAAACACATTGATAAATCAATTATTCTTATATATTTTTATTCATATTATAAAGCACTCTTAGCAAATATTTATACATTTGTTTGTTAAAAAGAAAGAACAGGAATAAAAAACGAAAAAAGGATACATAAATGTAGATTTTTATAAAAACACAATTTATTTACTGGAAAAAAAATCTACTTTTTAAAATCACGCAGACATAAATTTGTATATCTTGCTAATAACTGCATAGAAAACATTATTATAATTATTTAAATGTAATTGTTTTCACAATTACCAAGTATACTTACGGTAAAGATTTACTTTCAACAGATTTTGTAACACAAAAGTTCAAAGTAATGTTTTTTTAAGATTTAATGTTACAGAACTCCACCCTGGAGAGACATATTGAACAGTAATGTAAGTGAACAATATACTTTTTACACAATGCTGATTATTCTAGAATTTTTTGTGAAATGCAGTATGTTTCTATGGAATATTAATATATACATACATTTATATATTTATATATAAATGTGGTGATTTAGCAGGTTCCGGGTAGATTGGCGCATGACCGAATAAATAGTCCGCTGTTGGAATGCCGCGATATGTAGAAATTGCACAGTCGAAAAATATATGCAGTCGAAGGCCATGTTATAGTGACCAGCAACGGTCACTAATGAACAGTTATGCATTCGAAAATAGCAGATTGGTAGGCAAGGACCACACTGAGTATTTCTCCAAAAGAATACGAAGTAAACATTAAACTTGAACAGCTCTTTATTGATAACAGAGCATCTCAACAATTCCCAAATATTATAGTCGGCAAAAACACATTACAGCCCACGATGCAGCACACTGGCTTTCAAAATATGTTGGTTAAGCAATACGCATATTCTACGACGTCAGAAAACAAAATATATCTAGTGTACCATTTAAAGATAGGAGGAATTCTCTGACAATCTCTGAAACCTGCGTTCCAAAGCTGTACAGCTCAAATTTGTCAAGTCGGCGGCTTAGAGATACATTGATTACGAAGAACGCAAAACGAACGATTTAGAAAAAAAGCAGCCGCTCTCAGACGATTGTCGAGAACCAATCGGGATAGAGGGCGAGTCTTAAATAAAAATAATTCTAGTTTTCAGATCGAAAGCTTTTTTGGGTGAAAAAGCGAGTGCGGGAAAGGAATTTCGAAGAATGAAAATGAAGAAAGAAAAAGAAAATGGCTTTTGAAAACATTCGAACATAAAAATTAACTGTACTCAGAATCTGATAGATAGGGTAGCTTATATGATTTATGAAAGAATCTAAAGCTTTAAATTAAGGTTTTGGAATAAGACATTATTGATATATGCTTTTTACATTAAGGATAATTTAAATAGGAATAAATGATAGATATTACTTAAGTAGGAAAATATTGAATATGCCGAAATATAGAATAATTTTTGGAATATTGCGACAAAATTTATATATACAGTATAACTTTAAAAATCTGGCATCATCGGGAGAGACACTATGCCGGATTTTTGAAAATTCTGTATTTTTGAAGGAATGTCAAAAGTAGTAACTATGAATATCAATGGTGGTACTATATTCATTATGGTGCTTTTAGCCATAGTTTAATTCATTATTAAGTGATAATTATGTAAGAAAAAGAGAAAATCTCCCATATATATGTAAAATCCTAATGATACGAATTTATGAAACGGATATATGAAACGAATTTTTGAAACGGATATATGAATCCACTGATTAAACAACTGATTATGTTTCAAGCGATTTCTCCCAAAATATGGAATACTTTGCGATGACATAAACACCAAAAATCAGCATTGATCCGCATATCTCAAAACTGGTATTAGAATTTTTAAATTCGAATTAGGTTTCGAAATATTATTTTTTTTCTAATTTTATATACATTTTTCTAATGATGGCAACTCAAATTTTAATCAAACAGATTTTTTTCAGAAAATGTTGACATGGTAACCCGGTTATTGTTGTTTATTTGATAATAATTTTTTATTTACTTTTATTTCTTTTTATAAATTATATAAATTATTTTGTTCTATAATTATTTATCATTTTTTTATATTTCCTGTAGAAAATAATAGAAAAAATTTAAAAAGTCGGTACTGCTTAGTTATTCCGTCGAAAAATTTCGCCAAATTATATAAGTCGCCAAAACACTCGCCAAATTATACAAATTTACATAATTTTTATTTTAAATAACGAAAGAACAAATAAATTACTATAACATTAATAAATATACAAATAAAAAGTCGAAATAAAAATCACTTGATGACGTAAAAACGTGTAACTTGCTTAAAGACAAGTGAATGTGACATATACGATCAACCTTTATTGGCATTTACTGTTATAGTTTCGCGACAGATTTTTGGTCAACGGGATAACTAAGTAATACTAAAAATGCATATGTAACTGGTATTTGAAAACGAGGTTTTCACCAAATTTTCGTTTAAAAAAGAAAAAAAAAATTCACGCCAAACCTGCTGTGCGTATATGACATCTGGCCAAATAT
The DNA here is from genome assembly GCA_963932465.1 of Maratus speciosus. Taxonomy (NCBI): domain Eukaryota; kingdom Metazoa; phylum Arthropoda; class Arachnida; order Araneae; family Salticidae; genus Maratus; species Maratus speciosus. Next base: position 409,848,569 of record OZ010795.1, on the reverse strand, counting down.
TACCACTCGAAAACAAATGCTAACTGGCGAGTTGAAAAAAAAAGCTATTGGCGAAATTTGCATCCGGCGAGCGTAACAGTACCAAGAATTCTTTGCAACCAAGACAAATTTTATGTAATTTTATTCGAGAAAAAAAAAAATTGATTTTTTAATCAAAATGGAAAACTTATGTTCCCATATTGGCGCGATTTTTTTTCTAAAGCCAATGTCATATACGGAAAGGGCACTTAACTGGCGCCAAAGTATCGTATTTTGCTTGATATGGTAAGCCGGATGTTGTTGTTAAATGCTATTGATGCGTTTCCCAAATTGGCGTCGTTAAAAAATCGCGCCAATATGGGACGTATATGACATCTGTGTCAAACTGTCAAATGAACGGCGAAGGGATCAGACTGTATTTGTTTATGGCAGTTGATGACTTGAACTATTATAATATAGATGAAATTATGGCGATATAATAATATTTGGCGACTTATCACCTGTACGTGGCTAACATTAAAGTACCAAAATGGCACTTAGAGTATTAAAGTGAAGTGATCCGCCTGGAACTGTTGATGATAGTCACATGACATAGGCTATTGTTATAGAGATTGTGTTAAAATACCGGGAGACAAAGACTCTGTATACTTTATTTTATTTTAGCTTCTTTTCAAATGTTTAACTGATCCTCTTTAATCATAAACGAAAACAACCATTGGATGTCTTAACAGCAACTGATTCGCCCTTAATTTTTTGCAATCAAAGGGAATTGAATGGAAACCCGTTTACAGGGAGATCTGCACAGCTTTTGTCAGTATAATTCAATCTTCTCTAATATTTTTAAAACCCACCAGATTAGCGTGTTTTTAGATTCTGCGGTGTCTGAACGGGGTTTGGCGAGCGTAGCTTACAGGGGGCAGAGCTCCGTAGTTAAATATAAAAAAAATTACTTTACATGAGATTTTCTATGCTACAGAATAAAATATAATTAGAAGTGAAATTATTTCTTCTCTTGCAATTTCGGAAATATCGATGTCAACTTTGTTTGATTCATTTTTTTTTGGCCGATCATTAACAGGTTTTTTTTCTTTTTTTAATTACAAATGAAGAATGTCTATTTCGGAAATACAGACTTGTTTCTCATATTAATAATTCAGTCAAATTTTTGCATTTTTCTAGTGACACCTTTTCTTCTGCCGGTTGTTCATCCTCTTCTTCTGAGCTGCTACTAGCATTATCGTCGGTTCTTTTTAGCACACAATCAGCGATCTCGCTGTCCATTAAATTGTTTGTTGTCGATGCATTTTCGTCAGTACTTAGCTAATCTTCTGTATACTTTTTCTTCGACACGTAATGCATTTTCAGATTTTACATGTTCAATCAGCTCATTAATTGCAGCCTTTTCACGGTAAATTTGAAGGCCGGAAAATTCTTAATCATCATTGATGTCGCCGTTGCCGAAAATTCCTTCCATCCATATATTGTGGCATGCAATTGCCAAAGATGTCGGTAAAGTTCTTCCTGTTGCTGAGCAACAAGGCAGCACCCAAAAAATTTTTTCAGAAGATAATCGCCTCTGACAAATGTGAAAAAAATTAAATATTCGTTTTCGCATTTTTACTTTTGATCTTGAAGTTTTTAATTCATAAAATTTACTATTTTTTTTCTACCATAACTTGAAAGTGTAAAAGAAAAAGGAAAGGGAAGGATGGTTTTGATGCCGAATTTTTTAAGTCATACTGTATATATATATATATATATATATATATATATGATGGCGTACATGGCAAGTCAGATTGAAAATAATAGTGATCTACAGATTAGAATCGGTCAGATTTTCTTTCTCGATAAGATTTTTATAAATTATATGTTCCGATAGACCATCACGTAAAAGATCGTAATTTTTTATATATGACTATCACTAATCAAAGCTTTGAAATCAAAGCAATAATAAAAATATTTATTTTATGTACATAAAAACACACTAAACTTGAGCAAAGTAATATACATGAAAATATCTTGTGTTACAATTTTCAAATTATAGTAACATCATATTAAAATTTCTAATTAGACTTAAAGTATATAGGTCATGAATTATTTCTTTAATTCACAATCATGAAATAAAAAAAATTAAAACACATTTTTAGTTAAGCTATGCAGCAAGTTAGGTAGAACCAAATGTTTGAAACAATTAACATTTCCTTTAATCTTAGACGTCCATGCAGAACTTTTAATTATATGAAATGACTCCCAAATGCAAAATTATGTTTATCAAGATCAAAATGGAAACTGCACTAATTGCTTTCGTACAAATTTTAAAGCATGCGAAACTAATTACAGGAGAGCAAGTGTAAATGTGATATATTTAAAAATCAGGACGTTTGAATGAGATGAATAAAACTCAAACCTTGGAAATAAATTACTGAGGAAGTGAAGCTAACATATTTCATATTATTATTATTATTTTATAAACGAATTAAAAACGCCTCTGTTGAAACATTTTTTATGCGTTATTTGTAGGAGAATAAGAAATAAAATATCATTAGGAAATCATTAGGAATGTGTTTTTATATAATAGGGGGAGACGATTGTACTTTGTGTCAAAATATTAAAAAGTGAGAAGCAACGTATAAAAAACACAAATGTAAGTAATTTTAAAAAGCATATAGCTATTTCGAAGCCTCTAAGGCCCCATCATCAGTGCTTATAAATTAAAGATAAAAACAAAATATGGAATAAAAGAGGGCAGAGGCAGAGCCAGAAGGCGCTCCTCACATCCCGACCGTCAACAGCGAAATGAAAATAATTGTTGGCAAACAACCACGGAGTCGGTCTCACACGCTCTCAGGGAGGCCAATCAAAAACCGCCCAGATGCTCCGGGATAGTTCAAATAAAGCGGAGAAAAAGGAGGGAGAGGGATGAGGGCGACGCTTTTGTGATACTTTTATGTTAGCTCGGCGCAAGAAATTAATCACCAAAAATTGTTTCCATAACTTATAATCATTTTATTATTTTCATTCAAAATATAAATATTTCACTCATTTCATTTAAAATATATGTTTTACACTAATTTCATTGAAAAAATTGAAAAGTAAAACAATAAGAAATAATGCCATAGCTTAAAATAAAAAATTGTTTTTAATTTACATACGTGAAATGTAACTACTGCTATTGTCAATTTTTTAAATGCTAATGGCGAGATTTACACACGGCTGACATAAAAGACGCCTTTTTTTTTTCTTATCCAGGAGCAAATGATAAATCGCGATGTATTATTTCAATTTCAATTTCTTCAATAGAAAAAAGTGGTACTTACGTATTATTCGGACCATGAGATAGATCACCAAAAATGGTCGACAACTGATAATTTTGTTTATCATTTGACAATTATGTTCAAAACAGTAATTTAACTTTCTCAAATACACAACCTTGTGAAAAATAGCAAATTGTTTAAAGTAAATATATAAAATATATAACATAAAACTACATACTATAAACTATAATTAACAAACAATTATAATAATAAAACCAATTTAAAACTATATTAAACAAACTATAGAATGGACAAAAAATAAGGGTTGCTGTAATTAGTATAATTGTCGCCATGCTTGGCTCAGTTGCATCTGACATGGCCCGGATTTGAGTACCAAAAAATTTTTTAAGTTGTCCAAACATTGCTTTCTTTTTAAAATATTTTCTTTTTATAATGTTAATTTCTCACTGGCTCTCAGTTTTTTTTTTTCAAACTCATATAGTCGTTTTAATTCTTTAAACAAAAGAATTAACAAAAATATTTAATTTGAATTTATTCCTTTCCTACAGTAATGGATGTACAATATTAATAAATATGGAAGAATTATCACGTGTAATGTTAGATATTTCGAGGTTTTGGCACCAAACACATTGCCAAATTAGAAAAATATGAAATATCTCACGACCTATTGGACTTAAAAGAATTTGGTTAGTACCATTCGATTCAGCATACAAAAATACAATAAAATGTGTTATCAGTTGAAAAATAATTAAAAAATCAGATTTTAAAGGAATTTTTTAAAAGTTTGTTTTTTTTACCCCCCCCCCTCCCCCCCTAGGTGTGGAATTTTAGGAAATCATTTCTTAGAGGCAGTCTATATCATAAGAAGTATTTTTACTCCAATTTTCAAAATTTTAGGTTTAATAGTTTGGGCTGCGCGTTGATTAATACAAAATCCAGACTTTCCTTTATGACATCTTTTGAACGCTACAACGATGCAAACTGTGCATTGCCAGTTACGTCAACATGTACTAAGAATATTACCATAGCAACAGAAACAGAAAACAATTACATACTTAAATTCGTGGCCCCCCCGTGGCTAAGTGGATAAGATACGACGCTGCTAATCGCTTGAGAGCGTAGGGGGAACGTGGGGGGGGGAGGGGTTTGAATCCTGCCGGTTCCGTTGCACACTCTTTGTTGAGACCCCAGGATGTAATTCTCTGGTGTTGTAGCTTTACTTGTGCTATCTCGTCCCTGTATATCGACTATGACTTATAAGCGGGCCCTGGTATAAAGCACGCAAGTCTGATGTGTTCAATAAAACAAACAAACATACAAACTTAAATTCGCAGAACATGTTAAAAAATAGAAACGGGAATTCAGCAATTACTTTGCTCTCAGTTTACACATCTCTGAACTACATAGATATAATTTATAAATCAAAAATCATATGAACAATCAATGATATTCATCCAGATTCAAATACATCTTGTAAAGTCAAGTATATTGCATATGAAATATATTAATTTAACTATCTATCGTGCATGTCATTTATTTTTCGATTTATGTACTTCAAGGTAAATTGAATATTGCATGTAAACGGAATAAAGCAGTGCGTTATTTTACTGTGATATTGTTTAAGGGTGCTGGGTAGAAAAAAGGAAATAATAGAAAAAGAAGGGAGGAGAGGACGCTCGCCAACCCCCGTTCAGACACCGCAGAATCTAAAAACACGCTAATCTGATCGGTTTAAAAAATATTATAGAAGATTGAATTATACTGATAAAAGCCGTGCAGATCTCCCTGTAAAAGGGTTTCCATTCAATTTCTTTTGATTTTAAAAATTTAAGGCCGAATAAGTTGCTGTTAAGACATCCAATAGTTGTTTTCGTGTTTGATTAAAGCGGATCAGTTAAACGTTTGAAAAAAAGCTAAAAATAAAAGGAATTAAGTGTACAGAGTCTTTGTCTCCCGGTATTTAAAAAACATTTCTATAACAATAGCCTAAGTCATGTGACTATCATCAAGAGTTCCGGGCGAACCACTTCGCTTTTTATATTCATGGTGCCATTTTGGTACTTTAATATCAGCCAGTTACAGGTGATAAATCGCCAAATATTATTCTATCGCCATCATTTCATCTATATTATAATAGTCCAAGTCATGTAATTGCCATAAATAAATACGCTCTGATCCCTTCGCTTTTCATATGAAAGTTTGGCCCAGATATCATATACGGCCCCATATTGGCGCGATTTTTTTTCCGACGCTAATTTGGGGAAAAGATCAACAGCATAAACAACAACACCCGGCTTATCAAATCAAGCAAAATAACGATACTATGGCGCCAGTTAAGTTACCCGTTGCGTATATGACATTGGCGTCAGAAAAAAATAGCGCCAATATAGGACCGTATGTGGCATCTGTGCGGAAAGTTTTCCATTTCGATTCAAAAAAATCATTTTTTTTTTCGAATAATACTACATAAAAGCATTGTCGCAAAGAATTCTTGGTACTGTTACGCTAGTCGGGTGCAAATCTCGCCAATAACTATTTTTCAACTAGCCAGTTAGCATTTTTTTTTTTCGAGTGGTAAATTAAAACATTGCTTTGAAGTTGAATTTAAATGTCATCGCTTGTTACATCCTTTAATATTTGGCCAGATGCCATATACGCAACTGGTTTGGCCTGATTTTTTTTTTTTTTTTTTTTTTTTTTTTTTTTACGAAAATTTGGCGAAATCCTCGTTTTCGAATACCAGTTACATATGTATTTTTGGTACTACGTAGTTATCTCGTCGAACAAAAATCTATCACCAAACTATAAGATTAAATGCCAATAATGGTTGATAAATGTCACATTCACTCGACTTTAAGCAGGTCGACGTCTTTACGTCGTTACGTCTTTACGTCATCAAGTGATTTGTATTTCGACGTTTTATTTGTATATTTATTAATGTTATACTATTTTCTTTGTTCTTTCGTTATTTAAAATAAAAATTATGTCAATTTGTATAATTTGGCGAGTGATTTGGCGATTTATATAATTAGGCGAAATGGGTCGATGGAATAAATAAGTAGTACCGTATTTTTTAATTATTTTCTATTATTTTTATTTTTAAAGGAAAATAACCAAAAAAATAATTAACTATAGAACAAAACAATTTATGTACTTTAAGAAAAGGAAATAAAGTAAATAAACACTTATTATTAAATAAACGATAAAGCCGGGTTGTCATGTCAACCAAAATAATGCCATTTTGGCGCCAATTAGGCACCCCGGTGCGTATATAACATCTGTGCCTAATATTTTTCTTTTCATTTCGTTTAAAAAAATAAAGAAGTTAAAACCATTTATTTTAAATGTTTCTGTTTGTATTAAATAAAATGATAATGAAATACAAATTGAATTATGAATAAAAGTAACATGATACATTTCTTAGCATACATTTAACGGAGACCAATCTTCTCGCCAAATTAGTTTAAACTAGTAACCTTTTCTAAAATCTGAAAAAAAATATCTGTTTCATTAAAATTTGAGTTGCCATCATTAGAAAAATGTATACAAAATTAGAAAAAAATTAATATTTCGAAAACTAATTCGAATTTAAAAATTCTAATACCAGTTTTGAAATCTGCGGATCAATATTGATTTTTGGCGTTAATTTCATCGCAAAGTATTCCATATTTTAGGAGAAATCACCGTGAAACATAATCAGTTGTTTAATGAGTCGATTCAAAGAATCGTTACATTTCAGCCGTTTCATAAATTCGTTTCATAAATTCGTTTCATTAGGAATTTATATATATAGGGTAGATAGATTCACGACTTCTTTGATGAAATTTTTAAAATACCTTTTTTATGAAAATTATAGCATATTTTTAATGAATTAAAATTTGAGAAAATTCAATTGTTTGTAGATACAATTATAAAAGTAATTATAACTATTAAGAATTCCAATACACAATTTAATTTTATTATGTGAAATCACTTATTCAGACCATACTTACGCATTTTAAAAGAATTATATTATGATTTTTTTTTTTGTAAAGTGGCAACAAAAGAATTGTAAACAAATAAAATTAATTGTTAAAAAAATTAATTGTTAATGTTTTTTCCCGTTAGGGAGAGACACCGTAGATGGTAGGCTATATTATCGATGATTATACAATGCTTTTCAAAGGGAAAAGCACTGATTTTTAAGATTTTTTCAATAGAAAATCTCAATTTTAAGAAAGTCGTACAAGTAGAAATCTGATTAATTGTAATTTTCTTCATAAAATACATATTTTTTAAAGGCACTTGGCGTTTCGATTGCTTCATAAGACACTTAAAATCAGAGATCATTCTGACAAAAAAAACGAAGGCAGGCATTGAATATCGCGGGTTATTTTATCACGAAGAAATAAATGGACTTATGATTTTAAAAATGAAAAGTATTATTCAATATTTTCTGGAGTAAATTTTAATCCCGCGTATATTTTATAAACTTTGAATAATTTAATAATTCATAACTTTTGATATCTATGCAATTAATAAATATAGAATTAAAGCAAATTTTTATCTTAATTACTCGGAAAAGAAAGCTTTTGTAAATTATAAGTCATTGTCCTGAAACTAATTTTTGCCAAATTCGTAAGGTATGATTTTAATACAATCTAACATATAGGGGGGGGGGGAGAGGACGGTAATTTTTACACCGGGGACCGGCCTGCCCCGAAAGATGAATAATTGGGCGCGGACCGGACCGGACGTGTAGAAAAACTACAAGTTTGGCCCGGCCAGTTTGTATTTTCGTGGTTCATGCCCTAGCCCCTGAAAGAAAGAAAAAAAAATCATATCCGACTCAATTTCTACAAGGAATTCGGATTTTTCTTAACATACAATTAAGACTATCTTCTAGAATACTGCATAAATATTTATGGAAAAATTTAACAGTGTAGTTTGAATTACTATATGTTTTCAAGCCAGAGCATACAGAACAGTAACGCAAATAATCTCGTAGACTCACTTTTATGCAAAAATGCATGAATAAAAAAATTATTACAATTATATAGATAAAATTCAGTAATACGGAAATAAGAGGACTCCATCTGAAATAGAACATCATCACCATGGCAACACAGAGTCATTATTTATAATGGGATACCAATGAATTAATTATATATGATAGGATTTAATAGAATAATCGCCATGGCAACCTAGAATGGTTACATATCATGGGATATCATTAAATTTATTACGTATGATAGGATTTAATACAATTAAGAAAACTTTTATTGATATCTTTTTAAGTTTTGATTCGATTTTTATAAAATATGAAATGACAAAATTCTGCAACGATAATATATATATTAAATTTCAAACCATTCGGTTGGATAGTTTTTGCTCTGGCATATGCTGACAGACGTATGGATCAGACGACGACTATAGGTGCTATATAATTACGAACGCACCTAAAAAGAAGATTTTGAAAAGTACTTCTGTGTAATTTATTAAGCTATATTTCCAAATTTTCCGTTACCAAACGTTCATTAATGCTACCATTATTTTCAGAAAACAAATTGCTTCAAGACGAGGCTACCTCAGTTAGGCAAAAAGACCTGCTCGCTAATGTAAATCCAATTGGATATATATATATATATATATTTTAATATATCTCGTTTGCAATTCAATACTAGTTTTAAATGTTTTCTTTTTTGCATTGCATAGCTGAGTAGAATTTGAAATTATAAATTGAAAATTTTATTTGAAAATTATATAGTTATTAAAAACACATGTAAGATTTATTTAAGATATATTTTTTGAATAAATTTCTTATTTAAATGAGTTTTTTTTCATATTGTTTTCATAACTTAAATGGTATTAATAATTTGATTAATGATTTAAAACCTATAAAAAAAATCATTTTTGTTGCTTTTTGGTAATATTAAATCATCTAAGTCATCCATCCCCCCCCCACACACATACACACCTTCACCTCCTTCAGAATACACATTAGGAAGGGGGGTGGGGGACCACGGAACAAACTCAACTTATTTTTTTCCTCTTTTTTTTTGTTTTGTTTTTTTTTTGTTTTTTTTTTGTTTGTTTGTTTCACGGCACTAGCATAATCTGTTTTTCATCCAGGAACAAAGCACTTATACCTGATCTTAAATTATGTTATGTAATCTCAACAATGAACATTAAAGGAATAAAATAAAGTATTTGTTAACACTAACGTACGCGTCTTATGGGTACAATCCAATGATATTCTACTAAAAGAACGGTCAACCAAGAATTCCAACACTCTCGGTATTTACCAAACTATCGTTTCCTTTTTCGGCGAGTAATGCGTATTAAGTAGCGATTTCGGCGAGTAATGCCCTCCATAGTTCTTACTCCGAGGTTATATCATAAATAAAAAATTCCGAGGAAATTCTTAGTTATTTGGTGGAATTTATATTTCTAAAATTAAAATGCTCCAAAATATAAAATAACGTTTTTGCTTAATAAAGATGCAAAGATAATGTTAAAAATATTGTTACTTTCAAATATTAGTCTTATTAAATAATGCTTCGCTAATCCAAACAAAGCATGGCTTCTGCTAGTTTAAATATACTACATTATTAACTATAAGATAGGATTATCTTGAAAACTGTTCCATTAAGTAGAATATACCTTATAACAATCCTACTGGTATATATTCTCTTTTTCATGTAAAACAAGTAGTATATGAAAACAAGTCCACATAAAGAAAGCAAGAAATATAGTTTAACGAGATTTATAAATTTCTGTCATTTAAACATAAGTAAAATTTAACATTTTAACATGATAATATCGTCTTGTTCAGTTAAGTAAATATTAATATCTGGTAAACATAACTGGCAAGTTATTTAGTGATATTTACTAACACGTGTCTCTTCTAACAATACTTATCCAAGTTAAGACTATATTCTCATCGTAATTTAATATCCTCAACATTTTCCGCCTTGTCACGATACATTGCTTTCAATTATAATAAAATAGTGTGTTTAAACACTTTCTATTATCTCTCAGTTTTCACCTGATTAGACAGTTCGAAATTCTGTTAGGCAGAAGATAAAGTGATATTAGAATTATAGTATGATGCAGAACATCCAAACTCAGCTTTGTAATCGAACTCAAAATATATTAACATTGTAAATTATATTAGTAATAATTCAGCATTAGAGTGCGGTAGTTTTTAATAGCGTAATGCAAATTTAAAAAAAGCAATTTAACAAATTTCAACGACCATTTGGAAAAAGATTTTTTCGAAGACTAAAATTTAAGACTTAAAAAAATCGCACGGAGTTGATAATACATTACGTAGGCAATGAATTAAACATTAATAGTGTTATTACACGTAAACATCGCCTGCGACCCGTCAGATTTCTTAAAACTTACGTATTATCCATCTGAAAGTTACGTATATCCAAGCAATTCATCGGCTTTTCGGAAAAAGGCTTTTCCATCGTCAGAGTTCCAAGAAATCTGACGACCAATTTTAAATGAAATTTCATTCTTAAACTTCAAAACATCCCACAATATTACTTTTTACACCTCGTATAGAGAAATAAAATGTACTTTTAAGTGCAATTTGTTAGAAAGCTGTATCTCAATTTGTTTCTGAGTTATTTTTTTTTGTAGTTTTTATTACTTTTTTGCCATAGTGGCAACAGAAGTATCCATCTCTGTTGAAAGTAAAGGGGAATGCAGATTACTGTATAGACCCATCAGAAAACGAATAAAATGCGGAATAAACCAATAAAAAGCTTCAGATATGCTTTTGATTTCCTACCCTGACGAGGATAATAGCCATTTTTCCAAATGGTTTATAGAGTATTTAGTTAAAATAAATCGAGAACTTGGTAGCATAAATATTAATTTTAAGTATATATATATATTTGTGATATATTTACAAAGAAACACGACTTCCTAAAAATTTAGTTCTGTTTTTTTGAATTATTTAAACGATAAAAAAGTTAAATGAACTGCATGTTTCTTGTATTAAATTAAAAAATATATGTATCATATTTTTTGAGCGACGAAATTGTTTTTTTGCTTTCAGTCGCAGTAGACGTAAAATCATATATGATACATTACATGGAAAAATCATGGAAAATAAATACTGATTTTGCTGTTATTGTGCGGTTAATTAACTTTATGGAAATTTTCTAATTAAACACACTTCAAAGTAGTTAAAATATTTCATAAGTAACAGAACTTTAGGAAAATAAAATCAACCAAGAAAAGTTTCGTTGTCTCTGTTTTGTTTTGTTTTGAAAACATTACTAAATGTGAATTTTTGTAAGCGATTAGATGATAAAAAACATACTATATGTTTTAATTTGCGCGCTGTTTTTTATTTTTAACTTTTCGAAGAAATATTTTAATATGGAAAAGTGTTTTCAATATTACTACAATTAAAACTTCTCGAATTCAAAGAAAATAAAATATGCCTGTATTTTGTAAATTACATTTGTATGAAATTGAATGTTTTTACTAAAAAATAAAGTAATTAATCCTGCAAATTGTTATGCTTCAAAATTTAACTTTTCAATTTGTTGTAGAATGGAATAAATATTCGAAACCTTTAACTCGTCATGTATGAAATTATGAAAAATTTAAAAATCCACGTTCTAAGAAAAAAAAAAATCTTAATTTTATCTACCTGCATGGAAGATTTGAGTTTCATTCAAAACATTTAAAAAAAAATATGTAATTTAAATCATTATTTATTAAATTTCTTAGAATATTTACAACTTTAGTCGAATCAATACTGTAAAATATTGATTTTGATAATACATAGAATTAGAAAATGTACAGTTGTGAAAGAAAAAGAGAGCACCCCTACTAAATCTGCAACTATTTATAATACAAGAAAGTTCTCTGGTGCCAAAAAACTCAAATAAAGACTAAAATAAAGTTTCTATTTTAATGGTAACACCCAATTCTGACAGTATATTTTAAAGCTTCTTTTCAAACTATGCCTTAAAAAGAAATTGTCAGCCATTTGGATGATGAGTTTTGGAATTAGAAACATTCAAAATTTAGAACTTCTAATGTTAAATTGCATTATCATATTTTTATTAATATCTTCCGAAAATATAATCCTAATGTGATAATTTTTTGTGTTGTTATAATACTTAAAATCCAAAACATAAAGACATTGAATTTGCAATTTAAAAAAAAATTGCAATATTAATAATGAATTTTGAAATCATTATTAGAACAATTATGGATTGACCTTACAATTTTGTGACATATTTATATATATCATGTCCTGATATTTGCTAATTCTCAATTTCAAATTTTTCTTCCAAGTAACTTTCAAATTATGATTAAAAAACGTGAAAATGATGATTTAAGGGGAAATCTATGATGAGCAGAAAAGCATAATTTTATATCTACCCTGTATATATAAAATCCTAAGGAAAGGATTTTATGAAACGGATATATGAAACGATTTTATGAAACGGATATATGAAACGAATTTATGAAACGGATATATGAATCGACTGATTAAACAACTGATTATGTTTCAAGCGATTTCTCTTAAAATATGGAATACTTTGAGAGGAAATTACCACCGAAAATCAGCATTGATCCGCAGATCTCAAAACTGGTATTAGAATTTTTTAATTCGAATTAGTTATCGAAATATTATTTTTTTTCTAATTTTATATACATTTTTCTAATGATGGCAACTCAAATTTTAATCAAACAGATTTTTTTTTTCATATTTCAGAAAAGGTTGACATGGTAACTCGGTTATTGTTGTTTATTTGATAATAAATGTTTATTTACTTTTATTTCTTTTTTATAAATTACATAAATTATTTTGTTCTATAATTATTAATTATTTTTTTATATTTTCTTTAGAAAATAACAGAAAATAATTAAAAAAGGCACTACTTAGTTATTTCGTCGACCAATTTTGCCAAATTACATAAGTCGCCAAAACACTCGCCAAATTATACAAATTGACATAATTTTTATGTTGAATAACGAAAGAACAAATGAATTAGTATAACATAAATAAATATACAAATAAAACGTCGAAATAAAAATCACTTGATGACGTAAACACGTGTAACTTGCTTAAAGTCAAGTGAATGTGACATTTACGATCAACCATTATTGGCAATTAATCTTATAGTTTGGCGATAGATTTTTGTCGACGGGATAACTAAGTAATACTAAAAATGCATATGTAACTGGTATTTCAAACTGGTAACGAGGTTTTCGCCAAATTTTCGTAAAAAAAAAATTACTCCAAACCAGCTGTGCGCATATGAAATCTGGCCAAATATTACCACTCGAAAAATATATGTTAACTGGCGAGTTGAAAAAAAGCTATTGGCCATATTTGCATCCGTCTAGCATAACAGTACCAAGAATTCTTTGCAACCATGGCAAATTTTATGTAGTTTTATTCGAAAAAAAAAATTGATTTTTTAAACAAAATGGAATACTTATGGTCCCATATTGAAACAATTTTTTTTTTTTTTTTTTTTTTTTTTTTTTTTTTTTTTTTTTTTTTTTTTAACGCCAATATGATATACGGAACGGGCACTTATTTGGTGCCAAAGTATCGTTATTTTGCTTGATATGGTAAGCCGTATGTTGTTTTTTATGCTGTTGATTGGTTCACCAAATTGGCGTCGTTGAAAAAAAATCGCGCCAATATGGACGTATATGACATGTGAGCCAAACTTTCATACGAACAGCGAAGGGATCAGATCGTATCTGCTTATGGCAGTTGATCACTTGAACATTTGATAATATAGATGAAATGATGGCGATAGAATAATATTTGCCACTTATCACCAGTGCCTGGCTAACATTAAAGTACCAAAATGGCACCTAGAGTATAAAAAGCGAAGTTGTCCGCCTGGATCTGTTGATGATAGTCACATGACTTAGGCTATTGTTACAGAGATTGTTTTAAAATACCGGAAGACAAAGACTCTGTATACTTTATTTTATTTTAGCATCTTTTCAAAAGTTTAACTGATCCTCTTTAATCAAAAACAAAAACAACCATTGGATGTCTTAACAGCAACTGAATCGCTCATAAATTTTTGCAATCAAAGGGAATAGCTTGAATGGATACCCGTTTACAGGGAGATTTGCACAGCTTTTTCGGTATAATTCAATCTTCTCTAATATTTTTAAAACACGTCAGATTAACGTGTGTTTAGATTCTGTGGTGTCTGAACGGGGTTTGGTGAGCGTAGCGTGAAGGGGGCAGAGCCCCTTAGTCTACCCTACCTATATTATACAGGGCAAACATATCTGTGCGTAACGCATACGTCATTTTGCGAATGGCAACACTTTGAAATTTGAAATGAAATTTTGGTTTTGCAATTTTTTCTACTGCAAATTTTTAAACTTCTAAACATCGCACATTTTAAATTTTTACACCGTCGTATAAGGGAAAAAAAATGCTCTTTTACATGCAATTTGTTTGAAAGCTGTATCTCAATTAATTTTTGAGATATTAATTTTTTGCAGTTTTTAATACCATTTTTCTTATCGTGGCAACAAAAGCACCTCATTTCTATTGAAAGTCATTAAAAGTAAACGGAAAATAGTTGAAAATAGGAGGTACTGTATCTTTTTGTTGCCATTTTATCATAAAACCTGAAAAAATAGTTGAAAATAAAATATGGGCTATGCCAAGAATAAGTAGTCTGTTATACCGTGATAATGACGTCGTATGCACACTTTTCTATAGACGAAGTTTAAGACTGGGTTGTAACAATAGATTGCTTTAGCGGATGCAAATGACGTCATTTTATAAAAAGTGTCTATTTTAATTGTTAAACCTGAATTATGTTTTGTAGAAGTGCGTCATTTTCACATCCCAGCTGCTTTGAAATTCTTCACAGGTGAAAATGCTTCACTTTTGAAAATAATGTAATTGAAAGCACACACTGATAAACGCAATGTTTTACAGAAATGTAAAGTATCTTTATAAAATAGAGGTGACATGCAAATAACAGCGATTTATATTACAGAAATTGATGATTCTCGCATGGATGGATTTTCTTCGCCGAGTTAGACAAGCAAAAAAATAATTCGTGGTTTAAAATAATATCGTGTTCCTGAAGTTTTTATCGAAAATTCTCTCGAATAATAAAATTTTCATGCTATTCTTTAGGACATTCTACTATAATTTTATCAAAATAACATAATTTGCTTAATTTAATTTTTCCTAATTTTATATATATAATCTATATATTTAAAACACAAGTGTATTTTTTAGTCATCTGCCCTGATCTTTCTGCTGAACCAAATTTACTAATATATATATATTTTTAACTGAAAACTCTTCCTTTGTAGATGTGGTCGCACTATCTGTTTTTTTTTTTTTTTTTTTTTTTTTTTTTGATATCCCCACTTCTATATTTTAATGTTAAAAGCATTTTATGAAATTTCTTCAAAATGGTGAAAATTAGATAGCTTTCATTGCTGCAGACAAGAGAGAAATAATGAGGTATTTTAAACTTTATTCATGCTATTTTCTGATAAAAATTGTTGATAAATAATGCTGTATAGGGTTTAGTGGCGCAAAATCAAATTAGGAGCAGAATATTATATTAGGGCTTAACAACGGAAAATGACATACTGCTTTTGAAAACACGCATTTTTCCTCATAAATTTTCTATAGTGATTTTCCTTCTGCATGTGTACTGATACTAAGTTTCAGACACTAGGCGAAATGCTTATTTAAGTGAAAATGAAGTCATATTTAAAAGAAAACGATCATTTTCTTAGATAAAACTAAGTCTTTTAACACAAATGCGTCTAAAAACCATAAATTACGGAAATTTTTACTCTTCAAAATTGAGATTAGAATCTCAAATAAAGAGTGCGTCTGTTCACATAAAAGATGTTGCTGGCAATCTTGACTTCAGGTTTTGAGCTAAAATGATTTTTAAATGATCAAACAAAATACAATTTTTTTTTTAAATGATGAATATGGATATGAGAAGTGCGTATGCAAATTTGGAGAAGGTGAAAATTAATGTTTTCATTCCGGAAATCCAAGCATAAGAGCCTCAATTGATAACCACATCCTAATAACTGATCTTTATTATATTTTACTGATTAAGTATCTATATTATAAAGAACAAACGTATATGTGGGTATCTCTGACGTCATTTTGCGAATGGCAACACTTCACGATCAAATTTCGGTCTTGAAATTTTCGCTACTACAATTTTTTAATCTTCTGACCATTGTATATTTCCAATTTTCGTCGCATAGGCAAAAATCTTATTTTCAAATGCAATTTGTTTAAAAACTGTATCTTAATTGACTGATGTATTATATTTTCTAAAATACTTTTTAAGCATGATTTTTTTTAAGTTTATCTTATCACGTGCCGGTTCCAATACATACTAATAATAAACATTTCGCACATAAATCAACAATCATTATTCAGCATTTGTTTCTGACTATTTTTGCATAACGTAATTAATACTTCCTTTATAAACAAATAAAAGAATAATATTAAAAAAATCCATCAATCTAACTTATTTTTGAACGACAAATTAACAAAATTAATACTTCTTTTATAAACAAATGAATAATATTGAAGAAACACAAATCTAACACATTTGTAATCGTACAATTTAAATTTTTAGATCACCACATAGGAATTTTTTTTCAAATGGAATTTGTTAGCAAAGTTCATCTCAGTTTACTGATTGTCTGTGGTTTTAATAACAATTTTAAAGTATGAAATATTTTTTAATTTATCTACATCGCGCGGCGCTTGATTACGAAAGATTAATCCGTTTGCCCTTAAAACAAAATAAAGAGTTCATAATTTTCTTACGGTTAATATCCATTAAAAAAAACTTCCTTATGAATAAATAAATAAAATAATATAAATAAAACACAAATTTAACAGACATGTATAAGCTTTAAATAGCTATCAGAATACAAAAGGATGCCTTAAGTAGTAAAATCTTGGCAAATAACTCTTAGCATGCGACTAATAAGAAAATATCGCTTTTGATAAATTTCAAAAATGTATTTGATTGTGTATTTCGTATTTTCCATATGAAAAATGCTTTTTTAATGTAAGTGATCAATCTAAAAAATTTATTGCATATAAAAAATTTTTAGTTTTCAATAAAAACAAAAATGTTTTCACCTATATTCTTTAACCGGGAAGCCCGGGTACGATCCCCTAGTATATATAAAATCCTAATGAAACGAATTTATGAAACGGATATCATGAAACGACTGAAATGTAACGAATTTATGAAACGATTCTGATTAAACAACTGATTATGTTTCACGGCAATTTCTCCTAAAATATGGAAAATTTTGCGAGGAAATTAACACCAAAAATCTGTATTCATCCTCAGATCTCAAAACTGGTATTATAATTTTAAAATTCGAATTAGTTTTTGAAATATGATTTTTTTTCTAATTTTATATACTTTTCTTTAATGATGGCAACATAAATTTTAATCATAATAGATTTTTTTTTTCATATTTTATAAAAGTTTATTATTTTAAACTAATCTGGTGACCAGTTTGACTTCTCTTAAATGTATGCTAAGAAATGTATCATGTTACTTTTATTCGTAATTCAATTTGTATTTCACTATCATTTTATTTAATAGAAAACGTTCAGTTGAAACTGATACATTTAAAATAAATGGCTTTCACTTCTTTCTTTTTTTTAAAGGGAACGAAAAGAAAAATATTAGGCACAGATGTCATATACGCAACTCTGTATCTAATTGGTGCCAAAATGGCGTTATTTTGCAAGACATGGTAACCCGGTTCTTGTTGCTTATTTATTAATAAATATTTATTTGAATTTATTTTCTTTTTATTTACAAAGAATGTTATAAATTGTTTTGTTCTATAGTTATTAACTAATCTGTTTTTTTTTTTATTTATTGTTATTTCATTTTAAAAATAACAGAAAATAATTTGAAAATACATATGTAACTGGTATTCGAAAACGAGGCTTTTGCCAAATTGTCGTAAAATAAATGCACGCCAAACCCGTTGCGTATATGACAGCACATCAAATCATGACATTTAATTTCAGCTTCAAAGCAATTTTTTAATGGTACTACTTCTCCCGTCGACCAATTTAGCCAAATTATATAAATCGCCAAACCACTCGTGAAATTATACAAATTGATATTATTATTTTTTTAAATAATAAAAGAACAAATAAATTAGTATAACATTAATAAAAATACAAATAAAACGTCGAAATAAAAATCACTTGATGGCGTAAACATGTGCAACTTCCTTAAAGTAAAGTGAATGTGACATTTACGATCAACCATTATTGACATTTAATCTTATAGTTTGGAGACAGATTTTAGATATAACAGGCAACACATTGGGAATCAAACACGAAAACAACCATTGGACATCTTAACAGCAACTGATTCTGCCTTAAATTTTTGCTATCAAAGAGAATTGAATGGAAACCCGTTTACAGGGAGATCGCTACAGGCTTTTTCAGTGTAATTCAATCTTCTCTAATCTTTTTAAAACCGATCAGATTAGCGTGCTTTTAGATTCTGCAGTATCTGAACTGGGGTTGGCGAGCGTAGCTTGCAGAGGGCGGAGCCCCCTAGTATATATATACATATATATATATATATAGTATATATATATATGTACATATATATATGTATGTATATATATATATATATATATATATATATATATATATGCTACATTAGTAGATCTAATTCCGCAATTTCCTTATCTTATTCTAAATTACTACTTTATATTCTCTAAATCCTTATCCTTAAATAATCTCTATCGTTAACTCTGTTAAATTCCCTTTAATTTAATGTCTCACGTATGTTAATCGTTTAAAGATTATGCTTTCAGTATTCTTAAATTAAATGTTCCATTACCGCGCTTTTTTCTTTCGAGAATATTCTTTTAGCTTCCATTTTTACTTTCCCGCACATTTCTAATGTTATCCTTTTTTCCTTCAAATTCATTCGCTAGCTCTGTTCGCACTCTTTATATGACGTGACATTCTTAATTATTCATTGGTTGAGAGCGCGACCTACGTCATATTTGTATCCTTACACGCGAGGAACAAAAAGTTGATACTCGCTGTGTTTCAGCAGATTTTAGTAGATTTGAGTCGTATTTCCAGTTTTCATCCATCCCCTGGTCACCGTCCTGTTATTCGATTATCTGGAACTTTGTTTACGAATTACTACTACGCAGCTATGGCTAATTATCTTGGTGGAAACTGCACTTTTTCCAAGATGTTCTAATAAGGTGCTTAGCTGATATTATGAGTTGTTTCAAATTCTTCTGGGGAAACTTCACGGAATGATGCATTCCATTGTTTTCACTCGACAACTGCATTTCAACAATTTGTTCTACTAATATAACAGATTCGAATTATCTGTTCTGACCACTTCTTTTACGCCATTATCGCATCGCTGGATGTGATCGACAACTACTATCGTGACAGCCAGTACGGCATTTTTAACGATAAATGCAATCCAATGTTGCTAGAATGCAACATATACTATATATATATCTATCTATATTATAAAGGACAAACATATCTGTGCGTAACGCATACGTCATTCTGCGAATGGCAACGCTTTGAAATTTGAAACGAAATTTTGGTTTTGCAATTTTTTTACTGCAAAATTTTAAACTTCTAAACATGGTACATTTTAAATTTTTACACCGTCTTATAAGAAAAAAAATGTACTTTTTAATGCAATTTGTTTGAATGCTGTATCTCAATTTAATTTTGAGATATTAATTTTTTTTTGCAGTTTTTAATACATTTTTTGAAATTGTGGCAACTGAAGTACTCCATTTCTGCTGAAACTCATGGAGGGTTGAATGTAGAGGGAAAATAATCACGGAGGAAAGAAAATAATATATTACTGTACCTTTTGTTGCCATTTTCTCATAAAAACTGAACAAAAAAAATTTGAAATTATAATGCGTGCTATGTCAGCGATTTTTTAAGTTTCCAAATATCGCACATTTTCAATTTTTACACCGTCAAATAGAGAAAAAAAAATCTACTTTGAAATTCAATTTGTTTGAAAGTTGTATCGTAATTGACAGAGTTATTACGGTTTTTAATATAACTAGGCGTCCGTGGCGACCAGTTTGGTCTCCCTTCATAATTTAATTTACTTGCTCAATCCTTCGCCAAATCGGAAGATTCAGATAGAGAAATCAAGAACTTGGTATTTTTATGTTAGCCGGGTACAGGTGATAAATCGCCATTGTACCCGTCCCATTTTTTCATATTTCATTAATTTAGAATAAAACATAACCCTTTCACTTATTTTAAAATGGATAACTTTAATTTAAAACTGAAACATTTCAAATTTATGAATTTCACTTTAAAAAATTTTTAAAAAAAAGAAAAAGAAAAGAAAAGAATAAATACCATAAATCATATAAATTCAACATCAAAGCATTGTTTTAATTTATCCCTCGAAAATTAAAAATGCTGCTAGCGAGTTAAAAAATGCTATTGGCGAGAATTGAGCCAGCTAATATAAAAGTACGAACTTTTCACGATCATAGCAACTTTTATGTAGTTTTATTCGAAAAAAATATTTTGATGAAATAGGTTGCCAGAAAATACGCTGCCAAATTTCTTTTGTCGCCATGGACCTTTTTTCTATTTCGCCAAGTACCTATACTGGAAAAATACCTTTATTTATTGTATTTTAAATGAGATGAATAAAAGACGGCACAGATGTCATAACGCACCACGTTGGCGCGATATTTTTCTGACGCCAATGTCATATACGTACCGGGGTACTTAACTGGAGCCAAACAGTCGTTATTTTGCTTGATATGGTAACCCGGATGTTGTTGTTTATTTCTTTATAAATTGGTTATATACTTTTATTTTATTATTTTGAATTATATAAATTGTTTTGTTCTGTAGTTGTTAATTACACTTTTTTTATTTGTTGTTATTCCTTTTTTTTTTTTTTAAATATTACACAATAACCAATGAGATGCATTTCATTCGGGTGTTGCCATTAAACAATTAACAAATAATCGCGATTTCTGTGTCACGTACGATAGAGTAATATATATAGATTTTCAAGCATGAATTATTTTTAAATTTATCTGTCACATATAGCTCGATTACGAAAGATTAATCCGCTTGCCCTTAAAACAATGTAAAAAGTTCAGCATTTGTTTCCGTCTAATGTTCCATAACAAAATTAAAACTTCCTCTATAGAAAAATAAATAAAATAATGTAAATAAGAAACAAATTTAACAAACATGTGATTGAACCACGCGCTTAAAGCATTGAAATGATCGGAAAGACTGCCGTAAGTCGCAAAATTTTGGGCGAATAACTCCTGGCATGCGGTGACATGTGAAAGTATCACTTTTAATAATTTTTAAAACTTTATTTGATTGCATAATTGATATTTTTCAGATAAAAATTCTTTTTGATGTTAGTGGGCAATCTAAAATATATATTACATGTAAAAAAATAATTACAAAAAAAAAAAAAAAAAAAAAAGAAGAAAGAATGGTTTTCACCTATACTCTGTAACCAGAGGAGCTCGGGTTCGATCCCCTAGTTTATATAAAATCCAAGTCTCTGTGTGTCCCTCACGATTCCGGTAGGACCGCCTCATTGAAATGAGTAATTGTTGAAAAAAAACCAATGCAGGGTTACCACAGTAGCGCCAAATGTTAGCAAACTTGGTGATAGCTGGCTAATTTGGCGAAATTCCCATTTAAAACCATTAATCTTTCATAAAGGAGGTCACCGAAATTTAATTTCAACTCCACTCTTTTAAGATATTTTTCAAAATCTATGAGTGAGAATTTAAAGTACATCTTTACATCTTCCTCCTGATGCTACTAATAAAATAACCGCCAATAGACGACGCTGTACTGTGTGAGCTCCTAACTGCGCGATTTTAATGTGCTTTAGGTACTTTTCCAGTATAGGTGCCTTGACGAAAAAGGAAATTTGGCAACATATTTTCCGGGAACCTATCCACTGTTTCATTTTATATACACAGGCATTTTTTTTTCGATATTCATACGATTTATTTAACATAAAAATGAGGTTTCTCTAATTTTATAAAGAAACAGATGAGATTTGTACATGAAAACATCAATAATATACATATAAAATAAACATATAAAACAAACAAAAACGCTCATCAAGTTTGTTTTCATAGCTGTTTATATGATTTGACAACAAATCTCGATATTTTTCCCTTATACGGACACCATGCCAAAATGTATGCTAATGCGCCAATTATTTCAAAATGCTAAAAGATATTTGTAATTTTATGCCAGCAGTTCAATATGAGTTTTATTTTATTGCTTTATTTTATAACAGTTATTTGTTCACTTATTTTAAGTATATACTTGTGATTTAATGAAATAGTTCGTAAAAGTCTGGAATTTTCAAATGTTATATTTTTTAAATGCTCACTTTAGTATCGACAATGTTTTTTCTTTTATTTTTCAAATGCTTCAATTCACGTGATTTTCATTTTGCGCCAACTATTCCGCTTGGCGACAAAGGTATCCGTATAACGGAAAAGAACCCAAATCTTACTTTCTGATGCCCAAATTACACAAAGCTTTTTTAAAAAAAACGCCAAAGCTCCTACAATGGAAAAGTACCAAACTGTCTATTATTTTGCGCTATCTGAGTTATAGTTTGTACTATATATAAGGAGGGTCAGCTAGGTGGGGAGGCCTACCAAATGGCTTAAGCACTCACAAGCCCCACCCAGTCTATATATAAGGAGTGTGGAGCGAAGAGTTAAAAAATGAAATATTAAAGTTTCGGCACAGATGTCATATACGCCCATATTGGCGCGATTTTTTTCGGACGCCAATGTCATATACACAACGGGTACTTAAGTGGCGGCAAAGTGTCGTTATTTTGCTTGATATGGTAACCCGGATATTATTGTTTATGCTGTTGATGTTTTCGCCAAATTGGCAACTGTGCCAAAGTTTCTATAAAGCAGTATAAGACTAAAAAATTAAGAATAAAATAAATGCAAAATAAGACTAAAGAAGAAAGAAAAATCATGCGTTAAGCATAGAAAATAAAACACTTTCCAACACATCCTGAATGCTTTAACAAAACTTCGTTATTTGGGGAAATAAAATAACTGATTAAACATTTTAGAAGACGCATAAAAAATTTTAAAAATTGATTTCAGCAGTTACCGTCCATAGCCAATAGTATCGTTATTACATGCCACTATTTAGCCAAAATTTAATTTAAACTACTCTTAAAACTACCGAAATCACATTTCTAGATATTATCATCAATGGACGGTTATGTAACCAATTATTTGCGTGACCCTGTATATCATTTTATCTATATTATACAAACATTTCTTAGTAAACTAAATGCAGTTCAGCGTAAAAACGCATAACTCCTTTAAAAACCACCTTAAAGCAATTTACTCTCATACTCAGTAACCCTTACGAATTCTTTTGTGTAGCCCTGCATATGAACTGTAGCATTTATACCCGCAATATAGTATGCATAAATGTAGTGAAACATAAAAGCGAATATCATAACTAAAAATGCATTTCTAGCAATCATTGCTTATGTAAAATACTTCGGAGAAAAGTTGCTTTGCCAGAAAGAAGTTTGCCAACGTATTTTCTGAAGACCTATTTACTGCTTCATACTCACAAGCAATTTTTTCCATATGTATGCAATTTATTTAGGTAGTTGTTAGCTATCCCGTCGACCAGTTTCGCCAAATTATATAAATCGCCAAATTATACAAATTGACAATTTTTATTTTAAACAACGAAAGATCAATTAAATTAGCAAAACATTAATAAAAATACAAATATAACGTCGAATTAAAAATCACTTGATGACGTAACAGACACATGACAGTAATTTGGTCGACGGGATAACTAACAAGTACCTTTATTTAATGTAAAAAAAGCTATTTACCCATTTTTTTTATAATAAATAGAAGTAATTTTGGCACAGATGTCATATTCACCCCATATTGGCGCGATTTTTTTATGACGCCAATTTGGCGAAAACATCAACAGCATAAACAACAACATCCGGGTTACCATATCAAGCAAAATAACGACACTTTGGCGAGAGTTAAGTACTCGGTGTGTATATGACATTGGCGTCAGAAAAAGAAATCGTGCCAATATGGGGCGAATATGACATCTGTGCCGTAATTTTTTGCACAGATGTCATATACGCATCGGGGTTAGCGTGATTTTTCTCTGACTCCAATTTGGCAGAAATCTCGCTTTCGAATACCAGTTACTTATATATTTTTAAATTATTTGCTATCATTTTGAAAAGGAAATAACTGTAAATAAATAAAAGTTTGAATAATAACCATAGAAAAAAAAACAGTTTATATAATTAAAAACAGAAAATAAAAGTAAATAAACAATTTATTAATAAATAAAAAACAATAGCCGGGTTACCATAGCAGGCAAAATAACACCATTTTGGCGCCAGTTATGAATCCCGGTTCATATCTGAAATCTGTGCCGTAATTTGTATATAAAAAAAATATATTATATATATTTAGAAACGAATATGTTAGAGATGTCATATTCGCCCCATATTGGCGCGATTTTTTTCTGTCGCCAATATCATATAGGCAACAGGTACATAACTTGCGCCAAAGTGTCGTTATTTTGCTTGATGTGGTAACCCGGATTATGTTGTTTATGCTGTTGGTGTTTTCGCCAAATTGGCAACCGAAAAAAATCGCGCCAATATGGGGCGAATATGACATCTGTACCACGATTTTTTTTTTTTTTATGTATATAAGTGCATATATAAACAAAAATAAAAGTTTATTAGATTTGTTTTCAGAGTTGTTTATATATTTTGGTAACATATCTCACTTTCTGATGCCCGAATTGCGCCAACCTTTTTTTAAAAATGCGCTATAATGGAAAAGTACCTAAATAAATAATTAACAGAAATAACCAATTATACAAACTAAAACTTTTATTTCGAGATCAAAGCATTGTTTTTAATTTCAATTAAAAATACATATATCCTTGTATAACTTTAGTTGAAATTATGTTCACAGCTTAATATCTCATTCTATAAACCTAAACAAACACATGTGATTCATTCGTCGTGAAACATAAAAAAATTTTTAATCATTGAAATAATCATTCACAAAGTAAGTTCTCCAACAATCAATGGACAATATTCTAATGACATCATAGTAGGTAAAATGGTGGCGGTATCGTTTCTTTATGGTTTGAAATCACAAAGATTTAATTTTGCAATGTCTCTTAGTTACATTATTTTATTGTCATATTTATGAGCTCAGAACAAAAGCATATTTTTTCATTGTTTAGTTATTAAAGACGGAAAAAAAATTTAAATGCATGATTTGAAAAATTTAAATAATTTTCTTTCTTAATAGTAAAAAATAACATCGGGAAATAACAGCGGGTTTAAGTTAAATAAGTTTAACTGTTTATTTCTGTTGTAATACTCAAAATAACTGTATTTATTAGATTTCAGTAAACAACATCAGGGCCCGATTAATTTTTGAAGTTAGAGGAATTACAATGTCATTTCAGGACCTTTCTTTTGGAGAAGATTTTATAAATTTCATATATACATGGAAACTTTTCAGTGTTAGAAATGTTATTCTTAGGACTGACATAACATGAGAACGGCTGCAATTTTACACAAGTTTTTGAAAACTACTTTATATCAGAAATTTTGCTAAAAACTGGTTACTTTTTTGTTATAGAGGCCCACACTATTAGGATTATGACAAGTTGCAGCCAATTTCGCCAACGTCGTAACCAAGATCGTGAAGCACACACATATAATACCATATAATACCATTTCATGAAATCGTATACGATAATTTAATAGTTTTTACCTTACTTCAAGTGTGAAATTTATTTATTTTTAAGGCTTAACAATCTAAATTGTCCAATATATGAATTTAAAAAACTGTAAAAAAAGATTGAATAGACATGACCGCAAAGAGCCCCAAATCTGCATAACTCTTGGGACCAAACTGTGCAGATTAGTGGTCTTCTACTGTACACAGTTTTTCATAAATGTGTTTCGTTCTTTAAATGTGTTATTTTCATCTATCACTGCGGAACAAGCGAGAAAGCTCATATTCTTGCACATGTATATATCTTTATATCTAAATTTCCGTCATTTTTGACGGGCTACTTTTCTAGTATATATATATTACTCGTGTTATTGAAACATTTGTACTGGCAATAGGCGGAACATATTATTAAGCTATTGAAATGGGCCATATTGGTAAGAAATAATACATTAATAGGAATGACATGTCATTCTGTAGCACTTCAATAATTGATTTCCAAACTTCAATTTGGATACACAGCTAAAATATGCTCATTTTAAAGTAATTAATTTCTATGAAACCAATCGTACGATTTTCATGAAAATTTATTCTTTGGCTAATTGAACGGTGTAGAATTCACCGATGGTGTCAAATTTGTGCATTGAAATTTTTGATTGTTTTGATATTTAGATGGCCCCTAACTTAATTTTATAAACATTATTTGAAAACATTATTTTCACTCGTTTGGTACCAGTAACGTTCTTCTGGAATAATTTGTTCAGAGAAGTAGGGAGTGTTTACTTTTTTTTCCACGACTGTAAATATGCAATGACCGTATATCTAAGTACAGAAGTTTTGAGAATTGAAACTTTGCACTCTGTATGTTTGAACAACAAAAACAAAAGCTTACCTGAAAAGTATACTATCCAAATTAATTATTTTTTGAATTTGTATATGCTTTTAACCCCTTGGGGTCGAGCGACACGTAAACGTGCCGGAAATAGGCCTAAGGATCCTCGCTTATTCTCACCAGTAAAATTTTACTGTAAAATTTGCCTTATTTAATCTGAGCATTTTCCCGTTTTGAATAAGCACAAACTTCTGTTTTTTAAAACCGGTAGCAAAGTAATAAACATTTCGTAAAAGGCTCCCGTCGCGAAGGGGTTAAAGCATGGTAAATGACAGTATCTGAAACTTTCCTAAGTTTAACTACTGCTAGTAGAAGTGTTAAATGTATATAGTGACAAATTATTCATAATGATACTTTAAATTTTCGTCAGTGATGTTCATATAGGTTTAATTTCTTATTTGATATTCCTTTGAATTTTTGTGATGAAAAGTATCGTTTAAATCAAGTATTTTTGTTTGTAATTTATTCTAATGCATTTCTTTTTCAGCAATAAACATTATTGAAGAATTATTAAAAGTTGTTATTAGTTTCAATATTTGCTCAGGAAGCACGGCAGTGCGTCACCAAGTTCGTCTATAACAATTTACGCGTATATTTGTTTAAAATAACAATGATCATTTCGATAGTTGCATACTCTGTTGATACGTGACTACTAAATTAAAACGTACATTCGAGCACGACATAGCGCCCCCTAAGTTCGTCCATTACAATTTAAGTCAATATTTGTTAAAAGTAACAATTCCCGTTTTGCTAGTTGCATGCTCTGTTGATATGTAACTATTAAACTTGCACAAACTGACATCCATATTAAAAAGTCATAATATTGGAAGGATATGGTAAAAAAGAATGAGGTTTGAAAGAAAACTGTTTTTTGGAAGTTATTTTTTTTTTTCTTAAAATAAAAACGTATATTCGAACACGGCAATGCTTTCCCGGAGTCGGTTTATGACAATTTACGCGTACGTTTGTTAAAAATAACAATGCTCGCTTCGCTAGTTACACACTCTGTTGGATATGTAATTATTAAAATAACACAAACTAACAAACATCTTAAAAATGTCACAATATTGGTAGGATATGTTAAAATAGAATGTGGTTTGAAAGAAAACTAATTTTTTGAAGTTAAAAAATAAAATAAAAACGTATTTACGTATAAACGTATATTCTTAAAATAAAAACGTATATTCGATGATTTGCCTATAAGCAGCAATTCAGCTGCTAAAGTACAGGAAATATGTCAGTCTGACTTTTATAAAACACAACTTAAATTTCACATTATGCTTATACTAAATATCTAACACGCAAGTAATACTTGATTTTAATGTAGTATGCGTTCAGCCATAGGCAATGCAAATTGATTGCAGAATTTCACCTGAACTTAATAAGGACAATTGAAAATGAATCTGAACTCAAATGAAGTTATAATTTAGAAAAAGTTATGCATGCGACGCAAAAGAGAAAAATAAATCTAAAAAACAGGATCTTAAGAACATATTTAAGAAATAAATTGCACATCCCCAACCAAACTTTTTACCTCCTGCCCTAAAATTATTCTAATTTAAAGATTTCGTAATGGCTTTACCAAAATCACTGAGATAATGAAAAAAAATAAAGTATAATTGAAAACTGAAACTTTCTTAAGTTTAGGAAATTACATACTAAAGCTATATGATAATGTTTTTACGCTGAAAAATATTGCCCGTAAAACTTTATCATTTTGGATGGGACTTCTACGAACACTCGTAACTCGAGTAAAGAGAATTGGTAATTAAAAAAAAAATAATGATAGGGAAATCATCTTGTAAAAATTTTGCATATAATTATAATTTATTTTTTATATTGTGTCTAAATTTCTAGGAGTTTCTTTTGTTTAATTTACATATGCGTTTATGTTATGTATTGGGAAGGAAATGTTTAAAGTAAATAATTGTGACCTGACAGGGGGATTTTTTTGCTGTGTGCCTTTCGCCATATTTGCTAAAACCTAACTTAATATTACGTGAACAACCACACATTGTGTCTGTCAACACCCATACATCAACTCATTTCACCTCGATGTCTCAGCATCTTCGGGATTTCATTTGTATGTTTCAAAATAAATTAACGAAAAAAAATAATTCTTTTAGCATAAAAATTAGTACAAAAATGTTATTTAAAACTACATATATTCTTATTTTCATAAAGCTTTAAGTTCGAAGAATAATTTTGTAATTCAATCATTTATACACCTTAAAATACCTACAGATAAAAATGAATAATTATATCGCAATTTTCAACGAGTTTAATTATGAGAATAACAGGGGTCGTACTTGTTCTGAAATTTCAAGAGCAGGAAATTCTATAGTACCAGTATTTTCTTATAGAAAATCTCTTTTTAAATACGGCGAAATTTCTTGCGTTTAACCTAGATTAATTTTTCTGTATAAAAAAATGTGATATTTGTCATGAAAATGTCGTACGATTTTTGGAATATTGAATAATTCAATTTAAAAATAAATAGAGCGATTTGAGACATTTTGCTGTGGATTTCATGCATTTTCAGAAAGTAATCAGAACATTTAATAAAACTTTGTAATACGGTTCACAATTATTATTACTAACATAATCATTAAGTAATCGCTTTATAATGCATACTAAAAATCCCTTATAATATCAGCATTCTTTAATAAAATAGGATTTCAGATAAAGAAAACATATTAGAAAAAAAAAAAAAAAAACATAAACGAAAGAAAAAAACAAGTACCAGTAGAAAACACAATAAGAAACGTATTTTCATTATTAATATATAAAAATATGTCTTTTATTTTAATAGGAGTTTCTGAACTTTGGTATTTTTATGACCTTTTTTAAAAAAAAATATCTCTTCATTAAATTAAATATCATTTTCAAATTACGTAATGCTTTGAAATGTGTGATCGTCTCATTGCACATGTATTTTACGAATATTGTCATAAGTTTGCATCTAATGTACTAGTAGTTGGTTACCTAAAAATTAAAGTTTTGACGTTTTTAAGTGCATTTATTTGATTATTAATAAATAAATATATATTTTAATAAACTATTATTGTTTTACTGGGCATATTCGTACAGTATAATGATTTTAAAATGAAGTTTCTTCAGTAACTAAATTTTTTCAGTAATAAAAAGTAAATATTATTGTCAAGGGTTTCTTATTACA
The DNA here is from genome assembly GCA_963932465.1 of Maratus speciosus. Classification (NCBI taxonomy): domain Eukaryota; kingdom Metazoa; phylum Arthropoda; class Arachnida; order Araneae; family Salticidae; genus Maratus; species Maratus speciosus. The sequence goes on along the minus strand of OZ010795.1, from coordinate 409,818,376 downwards.
TTTTTATATCATTTATGGTAACCTATCGTATTTTCTATTACATGGCATTAAGAACATACTATAAAATAAAGTGTAATACTGAATAATTTTAATACAGTGTTAACTTTTAATAGGAACGTACTTAATAGCGCAACCTATCAGTGAAACTTTTTTGCTTTCTAGTAGTAAGCTGTGTCATGTTAAATAACTCTTTGATAAATCTTATAGTGAAAATGGAGTTCAAAATCTCTATGGAACAATTTCTTCAATTTAGATGCATTTTTCAAATGTAATCTGACGTACTGAGACGACCACCACACGTAATGGTATATATATATAGATCGGTAAATCAATATATAGTTATTAAATGACCATTATTGTATTTGACACAAGTGGCAAGTATAGTTGAAAGAGAATTTTTCCTTTTATCCATTTTTTGACAGTTTAATTTCTTAAATTTGGGTGCATTTTTTAAATCTAAACTGTCGCATTGAGACACTCACTATGTGTACTGGTATATATAGTTCGGAATATCGATGTATCGGCACGAAAAATCAAACAATTTATTTGACACATTTGATAATTTTGGCCTAGGAGGATTTTTTTTTCCAGATTTTGACACTTGTCTCAAATATTCGCAAATCAAGAGGACCGATGAAAAACTAGTTACAACAACTATCATTAAAACATATATTTTAATCCAAAATAATGTAATATACGTAAAAATAAGATATGCAATATAATGAAAATGTCCTAAGTTAGGCTGAATACTATGCTTGTACATATACTTTTCACTTCAGGTCCCATGGCCAAAAACATTGGCCTGGCACAGTGGCCAGAATTGTAGCAGAGCATTTTTTGTTTATAACGAAAATAACAAATACAAAAAAATCTCAGTTAAATAATAAGAACATTGTTCATCAGAAATGGCAAACAGATGTTTTTTATAGAATGCAATAAGTGCGATTAATTTTGGATTCCCCTAAAAAAAACCTTCAATATAAATGCATGTATAAAGGAAACGAATTTTATTATAATAATAGCAAAAATTGTGTGTGCATTAGTGTGTGTGTGTGAATGTAGATTTTATCTTAAAAACAGCTCTAATGATTTTGGCTAAATTTTGTAATTTACCATTTTCGGGCACGAGAAGACCATTGGGCTAGGTCATGTGTTCGGGAAAATTCGATTAGTGTGTCATTTTGGCTCATAATGGGTCAGGTTGAAGTTAAACTGGATTGCAAAAATTAAGGGAAAATCACAAAAGAGCGATAACGTGTTCAAAAATGAACCTATTTACATATGTTGTTAACTAAAAGATGCTGAATAAAATTACAAAATGCAAATTAGGGGCACTGCCATCAGATTGCGTCATCTGTGAGGTGCATAAAAATGCATGCTAGAGAATACGGCTGCTGGTGTCGCTGTGATTATGAGATAAGAGAAAGAGATAGCCACTTCATTAGGATGACCTCCAGGAATCATATGTTCTAATAACTGCGATATGGAGCTATTGGAAGATTGGATTTTGGCCAAAGTCAGACAGAGGTTGCCAGATAGCAAAATCTAAGTCCTTCTGTTGTCATAGGTTTTGGAAATATTTTAAAAGCACTGGTTCGGCCTCCAGAAGGTTTATCCAAGGACGGACAAGAGCTACGACAAACACCGATGACCTATATTTGCGGTTATGTGTTTGAAGGAATAGAACACTAACTCCCTGTCATCTTAGAGCCTCCCCTGTTGCAGCCACTGGAAGGTTGGTATCAACCTCAACTTTGCGTAGAAGGCTTCATGAAAGTGGTATTTACGCGATGCGACCAGACATTTGAGTGAATGTTTATGGTGGGCACGTCAACATCTCCACTGGACGGCTAATCAATGGAGGCGTTTTCTCTTCACAGATGAGTTCCAGTTTAGCCTCCAGATCGATAATAGGCATTGCTTGATTTGGAGAGAACAGGGAACACGCTATCATCTATCAAACATTCGTAAAGGAGATTCGTATGGAGGAGGCAGTGTCTGTTTTGGGGATGGTATCTCTTTGGGCGGACGTACAGAACTCCATGACTTTCCACGTGGAACTGTGATTTCTCACGTCTATACAGATGACATTGTTGATGCTTATGTGCGCCCTTATGCCGGTGCAATAGGTAATGATTTTCTAATACAGGACGATAACGCTAGACCGCACAAGACTCGCATCGTAGAAGGTTATCTTCAGCACCATTCAATTCAGCGCATGGAATGGCCAGAGCGATCACTGGGCTTGAATCCTATCGAGCATGTTTGGGATGCTTTAGGAAGATATGCCGCTGCTCTCAATCCCCTTCCTCAGACTTTTGCCATGCTTACAACAGCTTTAAGAGAGAAACTGCTCGCACTTCCCAGCGAAGTTATCGATCACATAAATGACAGTATCACACATAGCTGTACGGACTGTATTCCGTCTAGGGGTGGTTCCTATAATAAACTGGCACATTTCATTTGTTTATTTTATAATTGCGTTAATTTCTGAAACCCCACAATCGTCTGGTAATTGCTTTTAATGTTTTTGTATACCTTACTACGTGTTGTACATTGTGGCTCAGTTTTATTTAAATCTACATGCAACATATTAAGAAATCACTTCTTTTGTGTTTTTTCCTTAATTTTTAAAAACCAGTGTATATCGAAAAAACTGCTCTATCGAATTTGACTAAATTGTATATCCAACCGCTTTTGGGTACGAGAAAACTATTGGGCTAGGTCACATGCTTGAGAAATTTCGATTAGTGGGTCATTTTTGGGTCACTTCGGTTCAAGTTTATTTTATCTTGAAAACGGCTCAAACGATTTTGACTAAATTTTGAAATCTACTGTTGTGGATTACGAGGAGACAAACGGGCTTAGTCACATGTTAAAGAAAATTAGATTAGTGTGTCGTTTTTTGGTCACTTTGGGTCAAGCTAAGTTTATCCAGAAAATGGCTCTAACGAGTTTGACGAAATTTTGTTTTCTATCCTTTTCGGGCATGAGATGGGCATTGGGCTAAGTCACATGGTCGAGAAAAATCAATCAGTGTGTCATTTTGGGTCACCGTGGGTCAAGCTAATTGTATCTAAAAAACGAATCAAACGATTTTGACAAAATATTGAATAATACCGTTTCTATGCATGAGAAGATCATTGCCCTAAGTCCCATGTTCGAGAGAATTCGATTTGTGGGTCAAGCTAATTGTATCTAAAAAATAACTCAAACAATTCGGGTCAAGATAATTGTATCTAAGAAACGGCTCGAACGATTTTGGCAAATTTTTTTATTACACCGTTTTTGGTCATGAGAAAATTGGGTTAAATCACATGTTCGAGAAAATTCGATTAGTGAATCATTTGGGTCACGATTTTGGCAAAATTTATTATTGCATTGTTTCCCAGCAAGAGAAGACCATTGGGAAAGGACACGTGTTCGATAAATTTAGATTAGCTGCTCGCTTTTGTCTTACCGTGGGTCAAGCTAATTTTAGCTATAAAACGACTTTAATGATTTTGACCAAATTTTGTATTCTATCGTTTTCGGTCATTGGTTAGTTCGCATGTTCGAAAAAAATCGGTTATTGGGTCATTTTGGGTCACTATGTCTCAGGATCAAGCCAATTGTTTCTAAACAGCATGAATGATACAGTGAGAATAAAATATCAAATCGAAAATAAGGTTAATTTTGACCGAGATTAGCTCGGTCATCTCTGCTAGTTAACTGTTAAATGCTGTTTAAGTTTGAAATTATCTCATGCAGCATTTATCAGTCAAGTTTCTTCATTTCATTTTTAATGAATGGTAAGTTAAGACATACAATTTTGTTACCAACAGAGCCAACCTCAACATTTGGCTTTTTATAAAACAATTTTATAAATTTTTGGTTGATATTCCTTTTTTAAAAGTTACAAAGTCAAGTAATGATATTCAAGTAATGGAACTAATTCATGTGATTTTTTGTTGATACAATTATAATTTTTTGTACGCATATTTTTTCATGTTATTCTTAAATGGAAAATGATAATAGACAATTGCAATTTTTTTTAATATTTCGTAATAATGAATGGTTAAAGCAATATTAATTTTCACAAATCTGCAATATAAAAATAAATACTTTTCTTTTTAATAAATATATTTCTTATGATTTATGCTCGTAAGTTAATAAAACAACAATTTTCATTTAAAATTTTGAAAAAAAAAATGAATGTTCAATGTGTTTGTAAAAAATATTCTGTAAAAGTATCCGATAACCGATATTTAAACAACTCGGATTTAGGATGGCGCGAATATACGTGTACATTGAGACACTTTGTTTTCTGACATCGAAATTAATTTGTTCAATCAAAATTAGTAAAGATACAAGTAAATACATTGCTTAAAGGTGCGTCAAACATAAGAAAATAATTTAAAAACGCTTTAAAGTCCTTTTAAAAAACAAAACGTTTTCAACCGAAACTTACTCGGCCTTCATCTGTTAAAATGTAATAGATGTTGTCTCTTTGCGTCTTCTAGCTTTTCCCGGAACAGACCACTCTCCTTAAAGGGCGGTATAGAATATAAGGTGGAATGGAAAATGCTATTCAGAATTAATCCCCCCCCCCAAAAAAAAACATGCACATGTTTATCAATATATATTAATTCTTCTCAGACTGTGAGGATATCATATGAAAATATATCGTTACAGACTATTTTTTAATAGATATTATTTCAAGAAATTCTCTTATGATAGCTTCTTGGTGAATACTTGTACGGAAGATAATTTTGGATCAATTGAAATCTGCTTTTATAAGTTGAGATTGTGCTAATCTTGCTAACGCAGTGTGGGGTCTATTTAAACTCCAATCTGCTTCATGTTCTTTTATTCTGTCTCGAAATTTTCTCAGTGCCATACTTATGTACATAAAATCTTTATTATATGTCTTGAGGGTTATAATATATCCCATTTATCTGTTGATAACTTGGATTGGGTTAATTTTCGTATTTAACAAAGTTGAACATTTTGTAAACTGATCAAATAGAAACCAGACGCGTCTGATGTTGTTGTGTGAAGACGATCTGTTCGCAGAAAGCTATCAGCAGTGTATTTCAATTTCATTAGTTCAGCTAAAACTAGTCGGATGTGTCAATCTTAAAACACTCTTCTATCTCACGCATTTTAATACTTGAAAATTCTCCATCACAGTACCAAACTTAAATGAAAATTTATGCCCATCATTAGGATTTATTTAGAAATTAGCCTACTCTCATGGAGGAAGTAAAACACCACTAAGTGTTTTGAGCCTCAGACCACCATGATTGAAATCGCAAAGGAGCTGCTAATGGCTTAGAGGTGACAGAGACTGATGTTTCAAGTTTTTCTCACGGGGGTCTGAAAGAATGAACATTTTTCTGAGGGAATAAAAATTAAGGTTAGGAGAGAGAGTCAGTCTGGAGACAGGATTTGTTGTGTGTGTTTGCTCGCACGAACGAGTGGGAAAAAGATTATCCCGGGCGGATGCCACGACAGGTGCCGCTGGTATGAGTTGAGCCAAGCGCTCGGAAATTGCCTAAGACGACCAGAGACTTTCTCGTTTTAGCCACCCGACCAACGAACACCCTGTTGTATGTAACTGTCATTACTGCGCAATAGCTCAAAGTGCATCTATAAGAACTCCATTTTTCTACATGTCATAAAAGTTGACGACCCACGATATTAATATTTTTTTGTTGTTGTTTACTACCTAACCAAGAATTAAAATAAAACTTGTTTAATTGTTACGGTAGAAGGAATTGTTTCTTATCACTACTGTTCAATTTATCAATTGAAAAGCAATTCGCCACAACTGGTGGCTAGCGGAGGATTTATGTTGACGAGATGAGCAGTAGAACAATAGGGGTCTTCAAGGAACATTTTTGAAGTGCAGTTGTTATAGAGACAAGCATTGTTGTGCCTTAAAAAACTTTGTATCAACTGGTATTAGTGGTGACAACGTAAAGGATTATTGAAAAGGGACATTCCTTAGAACTGACTACCATGTCTGTGCACCTTGTGTTGAACTGGATAAACAATTCTATTTGGATTATATTTCTCTGGAGCTTAAAGCATCTCATAGTGACGACGTTAATTGACAGTGTCCGCTATTCGGAACAGCAGTGTAGTCCGACAACAGATCCTGTCACCAAATGGGGTGAGCAAAGAAATTCTTTTATCTCAGTGGCACTTGGTTGAGTTTAATTACCTTTTACCTTAAGCTGGTTATTTTGTGTCAATTTGTTATCGTTTTGTGACACGAGAAATGTCTCAGCATATTCCAATGATAAAGTTCAGTTATTTATTTTCCTCTCAAAGGAAAAGTAATAATTCAGGATAATCTTTCTTATTGGCATGTAAAGAAAAGAGGAATATTAATATTTTTGACTGTCAGGAAAATTTTCAGTGTATTTATTCTGATAGTAACAAGTTTTGTTTAGGAAAATTTTGCTTGAGCTGCATTTAAAATTTGATATTTTAATGTTCTGGTTTTTCTTTCGAGAAAATGTATTTGTCGTGATCTGGAAAAGGCGTTTAATATGTAAAAATTTTGCGGGATGATGGGTTGCAGAAGTGAAACATATTGCCCTTTTTTACAAGTTATAAAAAGGGGAAAATTATATTTCTATCTCTTTTGTAAATTTATAGCTGAATTATATATGTTGTGTATGTATGTATTTTTTGTTATAAATTTTGATCTGGTATTCATGTATATTAGTTTTTGAGGTTATTCTTTTCAAAAATGTCAGAGTGGAAAATTTTCAAAAAGGTAGATTTGCAAATCCTGGCGGATGAATTAGACGTTGAAATAGATGAGAGCGACACGATTTCAAAAATAGTTTAAAAAAAAAATAGAATCGGCAGACGATTTCGATAGAGATTTTGCATTGGAAGAAGCCAAAAATATTCTACAAGACCGAGAAACGCTTGTAACAGAGGAAAAAGGAAAAAATAGATTAGAAAGTGAGGATCGAGACAAAGACAGGGCTTATGAACTCGAAAAGTTAAAATAAATACAAGAAGCAGAAACTGGTAGCTTAACATCAAATTATAGTGCAGAGAGAAGCAATAAATTGCCCTTAAAATCCTTAATATATCGTTTCGATGAGAGTCGATCAGAAAGATCTTAATTCTTAAATTTGTTTGAGAGGCAAGCAAAAAAATATAATTTAGAAGATGATGAATTGGAGACAAATTTATTAACGGTCCTACCGGTAAATGTGGCAGAATTAATTCTTAGAGAGCCATTACATTTGATTGATAATTATGATAATGTGAATGGTAAATTGTTAGAAAGGTACAAATTAAATGCAGAATCGTATAGACTAAAACTTAATCAACACCAGAGAAATCCAAATAGCCCGTGGCGAGATTTAATTTTCGAATTGAATAGCTATCTGAAAGGGAGGTTAAATTGTTAAAAGATCACAAACTTTCAGGAATTAAAAAAAACAAGGGATGAGGTTTTGCGTCATTACTTTTGTCTGAAAGTAATTAAACAGATAGAGTATTTTGTAAAAACAAGTGACCCATATCAGAGGATTGGAAGACCTAGGGAAATAGGGAAAGCTCCTCTCAGACGTGTGCCGATTATCGGAGAAGTTTTTTCGAAGTTATCCGCTGACATTGTGGGTCCCTTACCGAAGTCTGAAAAAGGGAATAGGTTTATTTTAACAGAAATTTGTGTGGCGTCCAGGTATTCGGAGGCTGTTGTGAATTCTAATGTCCTAGTGGCCGCCCCTCCGGGTGGTTCCGACCCGACCCCTTGAGTGGGGGAGGTGACCGGAAGCTCGGCAGAGTTCGTTGTGTACGAATGCGAGGGAGCCGGATGGGGACGAATCGCCACCTCCTCGAGAGGCTCATCTCCGACAGGCGTTGAGCACGGTGGCCACGGTTAACGGATGTTGTGCATGGGGTGCGGGGACTTTCGGGTTCGACCTACACGCATCCCCCGGCAGCCGGGTTCTCTGGCCAAGCCGGATAGTGACGCTCCATAGGTTGATCCCGGTGCCGGTCTAAGGGCCGGACGGTGTCGCCGGGCAAAGACTAGCTAAGGCGATAGGACACCATCCACCAATTGACTAAGAGGAAGCCTGAAGTATGAGTGAGGGCTTTGTAGTGGAAAGTCCTCGGTGCTCGCTAGTGACGACGGGGCTCGCGGGAACGCCATGCAGGGACTCCCGGAGCAACCGAAGGGCGAGGGTTTCGGACAGCGCCCAGGTTACTTTATGACTTGGGTGGCTCATCCCTCCGAGGACCTCAGCTGGAGCAGTTGGGAGCCGACCCTAAGGGTGGTAGGGTTTGGCGGTGCCCCCGTTGACCAAGGAGCGGTCGCGTGGGGAGGCCAGTATGGTTCTGGTTGCTCCATGTCGTGTCGTGTCCCATGGGAGGGGGTCGACCGGCAGGTCCACCATCGAACACTATTCCCGCAGGGAAACGGGCCGGAGACTCGCCGGTAACGCGGCGGCTCATCGTGCCTCAGGTGAACTCTTGGTCCGATCCAGGTCCTCCCTGTCTATGCGGTACCGGAATTTTCCTCGTCTGGTGATGAGGACCTAGAGGTGTCTCCACCTAACTTTCAAACGCACTAACAAAGGTAGCGGTCGGTCACTGCACGGGGTCAGGGGCCTTCGGGCCTGGGTACCCTCGACGGCCGTGAGGTAAGGTAGTGGCGGGCGGGCTTTTGTCGGCCTCCACTGGCTTCTCTGTCCTAGGATGGGGTCGAGTCGGTGGGGGCTGGCGGGACTCCGTTCCGTCCAACCACCTAGCGAGGCGGAGTCTATTCTGCCTAGGTGGAGCTTTCCGTGCCCGCCTGAGGTTGCTAACGGCACCTAGTCTGGGCCAACTGGTTCCCGGCGTGATCCACGAGGGGTTCCGCGGGTTGAGCCGGGTGGCTTGGGCGAAAAGCCAGGAGCTGTGTCGCTTTACGGCCGGAGGGATTTCCCCCGTCCTCCCTGGTATTCAATTTAGGGGCTCTTCAATAACTTTCTTATCGGCTGGCCCACAAAAATGTCTCTGCCGGAAAATGGTATCTGTTCTTGTTGGCCTTCCGTAAATTAAATTCGGGTTCGGAAGCCTCGGTTCAGTCCGTGGGCCCAGCGTCTTTATAGGCGTCTGGTTCCTGCGATGGCTTGCGGGGTCTACCGGCTCGAGTAACCAAGTTTAGGGACCACTTGGTTTTTCTAGCTGGGTGGTGAGGACTATCGTAGCGATTGTTCACCAACTTGGGAATAGCCGGCGTGACGTGCGCTGGGCAGTGCGTCGGCCTGACCGGAGTTTGTGTGGGGTTCTGCTCTGTTGGGGCTTGTCTGGCGGCGACCTTCGGGACGCGCCGCGGGGCTCGTCTCACGGGTGGTTCCTTGCGTAGACAGATGGGCCTGCAAGGGCCTGGGACCGGGAGATGGACCCCCATATCTAATGTCCTATCGGAAACTATAATTGAAGCATTAATGTGGCTATTTAGCAGAATAGGATATCCCAAAGAGTTACAAACAGATCTCGGATGAACTTCTTAAGCGAGTTAATAACCGCATTCTTAAAGAAATTTGGAGTTAAGTTAAATCACGCATCGGTTTATCAGCCACAAAGTAATTTGGTTGAGCTATGGCATCGTTCAGTGAAAAGATTATTGAAAGTGTTGTATATTGAAAATGGCGCAATTTGGGAGCAATTTGGGACTCATGATTTTACGGGTTTTTCTCCAGCCGAATTAGTACATGGAAAGAATTTACGAACTCCCGAATCGTTGCTTTTCGAAAAGTGGACGGGAGGATAGGAAGTGTATAAGTTAGTTACTGAGTATGGATTTAATTTGGTTAATAGGCTGACCAAAACTACTTGTTTCCGACACTGTCGGAAACTAGCAGTGGAAAATATGACCGAATCTCGTGAAAAAAGAAAGTTGTGGTATGAAAAAACGGCGGTAGAGAGAAATTGTAAGGTGGGTGACGTAGTGTTGGTTCTAGTTACCAACAAAAAGAACAAATTATCGCTATCGTGGATAGGTCCAGGGAAAATTCAGTCCAAAATCTCAGAGACAATTTATATCGTGAATGTGCCAGGTAGGCGCAAAATGGCTCAAATATATCACGTCAATCTCTTAAAACCATATTTAAGAAGAATTGAATTAGTCAATTTTGTGGCGCAAGATATAGATGAGACCGAGGAAAATCAATATTTGGACATAGCATTTCCAGAAGTATGGACTGAGATTTATTATTTTGAAAACGTTATTAAAGATAGCAATTTGAATTCTAGATGTACCTCTGCGCAGATAGAGCAGTTGAAAAATTTATTAGATAAATTTAGATCTTTGTTTTCTAATGATCCGGTGCTCACTGACTTAATGGAACACGACGTAGAATTGTTAGGATATAAACCTGTCAAGATAAAATCTTACAGATCTTCGCCTAGACAAACGGAAAATTTGAGGAAAGAAATTAAAAGAATGTTAGAGCTAAATACCATCGTTGAAGGGGAGTCAGATTTCGCCTCCCCGGTGATTCTGGTAGAGGCCCATGGGAAAGACCCTCGTAAACGTATCGATTACCTAAAGTTAACCCGAGAGTAGTCGCAACATTTTTTAAAACGTTAGTAGTCGCGTTCGGTCCATTTGCCGCCGTTACCAGCAGGCCGAAAACGAAGGGGAAACTTGCCGGTGTTATCAGATGATCGAAAACGGATAACGTAGGGTGAAAATATTGACTGAACTTTAAAAGATTACAGCAGTTATTCATTTTACAACCTTTTACAGCAAATTATTTATTTCGCTTAAGTATATATTCAGTTGGCATCTAGATAAATGTTTTTAATAACTCTTTCTTCGTTTTGCATAAATACTTAAAAGTAAATAGTAAATGATTTGATTGAATTTCTGATGTTACTATGAATCACTAATTAGTAGGAAAACATTTACGAATATGGATCTAAATTCTTGATAGGTTTTTTTTTTTTTTTTTTTTTTTTGGAAGGACAGAATCAGAGTCAGGTAGATGTTTATGATACTCCGGCACTCTATATCCATTTAATAAAATAAAATTAATAAATTTAGCATCAATATATTACATGGACATTAAATTAAACAATTAAACTGAAAATTAAAATGGAACCACCTATGACATGCAACAGAAAATCAAATACAATACCACTAATTCACCAGCATATTATATACAATATATAATAAAAAAAAGTAAAAAATACTTAATTTCGAAATTATAAATGTAAATGTTGTAACTACATTTTATTTATTTATTTTGTGGGGTGTCTGTGTGTGTATGAGAAGGGGGAGAGGAGAGGGGGGGGGCTCTCGAGATTTTATGATTAAATCCATTTTTCAAATGAAAATGCACGATTTGTAGTTTTTCTACTTATTTCAGGGTGGGAGCAACGCCCTTTAATAAAAACTCTCGATACGAACTTCGCTTATATAAAGTAAATAATAAGTTATTGAAAATATATATTTAATTTAAATACATTTGCAATTATAGATTTAAATCCTAAGATGGATAAATTATTTTAATTAATAGAATCACTGAAAAGTTCATCTTAATAGGGATGTATTTTACAGCAACTATTTAATTAAAATAAATATTCAATTGTACATTTCATAATAAGGTATTAACGTTATAATTTATTATTTTATAATAACATTCATTAAAATAATAAAAACAATAAGAAAAATTTCTCCGAAATTATAAATATGCGGCAATAATTTTATTTAAATGAATTTTCTCTAGTATTCTGGAAAACATTATTCTGAAAAATAGTTTGAACAATTGATGAAGGACAACAAATTTAAATTTGTTAGCAACCGTCCCCAAGCCTCTATTTGATTTCAATAATAATAATAATAATAATAAAACATTTTCTGCGGCATTGTTAAAAAAAATGTGTTTTTACTTACAGTATGAAAAATTTAAAATAGATAAATTTGAGAAAAAATACTTATTTATTTTTTTTTAAATCATAGTATAATCTTTTACTGAATTATTCAAAAGAGATTTTTATTTGCGTAATTTCTAACCTACATTATAAAATTCTCATTATTTTTCTTATTGTACAAATAAATTACATGTATGTTCTTCGCAGATATACATACTACATTTCTGAGAAAATTGTTTTATCTTTCGAATTTGTTTTATTGTACAAAAACGATTCTTTTCAGATTTTGGAGATACGGCAATTTTTTTACTGATTCCCACAAAATTCTCTTCTCTCTTTTTTAATAGTTTGGCAGTGTTATTGTCTGTTTTCTTTCATTTATATGTTCCGGTAATAAATGGAAAGCAACTTCTTTCAAATAATGGTGATGAATTTCCCTTTTTTCCATATTTAAACGATTATCAATTTGAGAATTTATTCCCGCAATGTTTGACAATGAAAAAAAAAATGCAAGTGACCATCCATCAGTTTTTTTGTGCGAACTGACTTCACAACTACTATAATAAAACAATTTTAAGTCCCATTCTAAAAGTAAAAAGAGTACTCTATGAACGGGTAAAATAGAAGAAAGAGAAAGAAAGACGAAATAACAACAGGCAGAGAGTCCGTACTTCGAAGAAGCTTTCCCCCACAGATTTCGCGGAAATGGGAAAGGATGAACACGAGGGGGAAAATTCAACTAACGGAAGTGGTCGCAACGCGGTCATTTAGACCGATTGAAACTTAAGAATGCGATAAAATGCTAAGAAATAGCAGGAATGACTTGCAATTTTACTACGCAAGAGTGTGAACTCTCAAGGTCAGCTACACGGAATTTGGCTATCGTAACTTTAACGGGAAATGAATTACAGGAAGATAACGAATTTCGGGCGGGGAAAAGACCAACGCGCGACTATTAACGGGTTAAACGACATCACCCGGACCGAGTTTTTCCCTTACGAAACATAGAGGTTAATGTAAAGAGAGTTGCCAGTGCGAAGTACATAAGAGTTTTGGATCTCACGAAAGGATATTGGCAAATTCCCTTGAGAGCTAGGGCGCAAAGGTTGGCCACATTTGTAATCAGTTTCGGCTCTTATATCACCCTGTCAAGTCTTTTGGAATGTTAAACGCGTCCTATAGATTTTTGAAATTTACGGATAAAATGTTAAGAGGTTTAGAGGAATTTTGTTCACCATACCTTGATGACATGGCCGTATTTTCGGAAACTTGCGAGGACCATTTGAAGCACATAAAAAAGTGCTTATGAGAGTCGAAGAAGCTAAGCTAAAGATTAAATTAGCCATGTGCATTTTTGCACAAAAAACGGTCAAATATCTGGGGCATGTGGTAGGCGACGGGAGACGCAAACCGGCAGAAACTAAAATTCGTGCTATATTAGATTTACCAATCCCTAAAAACAAAACTGAGTTACGTCGATGCTTGGGTATGGCAGGTTACAACTCAAGGCATATAAAAGTTTATGCAGTTATTTTGAAACCATTAACGAGCTCACTTAAAGGTAAAAATAAAAGGGAAAAGGTAATTTAGAGTAACGAAATGGAAAAGGCTTTTCAACTATTGAAAACGAAACTTACGGATGAACCAATTTTTTTTCGCTCCCAACTATTTGAGGGAATTTATCATACAAACGGATGCTTCTGAAAAGGGTATTGGGGCTATTTTAGCGCAATGCGAGAGTTCAGGGGAACATCCCATAATTTACTTAAGTCGAAAGTTTTCGGAAACAGAGAAAAGATTTTGTGCGACGGAAAAGGAATGTGCAGCTATTATCTTTGCAATTAAGAAATTGCGTCACTATGTGGACGGCCAACTCTTTTCTATAGAAACCGACCACAATCTATTAGTTTTTCTTAAACGAAATTCTGCGAACAACCCGAGGCTATTGCGATAGGATCTCACACTGCAACCCTATCATTATGCAATAAAGCATAGACTTGACGAGATATTACAGATGTTGATTATTTAAGTCGTGCAGCATAGACTCATTTAATACTAAAAGCAAAATGTACTTTTGTACATTTAAAAAAATAATAATAATTTTATTTGTTTATGCTTTGTAAGTCAAGAAAGTGTTGTGTTATTCTAAATTTTTCATGTGGCCATATTGTTTTATCTTGTTATGTATATATATATATATGTATTTTTTTAATGTATCAGAACGCGCATTGTTAATTTTATATATTTCATCTGCCACTCTGCGATATTAGAATTTGTTGTGATCGTACTTTGATTATACGATTCTTCATTCAATCCTGAAGAATCGTCTTTTAGAGAAAGGTGTTGTAAAGAAGTGAACTTCACTGTTTTCACGATTGTGCGAAGAAATCTTCCTGAAAGAAAAAAAAAATCATGCATATCACACGGGCTGACGCATAGAGAGATCTAGTAGATATTGTAAGGAGTGATTGATTATGCACTTAGAAATTAGCCTACTCTCAAGGAGGCTGTAAAACACCGCTAAGTGTTTTGAGCTGCAGACCACCCTGATTGAAATCGCAAAGCAGCCGCTAATAGTTTTAAGGTGACAGGGACTGATGTTTAAAGTTTTTCTCACGAGCGTCCGAAATAATGAATATTTTTCTGAGGGAGGTAAAATTAAGGAGAGGAGAGAGGGTCAGTCTGGAGACTAGATCTGTTGTGTGTGTTTGCTCGCACAGACGAGTGGGAAAAAGATTCTCCAGGGCGGAAGTCAGGACAGGCGCCGCTGGTATGAGTTGAACCAAGCGCTCGGAAATTGCCTAAAACTACCAGAGACTTTCCCCTTTTAGCCACCCGACAAACGAACACCCTGCTGTATGCAACTGTCATTACTGAGCAATAGCTCAAAATGTATCTACAAGGATTCCATTTTTCTACATGTCATAAATGTTGACGACCCACGATATTAATAGTTATTTTTGTTGTTGTTTACTACCTAACCAAGAATTAAAATAAATATATTGTTTAATTGTTATGGTAAAAGGAATTGTTTCTTATCGCTATCGTTCAATTTATTTATCAAGAAGCAATTCTCCACAAATAGCATATCAGGAACTTTCCAATAGCACCAAATATTACATCTTAAAAATTACTTGTTTCAAGTTTAATTTAGTGACTAAAGCACTTTTTAAATTTTAGCTAACTAATCCGATTTTGCGAGTCGACGACCTGGCAAAACGTTTTAGTGTCAAAGAAACTATGAAAGACGCTGAACACAAAGAGGTATTACAAAATCCGTTGATTCTGCAACTAAAGATATCATTTCCAAAAGGAGAACATTTTGTATTTATGCATGATGGATCTCCAAGACGCACAGTCCGATTATTCATGGCCTACTTAGAACACGAAAATATCCATGTGCTAAGTTGTTCTGGTAATTCACCAGACATGAATCCTATTGAAAATTCGTGGCAGATGATGAATAGATAATTTGGCCAATATCGTCAACACCAACAAAATCTAAATAGAAAATTTATTCCTGTCTCGAATCATGACCCAAATATGCAAATAACAACATAATTTTGAATTAACAGCATGCCAAGACTAATAGAGGCGTTGATGGCCGCTAAATATGGCTCCACAAAATATTGATATTTTTCGAGCTTCAAGCACAATGTTAAAAATGTCGTGAAAAATTACCTCTGTTTTTAAAGGCTCTCTATTTTCTGACCAATGAGAACGCTACATTAACACCTATGAAGCGCTTTTATTGGTCGGAAAATAGAGAGCCTTTAAAAACAGAGGTAATTTTTCACGATATTTTTAACAGTGCATTGTGGTATAAAAGTTCAGTCCTTTTTATTTTGAACGAAAATAAGTAAGTTTTATGTCATTGTCATTCGTATGCTCTTTACATATTATAACCCGACACTTAATGATTATAATTATTTTTAACTATTAACACTAGAACTGATGACTGCGGCTAATAATTTGGCCAGGGACTGTATATAGGAGTATATATACTAGATATTACTGGAACATTGCCTTTTATTTCTGAAATGCGCAGAAATTTATCAGTATTTTTAAACTGAAATATATAACCAGAATAGCTAAAAAAGGGCATATCATTCTTGTCAACTGTTTTTATAGAGATACAGCAAAAATCAAATTTCAACTATTAGTACGAACGTTCAATTTGAAAGATGTGATTTGTAGGAATCGGCGTCAAAAGTGCCAATATATTTTGCAGAGCTTCGAAAAAAATTTCTCCCATAATCATACTACACGATAAAATAAAATGTAACAGGTAGCGGATTTGCGTCACTATATTGCCAACAGACATTTATTAATGCTGGTAAACAATTAATAGTTATTTTAATTAAAAACTAAATGTAGACATATGAGTGTGTAGAAAAACCGCATAATGCTTACAGTTTATATATATATATATATATAATAAATTTGAAATCACAAATATATGAATAAATTGGTAAAGTTATAAAGATGAATTAGAAATGAACATAGGAAACCAGTATGTAAAATAAGAAATTATGAATTACCCACAGAATCTTCAGAGCAGCTTGTGGGTTCATTCATAGAAGATGCGATATTTCATCCTATTATGTCGGAATTAAGCCTAAAATGACAAAATTTAGCTCCTTATTACGCAAACATAACAGAAAATATGTAAGAAAAATCCAAGAGATCTAAAAAACATACACCTCGCACAGGATATTCAAAATTAATGGAGCACAATACCTAAATTACATACAAGGAAGCAAAACTGCAGCATGTCTGGATGGAAAAACAGAGTTAGGACTATCTTAACATGTGGGCCTACACTTCAGTATCTGACTGAAACCCATAAATTTGCTGCCATCTGGTGTGAGGAAGGAAAAATGTAAATTTGAACTGGAATATAAACAATAATTTTTAGTGCTGTCATATTTACCCAAAAAGGAATGTAATTGATTGAATAAATAAAGAAATGACTTAGATTAGCATTTAGTTAATGTAGAATGAAAAAATAGGAATAAACTTGATCAGTACTGAGTAAATACAAAATAAAATAAAGAATAGGAAATAAATTAATAAAAAATAAAATAAAGAACTATATAAAAATAAATAAATAGAAGAGCAACTGATTAAATTAACTAATTTAAAGACAAAATATTATAATATAACAAATAATAATATAAATAACATTTCAAAAACATTGAGGAAAATTTTGAGATAGTAAAATATAGCCTTGTATTATGTAACTAAATGTGAAAATTTAAAAAAAAACAATGAGGAATATTGAGATAGTAAAATACATCCTTGAATTATGAAGCAATATGTGAAAATTTATTTGAAATTTATGATGTTAAATATATATATATGTGTATGTATGTATATTTACTGATTTATCACCCTGTATATATATAAATATGCATAAAATCAGAATATTATGCATTTGCATTTTCAAACGCCAAAGTGAAATTTCAAATTTGAAAATAATGTCGTAAATATTTTTAGCACACTCCCCTTACTAAAATTTCAAAAAATCTACCCAATATATATAAAATCCTAATGAAACGGATATATGAATCGACTGCTTAAACAACTGATTACGTTTCAAGTTATTTCTCTTAAAATACGGAATACTTCGCGATGAAATTAACACCAAAAATCAGCATTGATCCGCAGATCTCAAAACTGGTATAAGAATTTTTAAATTTGAATTGGTTTTCGAAATATTATTTCTAATTTTATATACATTTTTCTAATGATGGCAACTCAAATTTTAATCAAACAGATATTTATTTTTTATATTTCAGAAAAGGTTGACATGGTAACCCGGCTATTGTTGTTTATTTGATAATAAATGTTTATTTACTTTTATTTCTTTTTATAAATTATATAAATTATTTTGTTCTATAATTATTAATTATTTTTTTATATTATCTTTAGAAAATAATTAAAAAATACGGTACTACTTTGTTATTCCGTCGACCATTTTCACCAAATTATATAAATCGCTAAAACACTCGCCAAATTATACAAATTGGCTTAATTTTTATTTTCAATAGCGAAAGAACAAATAAATTAGTATAACATTAATAAATATACAAATAAAAATGTCGAAATAAAAATCACTTGATGACGTAAACACGTGTAACTTGCTTAAAGTCATGTGAATGTGACAGTTACGATCAACCATTATTGGAATTTAATCTTATAGTTTGGCGATAGATTTTTGTTCCACGGGGTAACTAAGTAATACCAGAAATGCATATGTAACTGGTGTTTGAAAAAGAGGTTTTCGTCAAATTTTCGTTAAAAAAAAAAAAAAAAAAAAAAAAAAAAAAAAAAAAAAAAAAAAATCACGCCAAACCTGCTGTGCGTATATGGCATCTAACCAAATATTACCAATTGAAAAAAAATGCTAATTGGCGAGTTGAAAAAAAGCTATTGGCGAGATTTGCATCCGGCTAGCGTAACAGTACCAAGAATTCTTTGCAACAATGGCTAATTTTATGTAGTTTTATTCCAAGAAAAAGTTTTGATTTTTTAGTCAAAATGGAAAACTTACGGTCCCATATTGGCGCGATTTTTTTTGCTAACGCCAATGTCATATACGGAGCGGGCACTTAACTGGCGCCAAAGTATCGTTATTTTGCTTGATATTGTAAGCCGGATGTTGTTGTTTATGCTGTTGATGCGTTCCCCAAATTTTCGTCGTTAAAAAATCGCGCCAATATGGGACGTATATGACAACTTTGCCAAACTTTCATATGAATGGCGAAGGGATCAGACCTTATGTGTTTATGGCAGTTGATGACTTGAACTATTATAGTATAGATGAAATGATATTTGGCGACTTATCACCTGTGGCTGGCTAACATTAAAGTACCAAAATGACACATAGAGTATAAAAAGCGAAGTGGTCCGCTTGGAACTATTGATAATAGTCACATGACTTAGGCTATTGTTATAGAGATTGTTTTAAAATACCGGGAGACAAAGACTCAGTATACTTAATTTATTTTATTTTAGCTTCTTTTCAAATGTTTAACTGATCTCCTTTAATAAAAATCGAAAACAACCATTGGATGTCTTAACAGCAAATGATTCGGCGTTAAATTTTTGCAATCAAAGGGAATACCTTGAATGGATACCCGTTTACAGGGAGATCTGCACAGCTTTTTTTCAGTATAAATCAATCTTCTCTAATATTTTAAAAACCCAAATGATTAGCGTGTTTTTAGATTCTGCAGCGTCTGATCGGGGTTTGACGAGCGCAGCTTGCAGGGGGCAATGCCCACTAGTATTTATATAAAATTACTATTTCATATAAACATTTCATTTAAAACATACAACTTTATCATTATATATAGAGATAGATATAATTTTTGGTGTAAGAGTATCATCAAAAGAAACGGTGGAAAATTATTTTCCACAACACGTATTTTCTTAAGTATATCTGCGTCAGATATTTACGAAACATTGCACAAATATTTCATAATTATGTTTTATATTAAATAAACGATCGTATGTAAAAGAAAAAAAAAAAAAAAAAAAAAAAAAAAAACAATCTGAATTTCAGAAATAAATAACGACGACTAATATTGACATTAAGATTAGTGAGCCGTACAAAACAGATAATAAGACAGGATGAAAAACAACAATAAAAGATATTACACTCTAAAAGAAATAAATGAATACAGAATGCAATAGTTAGTAATACATATATATTATTTTCGTAAATTAACATACCTTATGTATCAGAATCTTTATTTTAATTGATTTGTAATTTTCTTGCATTTCTTCTGGATAGTTTATTCAGCAATAATTTATATTTGTAAGTTTCAATTTAAAAAATAGTTGCTGAAATAAATGTTTTATAAGATAATAAATCCAGTGTCTCATCTGACAATATGACAGAGTAGTATTTTCTTAAAATCATCTAAAAGAATCCATATGTGCTAAATCTGAAGAATAGAGTGTCTTTCAAAATATAAAACTGGCACACTAAGGAGTAATTATTTAAAAAACAATATTTCCATCGAATCTGTATTTTTATTTCTTACTTGTTTTTGTAATAGTTTTTTAATTAGTATTGTTTAGAATTTTTTTTTCATTTTTATTCAATGAAAAAAAAAGTAGATTCTATAAAAATAATATATTGTAGTGTCATTCAATTACATTTGACAATTAGAATTCTAATTTATCAGTACATATGATGTCATTAATTTTATAAAGTATTGTGAAATTATTAAATATTGATTATTACGAAGTAAAATGATTCACTATCCACATTAATGTCGCCAAAAGTATTTTAAAAATATTATTAATTCGTTAATGATATTGTCGAATCCACGCAAGCACTTCTATACTACTTGATGCACTTTAACTTCTTAAGCTTTCCTAATATAATGCTATGGGAATTTAAATGTTTTTCCATATGCTGTCATTTGTGTAGTTTATGTGAGGAAATATTTGGTTTCAGTTCTTGTTATAATATTGGCTTGTTTGGACATTATCGAAAATGAACACTTTTGATATTATTGAATGAGTTAACAATAATGTTATAAAAACTATTTTAGGGATAATAAGGGTTTTCATAATAAAATGTTGGTGTCCCTTACAAGTAAGGGTACTATAGCCTGTGACGCTGAATTTCGAATTGTATCGCTCATTCGATTCGTCTCATGAAGCTTAGTAATTTTATACCTAACACATCGGCTATTGAGTTTTTGTAATGACAGCAAACATGGTCAAAATTCAAAATATCGTTCATTGAAAACCAGATATCTTCAAAGAAATAAGTGAGATTTAAGTTTAATAATTACTTTTACAGTTCCACACATTGCCAATAACTACTGTAAGATTATATAATTGCTGTTATTATAAGAATTTGTAATTGCAGATAAAATATTCGTATGCTACTTGACAGGCAGAATTTCGCGAGTTATAATATACTAGTCTAGATTTGTTCATCCTGTCAATACTTATTCTCAAATTACGAACAAAAATCTTTCTAACCGAACATTGACGGGTTTTTTAATCAGTTTTTCAGTCACTTCGTAAAATGCGAATTGTCTGCGTACGGTTGCACGCGAAGGAATTTATGCTACTGTTTTATTTTTGGCAGCTCGCATTACGCAATTTTTTCAGTAAATGTGTGACGTATGTCATAGATTGGCGTTTTTTACTTGTTGTGTTGAAATGTCCTAGAACATAGAAGGTAGTAATTGACATTAGTTCTGCCTTATTTATAAAACCTACATTTCAAATTGGCAAAAGTAATTGTATTTTATAATTTGTTTTATTTTGAAAGGATTCGAGACTGTTTCTTTTCTCGATTTCTTTTAACAAAAAATATATTATTTTTATAAGATTTTATTTAACTTCAATGATCATATGTATGTTTTTCTAGTTCAAAATTTCTACTCGAACTTTAACTCACTTTCAAATATCCGATCAAAATTAAATATTATATACTGACATGTGTCCGATGACAATCTAATATTATCTCTTTCGGTGGTACCATTTATAGTTACAGTCAAACCTATTTTATCCAAAACTCTTTTAACCGAAACTCTCGGTTAACCGCAATGAATTTTTAAAGCTTTTCTTTTCCTTTACTATCACTTTCTTTGTGTGCAAAATACATTTTGAATTTAAACTATCATATTCCTTGTGTGCAAGCGGTCCTTTCCGAACCAAGAGTACATATAAATATTTTCGATCCCCTTTCTTAGAATTCCTTTGAATTTAAATTGAGCTCCCGTAAGCTGCGGAGTGGAACGAACAAAACGAACAAATTAGCAATTCTAAAATTTTTGATTGTTTTGCAAAAGGTTTGGCTTGGCTGGAGCAGCAGTAAGAACTACACTGGTAAACTAATAATATTTAAAACTTCGTGATAGAAAATCAAAGCAAAGACAATCGAAACTGCAACAAACAAAACATTGTTTCAAACCCTTGTAAAAAATGTAAAATGTACTTAAATTCTAATTTCAAATTCAGGTAATTTATTCTTGTTTCTGTGAAAGTTGCCTATACTCCGTGGTCGAAAGACTTTAGGAAACTCGGAATGGCAACAGCCAGAGACAGAGAGAGACGAGGGACTTTCTTGAATGGTTGTGTTCGAAGACTCTCTTGTGAAATATGTAATTAGAAGATTATTATTATGTTATATTATGTGTGCGTGTGTTGTAACTGTGTCGTCTAATGTAAATATTAAATTAAGTTAATCATATCGCTGCTTAGACCCCTCTGCTTTGATTAGAGCTTGTATTATTTTTTCACCAATATCTTGGAATACCGAATCGGGTCATGATAATGGCGCAGCACGACTAGGACGATGATTTTCAGCTTTTAAATTATAAGCAGTGTTACTGCCATATTAAATGGTATCGCGGAATGGTGTTGTGAACAGCAATAAATTTATTTCGATAGTATTTGATTTGACAGCAAGGAGAGTTCAATAACAGGCCTGGCTATCACAAAGGTATACATATATATATTTTTTTTATTCCATCGAGAGCGTATTTCAAATGTATGTTATTAAAATTGTTATTTAAAGTGTAAATGTTTTATATTAAGCTTTGAAACAACTGGTTAATGTTTATTCAATTAATAGAATAAATATAGTATCCTATTCAGTAATTACGTTTGAAAAATGAATAATTATTGATGTTGCGCTGTTTGTAAGACTTAAGAATTCTATTTTTAAGGTATATTTCATAATATGAATGCAGAATTATGTATCATGATTGTTAAATTGATCGAATGTTCACATTGAATGGTGTTTAAAAATAACTATGTTTAGCATGAAAGTTTAAATTCTGTTATTTAAATAAATATTCTCTAGTTATTGTGTTAAAAAAAAAGAAAAGAAAAAGAAACATAAAAATGAGTTAAAATTGTCATTTTAAAAGTTCATAACACGTCTGTCTATGCAGCTATGTATTCTCTAAGAATAAACTTTGCACTAGAATAACTGAAAAGTGTTACTTAAGTAAATTATGGTTTGGAAAAAAAAAAAAGGAAACAGATTTATCTCAAATGTTTTTATTTATTCTTTTATCTTTGGGATTAAGATAAAAGGGTGCTATTTAAAAGTATGTAGAGAAAGTGTTTTTATTTATTTTATTTAATTTTTTTTTTAGTTGCGTATTATTCTGAAATTCTTTGAAATGACTCATTAAGATTGAAATAAAAGTTGAGTTGTTCAGTGAAACGGAGAATGTATAAATTTGATTATTACGGATTGGGTTGTTTGTTTATTTTTTTTTTTAATTGCCGCTGAATATTAAGCATTTTTTTTGTGTGTGTGTGTGTGTGTGTGGTTTTATTTTTGATCTACAAAGTGAGACGCATGAAGAGATTTGATTTGAATTTCAAATCAAGATAAAGACAAACATTTTCCTATCTTGGATAGAATTTAATTTAATTAAAAGGTGTTAATTTAATATTGAGATTTATAAATATTTGGTTCGTTTTGTAATATAATTTAGTAAGAGACTGAAGTGTTAAAACGAAAATTGTTAATGTATTATGTATTTTTGAAGGATGTATTTAAAAATTAATACGCAAACCATTGACAAATTCTTATTTTGTGAGAACGCATATATATATATATAACTTGACATATTGGTACAAGTATATTTTTATTATTGCAAAAATTGTTTTCTATATATATATATATTTTATTATTGTGCAAATGTGTTTGAATTTAGTCAGTAATACTAATATAAGTATTTAAATAAAATAAATTTCATTCAATTTGAGGGGTTATTTACAAAATAATGTTCAGGTTTAAATTAAGTTTGGTTTAATGCGTTCTTAGGGAAAGTTCCAATTAGGGTAGAGACACTGTTTGAGTATTGTTGATTGCTTCGATTTTTTAAATTTGATTTATCAAATATGGCGTTTTTAGGCAAAGGTAGTAGAAAAAAAGATTTACAGAAAGTAGCGATTGAACTTGGAGTTCAAGTTGTCGAAAATATAAAAATTATAGATCTAAAAAAAGCTATACTAGAAGTGGCAGACTACTAAAAAGAGTTTGTTAGGGGATTTTTGAGTTCTGTAATTGAGGAGAGGTAAAAGAAAGAAGAGAGGGAATAAAAATTACGGCAAGAAGAAATGGAAGAGCGAATGTCAGGGAAGCCAGAGAACATGAATTGGAAATGAAAAAACTGGAACAATTATAGAAATTTCCGGAACAAAGAAATGAATCAAAAGTGGAGATAGCTCCAAAAATTCAATTAGCACAGATTGTCCCGAAGTTTGATGAAAAGCGTTATGAGATGGGATTATTTTTGATAAATTTCGACATGACACATTCGGAAATGGCACAAGTACCAAAGAAAGACTGGGTAGCTTACCTATTGGCAGTTTTACCGGTGGAAATTGCAAATATGCTAGCTAGAGAACCCCCGGAAGATGTAATTAATTACGATTTTGTAAAAACTCTTATCTTAAAGCGATACATGTTAAATAGTGAAAAAAATAAAACAATGTTTCTACAGACATCACAAAACACATGAAAAATCTTGGAGGAATTATACACAAGAACTTTTAAGTTATTTTACCGAATGGATCACAGAATTAAATATTAACATTTTCCAGCAATTAAAAGACTTAATAGTAACCGAACAATTAAAATTTCGCGTGCCTGTAGAAATAAGAGAAAATTTCTTAGAAAATTAGCTCACATTTACCACGCCGTTAGAATTGGCAGAAAAACTTGATGATTACGAGAGCATTACCGACAGTTTTAAAAGAAAAGAATTTCCAAAGAAAAATTTATCTAACTCTCGAAATCAAAATTGGAATAATTACAGTTCGGAATCAAAAAAAGATATGAGAGATGATAAACCGAAATTTGAACCCAAGACTGAAGCATCTTTCGGGGTGCAACGAGAAAAGAGAAAATTTCGCACAAAATATACCTGTTTCGCATGTGGTAAGGAAGGGCATGTAAAGAAGTATTGTTCCAAATTGAATACAGTAAAACAAGATGGAGGAAAAACTTCGAAAAGCGATCTTGAAAAAAGGGGTCTAAATGCAATTTGTCTGAATGTGAATATTCCGGTGGAAGAAACAGATGGGAGACTCCTTAAGGTAGATCTAGGAATCGGTAACCAGAAGTTTCAGGGAATCATCGATAGTGGTGCGCAGATTACAGTGCTGCGGAAGTTGGTGGTGCCGTAAGAGTATTTACAGTCATGTGGAAAAGTATTCTTGAGACCCGCAATAGGGAGTCCTGTAGAAGCAAAACTTGTTTCCGTTCCGCTCACTCTTCGGACAGAAGATGAGGTTATTCCGTGTATTATTGCGGTAGTGGAAGGATTACACGAAGAAGCTTTCATCACTCCCAAGGTTTTCGCTCTGTTAAAAGAACTGCAGAAGTTTTATTTAGGGGATGAGGTAGATATCATCCCGGTTGAAGAAAAAGAAGAAAAATCTGTATTCAATGTGGAGGGAAGGTGTCCAGAAGGAAAACTGGAAACAAATCTAAATTATGATGATGCAGACAAAGAAGCTTCAGATTTGGAACTGATTCCTACTCCGGTCGAGGCAACTGTTTTGCCCGAAAATGTTGGTAACGAGGACCAAAAGGAAAGTTGTTCCGTTTCACAAGCTCAACTGTTGAAAAAGGAGCAATTGTATTGTTCTACATTAGAAAAAATGCTTTGAAGATGCAAAGCGGCAGAAAAATAATTATTGGGTAGAATCCGATTTATTGTATCACAGAGACAAGGTTGGAGGACAGAATTATGTTCAACTTGTTATACCTGCCTGTAGAAGACAAGAAATTTTGAGATTAGCACATGAAACACAAACTGGTTGACACTTAGCTGCTAAGAAAACAAGAAATAGAATTGCTATGTCGTTTTGGTGGGAAGGAATGCCAAAAGAAGTAAAACAACTATGCGCAGCTTGCCATGATTGCCAAATGCGCTGAAAAACAAAAGTAACAGACAGAACACCTATTGAAGCGGTCGGAAGACCAGAACTCCCATTTCAAGTATTAAATGCAGATATTTTAGGATAAATTGAGCCGAAGTCTTCTCGAGGCCATCGCTATGTTCTGGCTATTATGGATAAACATAGTCGTTGGCCTGAAGCAGTCCCTATTAAATAGTTGACAGCAAAAGCAGCTTGTGAAGCATTTATTGAAGTTTTTGTTAGGACTGGAATTCCTAGAATGATTGCCATGGACAATGGAGGAAATTTTGCTTCAAAACTGACAATAGAACTTTTGAAACGATTGGGGTGTGTCCCTAAGTTTTCTACTCCAGGTTACCCACAATCAAATGGATTGGTTGAACGATGGGTGGGAACACTGAAATCAATGCTACATCATGCCATAAACTCTCATGGTCGAGGTTGGGACAAACAACTACCATTTCTATTATGGGCATACCGAGAAATCCCCAATGCCACCACTGGTGTTGCACCATTCTTGTTGGTGCACGGTCGTCCTCCTGTAGGACCATTAGCTATATTGAAATCAAGTTGGGAAGATGAAGTGGTACTTCCCGAGGAATTGGAGTGTCTGTAGCAGATTATATGCAGAAACTCCGGGAACGTTTAAAAGACGCGGCAGAATATTCACAGACCGTGGCTGAAACCCAACAACAGCGATACGTTCATCATCACAATTTAAGGTCGAAAGATACAACATTCTCCGTCGGAGATGAAGTAGTAGTACTAATCCCTGATTCCACTAATAAACTGCGAACAAAAATCGGTGCATTCCTATGCAGTCAAACTACCTGACGGAAGTATTCGACATCTACATCAGAACAAATTACGAAAATATATTCAACCGATCTGTTGGTGTTATTTACGAAGTGGATGAAGAGTTTGGAGAAGTACAACATGCTCCGATCGAACAACACAGTGTCGTTGACGAAGAACTGCAGAAAAATATTCATTCAGGCAATTTATCGCCAGAACAACAAAAGGAACTAATAGCACTTATCCAAGAATATAGAGTGGTTTTTGATGGAGAACTGAAGAGAGCCAAAGTTGGTTCACATAGCATAAATTTAAAACCTGGTGTTGTAAGAAAACAACCACATCTTTATAAAGTACCAGAAACTTTGAAAGCTAATGTAGAAAACCAAATACAGGAATTACTAAGGAAAGATCTTATAGAACCTTCTTCTGCGGAAATAGTGTATCCACTGGTGTGCGTAGCTAAAAAGGACGGAACAATCAGACTGTGTGTAGATTATAGAGAGTTAAACGCCGCCACCAAGATATCCCCTTTTCCTATGCAGAATTCCGACAACCTAAAATTTAAAGCTGGTTCGGCGAAATATTTGACCTCGCTAGATATTTTAAAGGGATATTGGGAAATCCCACTCGAAGAGAGTAGTCGAGAATTGACCAGTTTTGTGTCACCAAAAGGTCAGTACCAATGGAAAGTAATGCCTTTCGGATTGTCTGGAGCTCCGGCTACTTTTCAAAGAACAATGAATCAGACCTTGAGACCGTATAGTGATTATTCAGAAAGTTTTCTTGATGATATTATAATTTTCTCTTCTAACTGGGAAGAACATTTGCAACATATAAGAGAAATTTTGGAAAATTTAAAATCTCTGAATTTTTCAGCTAACTTGACAAAATGCTCCTTTTCAGCATCTGAAGTCAGATATTTAGGATATATTGTGGGTTCAGGTAAACATGTACCTATTCCCGAGAAGCTAGAAGTAATAAAACATCTCAAAGCTCCCAAAACGAAGAAAGGACTGAGATCCATATTAGGTCTATTTAACTATTACAGAGAATATGTCCCGCATTATGCTAACCTTGCAAAGCCCTTGACAGATCTGACCAGAAAAACTGTTCCAAATGATATTTAATGGTCGGAAGATGCTGAAAAGTCGTTCAATAAGTTAAAGGAAAGCTTATGTGAAGTTACAAACCTTTATACTCCAGACATGTCCAAACCGTTAGAAATAAACACCGATGCTTCCATATCGTGTATTGGCGCCTGTTTAATGCAAAGGGACAAAGACGGCATGTTAAAGCCCATAACCTTTGCCAGTCAAAAGCTTACTCCAACTCAATCAAAGTGGAGCACAATTAAAAGAGAAGCATATGCTGTAATCTGGGCACTTGGGAGATTCGAAATGTGCACTTATGAAACAACCATAATATTGCATACGGATCATAATCCCCTAAAATACTTAACAGAGGGAACTCCTAAGAAAGCTCGATTACAAAGATGATCGTTGGCACTATCTCGCTATCACGTTTCTATTGCTCATAAACCAGGAAGTTCTAATGTAGTGGCAGATGCTTTATCTCGCATTTATGAGTAGAAAAAAAAATCTGTATATATTTTTGTATTATTTCATTATTATATATTGTATAATGTGTATTTGTAATATGTGTATTTTTAGTATATAGTGTATAAGAATTTATATATCTTAAGTAGTTTAACCCTTTGAGCTCTGGGTTATTAAAATTTTTTAAATATACTAAATAAACACTTAAAATGTGATTAGGGGACTGTCTAAAATTGAACTATGTGATTAAAAATTTTTTTAAATACCCGCTTTAGGCTGGGGGACGTGGGAAGTTTTTCCACCATCAGAGCTCTAGGGCATTCATTTCAATACGCAAATACAAGAAATGACACCGCAAAGTTATTCTAAAATTACTAAAATTGCTAAAATTTCAGCATATTTTAAACAGTTACATTATTTAGACAAATACTAAGACTATTAAATATTTAAAAAAATTATTAAATGTGAAAATTCAAAATTTTAAAATTTTAAAATCATAATTTAAAAATACAAACTTATCAAAAATATATAATATTTATAGATGAAACAGATGCTAAAAATATTTAATTTTTGTTTAGAAATATTTAAAACATAATAAACTCGTCAATCTGTTGAATTAAACACAAATTTAGATTCCTAGGAATTAAATTATAAGCATCCAAATTTTGGTTCTGAAACACTATCTAATATGTAATTTGTAGTGCTGCCATCTAGTGACAAATCACATTTTTCAAGTCCTTAGAGCTCTGATGGTAGAAAATTCTACCATTGCTTATTTCTGTCCCCTGTAATTATTTAAATTTTCAGTTTAGTAATTTGCATGTAAATATTATTAAATGTTTGAAGTTTCTAAGAGAAAAAAAAGTTGTATCCTTTGAAAAATATTTCTTTATAATGCTTGAAAAATACAAAATTTCTAAACCTTCAAAATCGGAGTGTTTTTAAAATCGCATTAAAAACCAACTAGATATTGGCAGGGAGTAGTGCTGCCATCTAGATTTGATGAAGACAAATAAAATCTGCAAAAATCAGTGTTTGCTTTTCAGATCGTGTCGTTTTGAAGGAAATTAAATTATTTTGATTTTATGTGGGTGAAAATTCACCCGGCAGAGCTCAAAGGGTTAAGTAAATGCTCTCGATGGGACAGGTAAAGGACTTTTTAAATAGAACTTTTTTTTTAAATAGAACTTTTTAATTAGGACTTTTGATAGGACTTTTTAAGTAAGACTTTTGTTAGGACTTATAAATGTAGTTTTACAGCGTGGGGCACAGTCCAACACGTAGAAACTGGAGGGAAGGTGTGAAAGTTGCCTATACTCCGTGGTCGAATGACTTTAGGAAACTCGGAATGGCAACAGCCAGAGACAGAGAGAGACGAGGGACTTTCTTGAATGGTTCTGTTCGAAGACTCTCTTGTCAAATATGTAATTAGAAGATTATTATTATGTTATATTATGTGTGCGTGTGTTGTAACTGTGTCGTCTAATGTAAATATTAAACTAAGTTAATCATATCGCTGCTTAGACCTCTCTGCTTTGATTAGAGCTTGTATTCTTTTTTCATCAATATCTTGGAATACTGAACCGGTCATGATAGTTTCCATTTCGATATTGCTTAAAATTTATTAAGCACCTTTTACCATAATAAGAAATAGCACATAAATTTCTCCTTAATATTTAAATTGAAGCTTTCTCGATTGTCCGAAAATTTCAATTTTCTGAAAGATGGTTGGTCCCAATTACTTTGGATAATAGAGGTTCTGTTGTATTTTACAGGATAACACAAAAAATTTCAGAAAGATTACAGGCAAGAAGAGAAAATGTTGTAGATTAGATAACACAAAATTGCGATGGTTTTTTTTTTTTTTTAACTTTCATGCACTGAATCCGAAAATTACGTTATTTTTTAACCATCTTGTCAGGATTTTTCACTGGTCATAAATTGTCAAAGTTTAAAAATAACAAAATTTCGGTACATTAGAGGAGATGGCACTAAATCTGATAATGACCTTTATTTTTAACAGTCACGTTAGAATTTTTTTGCAAATCGTAAATGTCAAAGTTAAAATATAGCAAAAATCTGATATTATAAAACATGTGTGAAACTTTTTAAATTTAATTTAATTTAATAATTTATTAATTTTCTTTTGGCTTATACTGGGATTTTTGCAGCTAAACAGCTTAGGGGTTCAATCAGGTTTGGAATGATGTTCAATTTTAAATTTGAACTTTTGAAATTTACAATCTGCAAAAAATCCTGACATGGTTAAAAATGGTTCATTTTCGGATTCAGCGGTAAAAAATACATAAAAATCAATAATCAAAAGTTAAAAACACAACAATCACACCTATTTTATAGTATTAAATTTTCGCTATTTTTTTTTCTTTTTTTAACTTTAAAATTTACAATTTGTAAAATAACGAAGGTCAATTTCGGAATCAGCTGTACAGAATACATAAGAATCAATTATCAAAAGTTAAATAACATGACATAACCCAACTTTTGCAGGCTCCTGTAATCTAATAACATTTTAAAATATGTATCATTTTGTAAAGAATTAAGGCTGTTAATTTTCGTAATTTTATTTAACAAAAAATATGTGTTTTTCTCCTTATTATATGTTTATAACAAATTGTATATTTTGCATTAATATATCAGAATGACTAAAGATTTCGAATTTATATTGCAATGTTAATTTTACTCTCAACCATTTTTTTTATTATATTTGACGAAATTATATTTCTACTAAATTTGAGAATGATCCCCATTTGTAGCAATAAATATGCTCGATCTTTAAACATCTATTACTTACTCAATCGTAGGGAACGTGGCTGCTAATAATAACGGGACTTTTTTTTCTTACTTATCTATGTAACAGGTAAATTTTACTAAATATAACTTATAGGACCAGGGACTGAATAAAAATTTTAATTTTGAAATTTTTTAAGAAATATTTTTATTCACCCAAATTTCTTTTAAAGCACTTCTTTACCTCATAATTATTTTTTTTAATTCGAACTATATATCTATGACTAACGGTTTGGCAATTAAACATTGGTCCCCTTTGAGAGTGTACACCCTGTATATAAAAATAAGTAATATGTATAAGAAATATACACACACACACACACACATATATATATATATATATATATATATATATATATATATATACTTTTATTATCCAATAATATAATATATTTATCATATGTACATAAAATATAATAATTATATTAAGCTATGTACAAATAAAGGTAAACTTAATTAGATGTTTCCAATTTATAGCTACTGACAAATATTCACTCAGCACTAAATAACGCTAATATAACATAAATTATAGTGTATTCTCATTGTAATCTAATATTCGGATTATATTTCGAATCCAAATTATGCAGTTGGTTCAATTATTACAAATGCATGTTTACACACTTTCTGTTATCTCACTTTGCACTTGATTTTAGAGACAAATTCCCAGTAGGCAAAGAAGGAAGTGATATTCGAATCCTAGTATAACACAAATCATACAAAACCACTTCATAATCAAGGTCGATCGATTGAAAAAAAAATTTAGAGATACGTCTATTTGGAAAAGGGTTATATGAGACATATGAATCACTGGGCATTTTTTTTCTGTTTATATAATAAATTGTAAACTATATATATACTTGAAAGCTATACAATTCATCGGATGATAAAATTAGAATTTTCAGAAATTGACTTAAATCATTAACGTCGGATTTTTAAAGAGATTTCTTGCAAATTCTTCAGTTTATTTTATTTATTTTTTATTTTTTATTTTTTTGTATTTTGGATGTTTTAAAAAGACTGGAATTATTTTTAATGACTTACTAATACACAGCGAGTTATTATCAGTGTTCTTATGATCGATCACACGCAGAGCTTAAATGATCAAAATATGGTATATGTCATAAAAGAAAATCTTTTGTATATAAACAATTTCTTTTCAATAACTTATCACAGATGATAAAATTAAAAATATACAGATTTTTCAAACATACTAAGTAAACTATAATGGTCCAAATATAGAAAAAGGATGTCGACAAATAGTGTAAAAAAATAATATGGAAGAAATAAACAAATTATAAAAAGAAAAACAGGAATCTTAACATGATATATTTAAAATTATTTTTTGACAGTCCTCAAGTAGCAAATACATATTTTTCAGTTACTATATGGACTGTTTATGTTGCCGTTATTGAGAGTTTTAGAAAATAATTCGGTGAAATACGAAAGTTAGATAAGTATTGTTACATGTATGTAAGTATGTAATGTAAGTATTACATTAGCGATATATGAAGAGGAACTCAGACATTGTAACTTTAATGCGGAAATATCCACAATGTATGGACAAAGTATTTCGCACAGCTTTTAGGTCGCTATTGGAAAAGGTTCTTATTCCAGTACTGAAACAATGTTTAATGCAAAAATAAAATCAATATTAGCTATCTACTATTTATTAAACAGGCTTTTTCTACCAACTATTTTTAGAACAACAGCTCATCATGTATGGAGCTACAAGGTATTTCATTTCTCTAGAACTTCATTTACACGTCATTGAAGATTATTACTTAACTGAATATGGGCATTTCTGATTTCCGCTGGGACTTAGTATCTATGGAGATTGGTACAAATAATATATTTTCTAAATTCAAATATAGATATGAAAATCAGTTTTGTTATGAAAAATCATTCATTCTGAAGAATTCACAACCGTGTAACAAACGACAAATCCTTTTATTAATTTATTGTAATTATTTAAAATTACAGGCTGACATTAATTTAATTTGTCCATTCTATGTGATTATTTTATTATGCAACTCCATTGTTTTTTCATAATAATAGTCTTCCTTTAAGTTTGTGAATATCCAGAGATATGCCGTATTGGATTTTGGATATTCAAACAACATACACTTAATTTTTCATTATCATTGTTTTGAGCTAATCATGTATTTAATGATTTTAAACTCTTGCTATTTTTACAAATCATTGTTCAAAACTAACACCAGATTTAACGATTTAAAACTTAAAATAAGCAATATTTAAAGTATTTACAATAATTCGAAATTTAAAATCAAATTTAAAATTCTTCATATATAAACCATTTTTTAAATCATATTATAACGTAGGATCATATTTCATACATATAGCGGATTTTTTTAATAGGATAAACGTAATGTATTACAATAAACTAACAGTCTTACCACCAAGGATAATTATATGGTGTCATTAGCGTTATATTGTTTTAAATAATGTAGTTTAAATACATTAATTTTAAATACATAGAACATATGATGGATCCTTAAACTCTCTAAATGTAGGGAAATTTGTCTGGAAATTTATTACATACAATTTTAGTAAAAAAAGTTAGATTTACATTCAACGAACATTTTATTTATTTTTTTTATATATATATATATATATATATATATATTTATTTATTTTTTTTTTTTTTTTTGACGAACATTTTTTCGATTTTTTAAAACCAATTAAATTTTAAAGTGAAATTATGTGTTATAACAAAAATACGTGACATATAGTTTTAAAGGACATGTAGAACAAAATTGTATACTTTTAATAGCAGCATCTAAAAACATTTTATTTTCACATATTTATTGGAATAATATAATCATGCCAAGCGTTAATAGGTTACAAGAGCAAGACAAGCATGCTGAACTATATATATTTTAATCGTTTTTGATTTATCAATTATTAATATGTATAGGGAAATTTGTCCGGAAATTTATTAAATACAATTTTAGTAAAAAATTAGATTCACTTTAAACGAATATAAATTTTAATAACAATATTTTTAACAACAAGCAAAATTTAAAATGAAATTATATGTTAAAAAGAAAAAAAAAACACGTGGCATCTAGTTTAAATGGAGATGTAGAAAAAAATATGCTTCTTGGAAAATATGCTTTTAAAAGTGCTATGTAAGAACATTTTGTAGTCACTGATTTATTGTGCCCATATGAACATGCCAAGCGTTAATGGGTTTCAAGAGCAAGACAAGCATATGGAACTATATATATTTTTTAATAGTTTGTGATTTATCATTTATTAATATGTGTCAATATACAGTTTCACAGAAAACATTCAAACATTAAAAATAGCTAGATTGTTCCAATTATATTATGCAAACCATTGGTGCCGACTTTTGCAATCCATAATTTTTTTGATAAGTGCAAATAATAGGGGATTACAGATTTTGTTTAAATATCTCATTTTAAAAAATCCTAAAGAGACAGTTTTCTAGTTTCCTAGTTTCATATAAACGCATAAAGTCATGAATTGGATCTCTTTCAAAATAATCCTTCAAAAACGCGTTCTAAAAATTAAAGTTGTAAGGAAAATATGAAGCTTGAATATCCCAAAACAAATTTTATCCTTCAGGGATACATTTATTAACTTTTTTTTCGTTCCGTGTACTTTTTGGGGTACCGTACTCAAAAAATGAATACAGTACCATTATTAGATCACTCATGTGTCTGTCAGTCACTCCCAACCGTTTTACTCGTAAACTATGGAACTTGAAAAGTTCAAATTGGGGGAAGAAATAAAGACTATTTTCCCACATATTTACAGATTATTAAACATTCACAAATATATTTAGAAAAAAATGTAGATGGGATAATTATACTGCATGAAAGAAAAAGTCTTTTCTTTGTATATGTTGTGGGGTATCGTGTGAAAGCATTCGTAACGCTGAACTCAAAAATACATTTCTTTTAATTTTACGTATTACATTTTCGGAGATATCGTCGAAATTGTAGTGCAAAAACATGTCCCCGCCCCTTCTAAATCCGAATCTACAGAAACTAAAATTCTGAAAAAAAAAAATAGAGGTAGTAAACATAAATTTAAACCTTGCAACAAAACTATAGCGATTACCCTAGGTCACATACTTTTTAAGACAAGTGCATTTTTCCGCTTCGCACACATTTCGATACGCAAGTATTCAGCAAAGGTGCTGAGGGGCGCTGGATGTACCTATCGTAGAAGAAGTATAAAAGCATTGTTTATAATGATTTTCGAAAAAAGTCGTCGGTAATTAGCCGAGAAATTAACCTTTAAGGAAACGGATGATGAATGGATGGATGATTTTGTGACGGCCGATTATCTACACTAGGGATATAGGCCCGAGGGGGAGTGCCCTTCGTGGGGGGTCTTTCTAAGGGAACCTAACCCGTATTAACGCATGGAAATCCATGGTTCGAAGAAAACCACGAAAACTCCGAACGATTAGGCCGACGGGCGCGATTGGGATCGAACCCAGTACTTCCCGTCTACCAGTTTCGAGAGCAGAACCTCTCAGCCACTGGTGGGGCTTTAAGGAAACGGACGGTTTCGACATACATAATGACAAGTGCGGCAAACTCTGTCTACCATCAGCTTTTAAAGCTTAAATAACAACGTTTAATGATATATTTGTGTAATGCAATGCCCAGTAGCAGTATAAAAGAATTAAATGGGAAATTGCTAAAAACAGACTCTTTTAATTAGAATTAATCACATAAATACTATGGGATTCGAGACTAGTTTGTAATAAGTGGATCACACAATGCGCCTCCCGTGTCTTTAAAAATTACATAAAAACCTATCTGGATAAACGCGGCAAGGGCCAAATATCCGTTGCAATTTTTGCGACCTCCTTTCAAAGCACGCTTTGCACAATGCTAAATAAATAAAAAAAATGAACAAAAGTTTTGTTTGAGCACTGTAAAAAGAAAATATTATTGCTATGCTGAACTTACTTTTATGAAATGCCAAATGGTGATTAAGTATGCAATACTTTTATTGTCAGTACCTAATTAACTTCATCAGAAACAGATTAGGATAAAATTAATAAAAGAGTTTTACAGAGTAGCAAAATTTAATATTATTTAAGCTTCATATCTCTTTGAACTTTTATGGTATGCCCATTCATACTTTTCTAGTGTATACAGCTATTCCAAACCCTACGTCGTATATTTTTTACAAAGTCTTATTATTCTTTTATCAACGATTTGTTTTAAAGTAATAGAGTAATAACTAATATTCTTACAGTATGGAACACTCTGAGCGCGACTTATACTCGCATTTAACCGTTTATTTTATTACCAAAATATTTGTCTATTTATCAAGTCAACAACAACAAAAAAATAATATTATACAGATCAGAAACGTTAACGTAAAAAGAAAAAAAAATCGATGCAGAAAACTTAAAAAAACCACACACTTAAGAGAAATACAAAAAGCGGGTTTAATTTTAGTTACAAATATTTTTTTTTTTTCGATGCTTTAAAAATTTTCCTTATTAAATTCCTTGAAACTACGCTTTGTATAGAGGAAGTGTTCAGAAAAGTGTAAAGCTCGAATCGAAAAAAATAAACGAATTATGAAACTGATAAAAAATAGCATTTGCCTAACCTAAATAATACAAAGCATATACGTAGTTAAAAATTTCTGAATAAGGTATACCAATTTTGAAAAGTGACAAAAAATTCAAAAAATATGTTTTTTGTTTCTGAACAGAGTATAGATATTTTGATTATTAGTATTTGACACTAAATGCATCACATAATTAAAGCTCCACTTAGCACTTAGTAAAACGTATTTTTGTTACCCTATTATTTTAAATTTTCATTTCACATGAGAAATATCGAAAAATATGTTTGAAAATTACATTAAATTATGATGAATAACTTTCCTTTTTCTATTTTCTGCATGTTAATTTTTCCATTATCATTGATATTTTCGACCTTTCATTTAACTCATTTAACAATGGGATTACAAAAGGAAAAAACGCTTATAAAATGTACATATTTTTTTTACCAATAAAGTAAATTTACTAAAGTTATACAGTCTAAGGTTATGGAAATTTGGTCAAAAAGTATTAGATTAATATACTCAGTACAATATAATTACCCAATGTAGGACAATATTTTATTTAATTTCATTTATTCTGAGACGCCAGTAAATTACTTTATACAATAATTGTTAAATATAATTTGCATCACATTTATGCTTAGAGACATATTTCTTGAACACCATATACTGTTTAGATAAGTTAAATAAGGGAATAGTCTTATTCTAATCTACTATTCTGACCATCTTGAGAATTCTAATTATACATTGCTTTCAATTATTACAAATGTCTGTTTACAAACTCCCTACTATATCTCAGTTTCGCTTGATTAAACTTGACAAAATCCCAGTAGACAAGAAAGTCGTTCTAGAATCTCGGTATATTGCAAAGCATATACACTCTGCATCATAATAGAAGTTACTCAATATCAAGAATTTCAATTATATTTGAAATAATTCTATTTTTAAATTCTTTGTTAATGAATTACACGAGTTTCTAATCAATTGCAATTTGAATTGATAAAGATTTTAATATAAAAATGACATTAATCCATTGATATATTTTTATAACATGAGCAGAATAAATAAATATATAAATATTTTTAAGGTTCCTTAAAAGTATTTAAATAAACAAATAAGTTTGTGAACATTTTACGACATTATTTTAAAAAATGCGAATTATCTCTTTAAAAATTTATAAAGCCCTTCAGTAGTTACAGTCGTAGAAGTAAAAAAAAAAAAAAAAACCAATAAGTGCCTCCTTAGGCTACCTTAATTCAAATTGCCGATGATACTTGCGATAAATATTATTCAATACAGAAACGGCAATTCTGTCTTCTTTCATACTATAAATGCTATTTTTAAAATATTGTTTGTGTAAATTAAAAAAAAAGTAGAACCGACTTCCATGTTGCAAAAGATAAAACGCGCTTTTGACACTGTATTCCTTGTATCACAGCATCACGGCATGTTTATGTGCAGTTTATGTGCTTTTGCAATATCTTCATACAGATACAAGGGTAGTGCATGTCCCCATTGACTATACAAATAGGTAATTGCATTCAGAATATAAAACTCTCGGGAATTTTCAAAAGGGTTTATTAAAACTTGTGAGAAAAAGAAGCCAAAGAGACCATAGTAATTACACGTTTTGATTTCTCAGTTTAACGAGGTGTAAATGGAAAAAAAATAGTTTTAGATTACAAGAAGTTCTGTCACGGTACTTATGTGTTTGTTTGAGTATGTTTCATTAAACTAATTTTAAAATAAATAAAAAAAATTTAATTAACCTAAAGTTTTATTCATAAAGGAATACCTTGATAATATTTTTCTATTAAATGCATTAAATATATAAAAAACTTTTTTTTTTTCTATTCCTCACAATTTTTCTAAATGCTAGATATACTAATGTTAATTGTTGTTGTTCAAAATGCTAATGTTAGATGTGCAAAAAGAAAAGAACAGCACCATTCTGCGCCCTTAAACTCTACATTGTCCTGCGAACTGTAGAAACAAAAGCCGCATAAAAAAACACCCATCCATGAGTCAAGTGTTTATCATACATTTTGTAAGTTACTGGCGTTTGTGTAAGAACGTACACTAGTCACACGGAGAAACTGGAAAATTAGCTGCGTAAAAATCATTACAGATTTTTTGCTTGTATTCGAAATTTTTTAAATGGATTTTTTTTTCCTTGCATACGAGACAAGAGGTCGATATATATTGTTGTGCGTTTGTAATTTTTCAATCTAGGTTTCTGTTTATTTTTATATCTGGATAGTTGCAGTTTCTGAACCAGTTCTAACCGGTTCCTAAAGTGAAAGTGTTTGCATATAAAAAAAATGCAACTAAACTGGAAAAAGTATTAAAACACAACAATAGATATCGACTTAAGGAAAAAAAATCGATCGGACTGTGACCACAAATTTATGTCCTCCTCGGTCACAGGTTTTGTTGATTGTGGTTGTTGTTGTTGTTGTTGTTTAAGAAAAATGCTAAAAAATACGAATGTACGTGCAAAATTAATGTACCACGTTGCATCTTAATGGCTAAATTAACATGTCCATTAAAGGTTTTGCCCAGCAGATTCATATGTAATTGTCTTGATGCACAAGATCTTGTTAAAGTTATATCATTTGTATATAAAAACTGGCAGACACAAACTTTGCTTCGTTTATTTCAAAATTACATACCATTACGCAAGTTATATTTCCTTTCATAAATAGGTTACATTAGGTTCATTACATGCATTTATTTCTTAAAACAGGGTTATTCATTAGTCAGTCTGTAATAAAGTATGCTTATTTTTTTTGACGGAAACTGTGTGATTGCAGCAATAAAATACTATAAGTTATTTTTCTCTTGACGTATATTTCAGTAGCCAATTCCGATACACCCTCCGTATAAATTTCGCCATTTAAGTGTAGATTTTAAAATATGAATGTTCATACAAAGATAAAACTTATGAAAAATAACCTGATAAAGTGAATTGTTAAATTTCTTATTGTCAAATAATCAATTTTATGACATAAATAGAATATAATACTAATTTAATAACTAAAATCTTTAAAACAAAAAAAAGATAGAAAATTAAAGGAGATTCTTAAAATGTAATACTCACTATCACAAATTTATGAAGTATGTTTTTATTTATTTTTTTTTTCTCCCCCAGACAATGAAATCTCAAGCACATTGATAATGAAACATTATTTAAAGTTACTCTGTAAAAATTATATTTTTTATGATTATAGGCATTTAAGATTGTGCAATGAAGAATTATTAGTATATACAGTTTGCATAATCACAGAAATATTTAATGTCATATTTATATAAGTGTATATTCCGATACATTTATATATTTTTTTAAATGCAGCACCTCTAAACATTGCCCAACAATAAAATTTGGAAAGATACATAATTGAGTGTTGATCATGTATTAATATACCGGATGT
Source organism: Maratus speciosus (assembly GCA_963932465.1). NCBI lineage: Eukaryota > Metazoa > Arthropoda > Arachnida > Araneae > Salticidae > Maratus > Maratus speciosus. Next base: position 409,778,394 of record OZ010795.1, on the reverse strand, counting down.
AGCAAGAATTTATCGAATAATGGTAAATTAAATAATAGAGGTACTACACCGATACACCAGGAGATTTTACCGAACATTTGTGTTTGCGATAATGTATAACTTTTCAGTAGTGTATAAATTTATACCTGAAATCTTCTACGGCTGTGGTTTGTCACTTACTTGGGAATTATTTCAAATTCCTTGAGAATTTTGGTGGTTATTACTTCTAAAGAAATATTTGATAGAATCGAACTTAACGCATTCCTAAAAATGTATTTTTTTAAAGCGAAAACTTTTCCTATTACAGTGACCTCTAAAAGTTATGGTATAGGGACTGGATGCTTTCGATTGCATACGTTTTGTCGAATATCTACCAACACTATTATCGAATTGTTCTTGAACTTCTAGGATGTAAACAACATGTTTGAATATATATTTCTCGGTGAAGATTTATCGGGGGTACAATTAGGAGGCTAATAATAAATTTAATAATAAAGTAATATTTGCGATCACCTATGTAACAGAAAAGGCTGGTAACGGCTTGTCGCTGTGATAAATGACTATTTGGGTCCTGTTCAACGTTTGTATGCATTTGTGTAAGCATAGTACTCATACTGGTTAAAATGTTAACGTTTTTGTGAAAAATTCAAAAGTTTTTTTGTTTATAACATACAGAGTTTTCAGCCAAATTTAACACAACTTTTCAAAAACTTGCCAAAAAACAGTAGAAACACTATACTGTAATTAAAACATGAATATATTGAATATTTTATGCGATATGGGCATTTTTATGAGATATTTTTAACTGCGCATGCGCGGAAGATTTAAAAGTTTTTATTTCATAATTTGGTAGTCAATTGGGCAACTTCTATAAAAAGTCCAGACAAATGTTGTGAAGATTTAGAAAGATATAGTGAGCTGATTGAAAAGTTGTGGAAAATCCCTTATAATAAACTACCAAATTATATAATAAAAATTTTAGGATCTTCCACGCATGCGCAGTTAAAAATTATTTCATACAAATGCCCATATCTCATCAAATATCCAATATATTCATGTTTTAAATGCAGTATACTATTGCTACTGGTTCTTGTCAGCTTTTTGGAAAGTTGTGTTAAATTTGGTTGAAAACTCAGTATGCTATAAACAAAAAACTTTTGCATTTTTCCCAAAAACGTTAACTTCTTCACAAATATGTGTGCTATACTTACACAAATGCATACAAACGTTGAACAGGAACCAAATAATTATTTACCACAGCGAAAAACCATTTCCGGCCTTTCTATTACACAGGTTATCGTAAATATTATTTTACTATTAAATTTATTATTAGCCCCCTAATTTTATCCCCCCCCCCGAATAAATCTTCACCGGGAAATATAAAATCAAATATGTTCTTTACATCCTAGACGTTCAAGAACAATTCGCCAATAATGTTGGTAGATATTCGACAAAACGTGTGCAATCGAAAGCATCCAGTCCCTGCACCATAACTTTTGGAGGGCAGTGTAATATAACTGATATACGTTTTACATTCTTCTAAACCATGACGTCGTTTTTGACGAGACAGCTCTTCAGTACTTAACAGTTATCCACATGACATGTGTAAGTAAATAATATTACAATTTAGAATATCACAGTGAGCATTATCTTATTTTTCTTTTTAATTTTTGAAAAATTTCTACTTTTGTAAAAATGTATTACGTAAAAATACATCAATTAAAATTTAATTCTTTTAGAATAAATATTAATCCTGATTTTGAAGATAGATAACATAATTATTATTAAATTTATAGGGAAAAAATGTCCTGTTATTATCTTCGATAATAAAACATTTTTGAATTAGTTTAATTAGCATTTGAATAAAGTAAACAGGAAATTACCTGAACATTTCTCTGGTTTATATATATTCACCTATATCAAAGATTCAAAGACATTAATAAACTTTTTTGATGCTGCATTTAACCAATGATACACACTCACTTTCGCATTTATAAAATTAGTATTATCATTCAATAGCTCAACTGTTAAAGTGGGGTCGAAATCCAGTGTTGCCAGGTTGGGGACTTTTTTGTCTCCAGATTGTTGATTGTCACAGCTTTTTTGAAATAAAAATATTCGGCTTATTTAAAAATAGATTAAAAATTCTGAAAAATAAGGCGAATAATGCGATTTTTAAAAAGTGGTGACAGTCAAATAATCTGAATTAAAAAAGTCCCCAATCTGGCAACACTATCGATATCTGCGATAGCGACATAATAGTATCTAATATGAACTGCAATATACGATATAAATGGAAAAGCGTTAAAATATAATACCTCATGTAAAATGCTTTAAACTATACTTTCGTGAATACCCGCTTTTGCATTTGGTATATGTTTTATTTAAATAAATACAAGATTTAGAGCTCAAAAAGGTTAATTGTTTTAAATTACTCATAATTTATGAAAATAAATGATCCAACGATTTTTTTTTATTATATGTATATATATGTTTTACTGTATTTGTAAATGGAATTATAAAAACCCATAGAATATGTAATGCAATATGTTAAAAAAGAAAGTGGCGATCATAATCTCTCAGAAATAAGAACTATGTTTTTTTTTTTTTTTTTCATTTTAAGTTACACTTTATTAGATAATTCACAATTGCTCAATATTTATTCCAATCACTTCCATTACTGATTGTAAGGGAATACATTTTTCGCAAACTGTCGACAAGGTTTTATGGCTTTCGTTTTTGGAGTCGGCTATACAAACCATCACCCATTAAGGTGATACCTGAAATTTGAATAATAGGTAAAACCCGATTCGCTAATTAATATGAACCAAGTCATATATTTGTGAATATTACCTTCAAACCCAGTTTCAGTGGTTGACCATTGTATTTTTCTGCTCTCAGTCCTCCCTGTTTCATCTTTCGGTGCAGGAAAACACAATCATAAACCTACTGATGACACACTAAAATCGTTTTTTCCACCAAGATATGACTAGGGAAACCAGTTGCAATTTAATATGCTGTTCAATTCGCGCCTAATCCTGAAAATTCAGCGGTCAACTCGATGAGGTGGGTATTTGTGCAGCCATCTAACAGTCTATTAACCCCATAATCGTGGCTTAATTTTGGAAAAATCCCTTCAAAATCGTCGATTGTTTTACTTTCCGATTTTATTATTCATAAAATTTTGAGTTCATTTGCAAAAGAAACATGATATTTTCTTAATATTTAACCCTTTTAAGGGTGTTTTGAAATGTAAGAAATCCCTTAATTTTAATATCCAAATGTCCCTCAATCCCAGAAATTTAATACAAAATTTTTTTTTTAGTAAATTTGCGAAATTTGGCTCTTTCTTAATTCGAAATAAATCTGTTCATAAATTACGATGTCAATCTTTTATTTCGACATTTAAGCAATGAATGGGGGCTTTGTTCCTGAAAGAGTTCAGGATGGATACCAATTTTATTTACCTTTTATTTGTTTGTATTGTACACACAGGACGTACAGAGAAACTTCGATGCAATGCTGCAACCCGTGGTTTCATTTTGAGTAAAGGTAAAGATATACATAAATGAAATAATTTTTATATTACTACAAGAACGATAATTTCATTCAAATTTAATTTGAAAATCGGCGTTCAATATATATTTTTTTTAATTTAGTAAATTTTCAATGTAAGGAAAACTTTGAAACTTGACATGCATAGTCCTACATCACAGTCCTTGCATTCATATTTGGTTTATTTTATAATTTTGTTTCTCATAAAATTATTTATTCTCATAAAAAGAAGAAATTTTTCTTTCTGTGTAAGGTTTTGTCCGTAGGTATCATAACATCCAGAAAATGGTGTTCACATAAACGACTTGATGTTGATAATTGTTCTTCTATACAAATCATTAAGATGCGCACAAACAGTCGAAGTTTCGTACAGTTTTGGATTATGTGGATTTTGGGGATCGTGAGCTTCATTCATTATTCCAAAAATGTAATTTTTTTTAGTTCTCTGTACCTGTTTCACGTCCAATATCGCGAAAAATGGAGATTTAACAAATAAAGTGTAGTCCAGAATATATTTTCTTTAACTATTACTTTGAACTTTTTTTTTTTTTTTACAATTTTTTCGACAGTAGTAAGAGCCAGAAACAACATAATTTTATTTTTAAAAAACAGGTGCTATTCCAATCTGCCTTTCTCTCTTTTTCTCAAACAACATTTCTCCTTTTCTCATCATAGCAATTAGTTTCGATTACAATATTATCCTCCAATAATTCACCATTTGTAAAATATTCATAGTACTGCAGAATACCCGAAATAGCTTCAAAAGAAACGTTAATCTTAGGCTGCGATTTAAATTGCAAGCATGGAATGATGCGTAATATTTGGTCCTCTTCACTATTTTCAGTTTCCGATTTTTCGGAGTCCAAAAAATCTGAGAAAAGGGAATCTTCTGATTCCTTTTTCTAGATATCTCAACACTAAAATTTTTTTCTTCACTTGAGCTACTCAACATAGAAATTTATAAAACGGTAACCCAGATATATTCATATATGAAACAAGTAAAACATGTGTTTCAGCTCTTACAATTCCTTAAATTAAGCATTACAATCTTAAAAACAAACTTGTCATTTCAGAGTTTCCCATCTTTTAAGCGTTTAAGATTTTCTTAACGGACCAATGCTACAATATCTGCATAAGACAATTTATTTCCTGTACACCACTATTTGTTTAAAGAAAAATTGTACTTGAATTCCGACAAGAAGTGCAAGAGAAATTTACTAAAAACTACACTTTAAAAATATAGTGGTGCGAACAGAATATAAAAATAAAATCACGTATTTAAGGCTTAAGAATATTTTCGGGAAAGAAAAATGCAAAGTAGATACCAGAAAAAAGTTAGCTAAAGTCATGAGACGTCCATCCCGTGAGTATCACGGCACGAAGATATTTGTTCATACAGGTTTGCTTGTGAATGTCTCGGGCGCGAGATTTAGGGGTTAATACTAGAACTACCGTGAGCCGTGCGTCGTTTTGACGATTACCATATCAATATACTTCGGTTCAAACCAGAATTTGATTACGAAACAAGTTTAAAAGATACAAGAAAAAAAAAGTTAAATTATACACTTAAACTTTTTAAAATCAAAATTCTGGTGTGAAATACTTTTATTAAACTTGACTCAAATTTCCGTCAGTTCTAGTGTTAATATTCATTTTGATACAAGAACACTCATTTTCAGTTGGATTCGCATCAGCCATTCCAATGTAGTGAGCCTACCTTGATGCTTTTATGAACTACGCATTTTGTTGTGATGTTAGGGTAGCTGCAATTTCTGCTTGCAGCGTAGTACGATACTTAGTTGTATTTTTTTTTTCAATACAGTAATTATTATGAAATGATGGACATATATCAAGCTAAAAAACTGTGCGAAAATAATTTCTTCAGTTACATTATATAACATTTCAACTTAGCCATAAATTTCTTCAAATGTATTTAACCTTGAAAATCCTTTGATAAAGATAATGACTTGTTGAGTAAATGAATTAAGACTCACAAACTACAGTAACTGATTTATTATAATTATTATTGTTATGTAACTTATAATGTAAACATTTTTTCATTCTGAACATGAAGTTAATCCAGAGAAGAGGCATGTTAAATACTCTCTTTCTTACAATTTAAACAATGTGAATTAAATAGCTTAAAGTGTTACCGCTTATTCATTTGATATAACAAATAGTCTGCAATTTCTTTTGTCAAAGGAGGTATAAAGAGTGGTGCATTAAAAAATACGATAACTAATACATATGGGATTAAAATAAAGTGTGGATTTACACCGAAACGGATACGTTTCCCGAAAACAGGTAAGTCCCAATTTATCACTTACTCACGCCTGATTAACGGGATTCAAAATCCCAACAAAATTGACATTTTCATTACGATTTTTCAACAATGTAAACACCGTGCATAAGAGCAAGGACTAATTATTGAAACATATTAAGATAGTTGCAGCTGCGATGGTTTTTATACTACGGTCAATTTCCTTTGAACAGACAGTAATGATTATTTTCAGAAGTAAACGTATCAGTAATTAAATTATTCCAAAATACTTTTTATTATATTTAAGAATATAATTTATTATGTCTTTAGATATAGAGTTTTTTTTTTTTTTTTTTTTTTTTTTTTTTCGCAATTAGCAATAAATGGAAATATCAGATTAACTGATATTTTTTTTTTTTTAAATCGGAAAGTACATTTTAGTTGAATTCGTAGAAACTGATCCTTAAGAAAGATAATATAATATAAAATAAAATTACATGGCATTGCAGTTAGGAATATGCAAATTCATTTTTCTTTAATTATATAACAATGAACACGTATAAAAAGGAAAAATAAATAAAGTTAAGAATTTAATTAAAAGAAAACTAAATAAATTCAGGAAAATGTTTCTATAAATCAGAGAAAGATGAATTCAAAATTTAAATGGGTTTTTTAAATAATCATATATATATATATATATATATATATATATATATATATATATATATATATATATATTGTAATAAGTCATAAGCAAGGAAAGTTTTTATTATTTTCGAATCCGTCAAGATCTGACACGTTGTAGAAAATCGATTTATATTAATAATTGTTTATCTAAAATAATTCTTGTTTTAAGACGGATAAAATGAAGATTTCCGATAACACGTTATCATTTGTATGACAACGCTTCTCGTATTAAATTAAACAAATCTATTTTTTTTTAAATGTGTTTGACTTATAAATACTAATACGTTCGAAGTGACTTTGCAATTAATAGAATAATCAAAAACTAGAAGAGTATTAATATGTAAAAAAAATCATTAATAAATCTATATCGATGTCATTCTCTTGTATTTATTGTTTTTATTATTTTTAATAAAAACCAATTAAAGGAATTTCAAAGAAGAATAAAAAAAAATTATATTGTACATGAATATGACGTCCTCAGTCCTAGTGTCGCTTGTAGTAGACACTGTACAACACACTTTAAACTAGATGAAATGCTTCTAGATGTGTTAAAATTAATTCTGGACCTTTTTAATAAATGCGTCCATATTAAGCATTGATTTATAGGCTGATACATCTTTAAAGCTATTTAATACTCTTTTAAACTGTTTTTTGTAATCTCGCATAAAATTTGCTTCAGTACTGACGAGGATGAATTCAATTCAGTGTGTTATAGAATTCGATTTAAATAACTCGATATGAATAAAGTCCTTTATCCAATTTAATCCAAAAGAAAAAAAAATGTGCGATCAGAAAATCTTGTAGGGAAATTCGCTGTTATTAATACATTTGCAATTAAAATGTATTTCCATAACAATATATTAACAACTTATTTCAATAGCTTGGAAGAATCAGTTTGCTTGTTAGCACGGTACTTTTTGAAGAAAGACGTTTATCCGATTTACGACTTTAGTTTACTAAAAAAAGCAAAAAAAAAAAAGATTAAATTGTCTAAAAATTAAGAAATACAAAAAGAAATTAATAACATGATAATGAAAAGTTAAACTACATTTCAGTATTTTAGCTAAAATAGAAAACGAAATTGTTTGATACGTCAAACCATGCATTTGATCAACAAATGTAAAACTTTTTTGTTCTTTAAAATGCTGTGAATTTACTGGAATTAGGAGCGTAATGATTTTAGTCCATTTTCTTTACATAGTGAAAAAAAATTATAATGCATTTCATAGGTTATATTGTTAGATATAAAATACTGATGAGAAATAGCAGTTAATTCTTTCTTTAAAAATAAATAAATACTACTTGAATGTAAAATGATTTTTTTTTTTTTTCGAAATTAAAAAATTTCATCATTGGAGAATGATTTGTACGTAGAATTATGAAATATGAAAATGGAATGAATATAATATTTTTAATATTTAAAAGAGTTTTTTAATTAAAAGTTATATTATCATATAAATTATTCATCAAAAGGTCGCCGTAAGATATTTTTTTTCATTTAAATACACATAAATGCTTTTAAAGATTTTAATTTTTTTGGAAAAAAATAAATACCCTTCATTGTATATATTAATTCTATCAGTGAATTTCATACATCATATTTTAAATTATAAAATTGCACATTCAACCGCGAAAAAATATCCGCATCATTAAGATTTTTTTCTTAATTTTTGCTCTTGGCGATAAAGTGTCCAAGGTATATAAGTAAATACTGCTCTTTTCAAAAAAAATTTAAAACTTTTACCAACATGAAAGTATTTTTTGACGTATTTTTCTCTTATCTGCGAAAGGTTTTTCTTTTATTCCACCGAATGAAAACACATCTCTACCCTAAGAAAAAAAGGATTTATATATATATATATATATATATATATATATATATATATATATATATATATATATATATATATATATAAAATGAGAAAGAGGAGAATTTTATCATTTCTAAAGGCTTTGTTGTCGGAGTTACTGCTAATTACCTGTTTTTACAACATTTATATTTTTGAAATACTTAATTGCATAAGGTTAGTGCAATTAAATATAGCGTTTCACTATACACTGCATTTTTAACTCAGAAAAAATGCAATACTTCAAATGGAATATTTTGCGATTTCATAGATTTTTTTTTCCTTTAATGATTTTAATATACATCATACATACCTTTAACAAACGTAAAACTTTTTTTTGTATATTAAAATGCTGTGGGTTGACTTAAGTACGAAGTATAAAGATTTTAGTTGCATTGTTTATACATACAAAAAACTGCTTTTAAGAATTTCATAGGAACATACGACTAAATTATTAGACATAAAGTACTGTTTCATGAGAACTAGCAGTTAAATTAATTTGAATTTTAAAAATAAAAAAAATTACATTATTATATGAAAATGAGTTTAATTTTCTAATTTAAACATTGTTATCACGTGAGATTAATTTATATTTAGGTTTATGATACTTGAAAATGGAACGAATTTTACATTTTAAATTAAAAAAAAAGTTTTTGTAATTAAAAGATTTAGTAACATATAAATCATATTTATCAAAAGTTCACGGTACGGCATTTTTATATTTTTTGTTTGATGATACACAAAACTACTTTAAAGATTTAAATTGTTTTTCTGAAAAAAAAATTGTATATATAAATCCTATCAGCGAATATCATAAATTTTATTTTAATTGGGTAGGATACTTTTAAACATACAAAATTTTCGAAATATTTTTATAACATATTTTGATTGTGTAATTGTTTCTGAACAATATGCAAAAAAACCGTATTAAAAATTCCCATTTGTTTACTAATAAGGGCAATTTTATTAAGACTATATATTAATGCTACATAGGATGATTAAACTTTGCGTTGCGTTTATTCAAAATGATAAATTCTGATACTGCGCTCAGTGTTAGTAAGAAATTATGCATGACAATCAAAAGAAATTTTCAAAACATATTCATTTCTGTATTATCTACAACTTAAAACCAGAAAAAGTAATATTTTATTTTTTTTCTGCTTTTTTACTTTAAAATATTTTTTAAAAAGTGAATTTTTTTTATTTCTGTTAATTTTTCAATTTAGTCAAAATGTTTTTCAAATATTCTGATTTTAGTATAAATGTAACACTATTATGTATTTGTTTTCACCAAAATTTCCTCTTTAAATGCATATTTTGAGTTTTTATCATGCGCGCAATAGTTTTTCTCTTTTTATCATATATTTATAAACTTATCATTTCAATATTTATTTATGAATTTTCAAGTATATATATATATTTTTTTAATTATAAATTTAAATATGAGCTTTATTTTTAAATGAAGTTTGATTTTTATTTTTGTCTTATTACACAAGTGTTGAAGCTTGGAACATAGTGATATTTTTTTTACTTTTTCGACGTGTTCAAAGGTATTCTTTCAAAGGTATTCTACTCCCTTAACATATAAGATAAAGTTTAAATTACACATTGAATCGCCAACAAAGACTGACATCATTAAGGGCTTTTCTTGGTCTTGGCGTTAAAATGTCGAAGTTACATAAATAAATACTGCTCTTTTCAAAATTATTTTTTTTATATAAATATGATTATGAATATATGCTTTGACATATTTTTCTGTTATCTGCTGAAAGATTTTTCTTTCTTTTTTCGGAAGAAAAAGCATATTTCTCCCTTAAGAAAAAAATTATTTCTGTATAATATATGATTATATAATCAGAAGCAGGAGAATTTTATCTTTTTAAAAAACTATGTTGTCGAAGTTACTGCTAATGATCTGTTTTTACAATATTTATGCTTTCGATACATCTCATTGCATCAAGTTAGTGTGATGACATAGAGGGTTTCACGATACACTGCATTATTAATTACAAAAATATTCGATACTTCAGCTGGAATATTTTGTTATTTCGTTGTTTTTTCTCTTTAAATCATTTTTTATATATGTGGTACATATCTTTCACAAAGGTACTTTGATACAGTTTTTAATTTCTATTGCAAAAAAGTAATTTAAAATCCCCTTCAAAATATTTTCCTTCTGAAAAATAAACAATCCGTCGATAGTAATATCACCCCTTTTTAATAAATGTTAAAAATTCGGTGATTATAAGACCAAGATAATATGTTTTAAAAATATTTAGTTACGAACTTTCAGAAAATAGCATACATGATTAAGAAATTTCCACTTTACAACTGTGTTTTAATATTTAGAGGAAGCATTAGCTATATTCAAAGCATTTACACATGTGTTTGTGAACTTTAAAAACATTTCTTGATTTCTGAAATCTATGAAAATATCCAAGTGTAACAAATTATTTAAGGTTTAAATGTATTTTATCACTTTTAACATTTACCTTTGTTTAATTTTATAGTTATAGTCAATAAATAAAGCAAAAATACCTATTCTGAAAATTTTGAGGAATTGTGAGAGCTCTGCGCATAATTCCTATATCTGATGTATCCAGAGCTGAACTCAATAAAGAAAATATAAATACTGAAAATATTAAATTTTTTGTACGAACTCAATTGAAACAATAATGTTTTTTTTTTTTTTTTTTTTTTTTTTTTTTCAGAAAAAAGTATCTCTTTCGGTTATTAAAAAATTTGTTATTTACTATGTTTTAATTCAGATTTTTTATTTATTTTTTGTATTTTAAAACTTGATCTTCATTAGGGTGGAGTGAAAAAGTTCGAAAATAAGAAAATGAATATATAATACTACGGAAAATTTGTGTATGATCCTCAGTAATAAAACTGCACAGTTTTTTCGAAATCTGGTTCAATTTTCTGGTGCCCTACCCCCCTCCCTTTTTTCCGTCAAAAATACATGGTACAACTAAAAAAAAAATGTCAAGGAGCGGAAACGTTGTGTATGGTACATAGTAATATGCCTGCACAGATTTTTCGAAATCAAGTTTAATCTTTCAGTGCCCCGGTCTCCGCAACTTTTGCGAAATCCTTTATAAATGCCTTTCACAACTTATAAATCGAAATAAACATACAGTCGGAAAATAAAACTGTCACACCGCGGAAAAGCTGCGTATGGTACATGGCGATATGACTGTACAGTTTTTTCTAAATCACATAATATCTTCCAAGTTCAATTGAATCAGTTCGTGCTCTTAAACAAAAATCTAAATATTCGAAATGGTGTTTAATGTTGGTCCTGTTTGAGTTTTGTAGCCCTAAAATTTGACTTAGTCACGAAATATGGCATAATGAATCTTGATTGTAATCGGGATCTTATGAATCCATTCCTGTTACTTGCATCACAAACTGATTCGGCAGATTCAGTGACCACTTTGACACACCTTTTTACACTTTGAGTGTGTCATGAAAACTCAGCAAATGAAATAGTATCTTCACGGTGACGTTTGCTAATGTAGATCTTTAAATCATCGAATGATAGATTAGTCAAAATAGGTGATTCTGTAACTTCTACCTTATCCCACTGAACCTGATTAATGTAATCTGCTGTGTTAAAATTGATTGTAGGAACTTGGAACTGTCTGACATCTCCACTAGTTTCGCAATTCGCTCTTTAAAACCTCTACAAAATTCTAGCACGCGGATGTGTTTCCGATTATCAGTTAGCATGACAATCAGCAAGTATTTCCGGATGTGCAAGAAAAGCAGTGTGCTGAATTACTGAGTCAATCACAACTTTAACTGCCTGGGGTATATCGCTGGAAAAAATAAACAATTTCCCAAAGATTTTACAGGGTGGCTTGCACATAATTACAAACCATGCATGTGCCTACACCTTGACTACAAACTCCGTCAGTATCTCCAGATTTGACGTGGGATCTTGAGTTGCCGCATAGAGTCTTAAAATTCAGTTGGCGGTGGTAACCCATCTCATGTGTGAAAGTCTTCCAGGAAATCTATTTGCTAGGTCTTCCGAACAAATTCCTTTCTAAATAGATATAATCTTTTCCTTCAGATATTTCTGATCGGTAATGAGATCGTCAGTAATTGTTTCGAGGTCATAATTAACGTCGATTGTCTAGAAAGAAACAATGGGAAGGAATTCGCACTTGTACAATATTGTTTTTCCATTCGGTCCATGTACATGTATGGTCCCATGCTGATTCCGTCTAGCTTTTGAAGGAAATATCCCAATGGCAGCTCAGTTGCATGCAGTGATCAAGAGCCATTATATCATATTTTGAGATTAAGTGAGATTTTAAGGTTACAAAACTCCAAAAGTACCAACAGCAAACACCAAGCCGAAACATTTCGAATATTTAAATTTTTATTTTAAAGAGCAAGAACTGATTTAATTGAACTTAATTTTTTTTTGAATTTTTAACAGATTTAAATGTTTGTTTTTGATTCTTGAAGTTTAATTGTTTGTGTTCTTTTCACATATAAAATGTCTGAATTGCAATCTTGCTTTGTGTGTGATGCATTCTATCACACATGTCGAACAGATAAAATTGAATTTGGGCATTTTTTTCGAAATTTTGAATGACCGAGGCCCTGGAAGATAGTACGTGATTTCGAAAAAAACTATGCAGGCATATTACTAAGTATCATACGAAAACTTTCCGTGGTATGATATTTTTATTTTCCAAAATTATATTTTTTTCGATTTATAAGTTGTACAAGGCATTTTTGACGGATTTCGAAAAAATTGGGGGTCGCGGGGGGCACCGGAACGTAAAAATTGATTTTGAAAAACTGTGTAGGTGTATTACTGCGTACCATACACAATTTTTCTTCGGTATGACATTTTTATTTTCCAACTTTGTGTTTATTTCGATTTATACGTTGTACAAGCCATTTTTGGCGAATTTTGAAAGAATTGGGAGATGAGACTGGGGGCACCGGAAGATAAAATTTTATTTCGAAAAATCTGGGCAGTTTTATTACTGAGGACGTTACATAACGTTTGTACGGTATTACATTTTATTTTTCGATTTTCTTTTTTTTCACTCCACCCCAATCTTCACATCTTTAAGCTCAAAATACTTCTACAAGTGTACCGTATAGCTATTATATGTATATATATATATATATATATATATATATATATATATATATATATATATATATATATATATATATATATATATATTTAATTTATTTTTTCAGAAATATAAATTGTATATGAAACTTATGTAATGTAGAACATATGATTCCAGTAAAGTGTCATAAAATGTAAATAATGGGAAAATAAGAGTTAAGTCTTCACGCTGTAACATATTTTAACATTCTGCATTATGACACAAACTGAATTATAAAAATGTTTCGAAAGTCAAAAAAATATTTCTATACATGACTCGAATAATAAATGTTAATTTTAGTGACTCATTATTTTACGCAGAATAGAAAAAAAAAACATAATATTTAAACAGATGTCAGATAACTCATGCTTAGAAACGAAATTGATAGGTTGTGAGAATTATATTTTATAAACAGTTACAAACACAGCCAACAAACAATGATTTCATTTTTACTGCTGGGAAAGAATTTATAAAAACAAAAAATATTACACAATTAAAAGTCATTATACTCAGCCTCTTTAATAAATTCAAATGGGCGATTCTCCAATTTTTTTAGAAATAGGACAACATAAGGTAATTAGTAATATAAAATATTCTGTCAGAAGCTATAAACACTAAATAGTATGTTTTTTTATATTATTTTATAAATTAATTTTATAATGAATGCCACTGTTGTACCTGATATAGTTGCTTACTTTATAGTTTAGAATTTTAATAGATTTTTTGTTAAAATATTTATTTTCTTTCAAACGTCTTTTTATAATAAAAAAATATATTGAAGGATTTTGTATCTGCAATAAATTTAAATATGTTTCAAGTTTTAAGAATGAGGACCATTGGTGACGTTTATTGGAACAAAAGTGGCATAATCTTTAAAACGTCCGTTTTAAATATTTTAACATTTATAAATTATCCAACACATATTTTTATATTTTAAACTATTTAAAATTCTGATTAATATTTTAGAAATAACCAACTATAAGATAATTGATAGTTAAGTAAATTTATTCGGGCAATATTAGTGTGAAAAAACAGTGTTCAGGTACTAGAAATATTTTTAATATTTAAATTTATAAGAACACAAATTGTCAATAAGAAAATTTCTGTAAGTGTTTCAACTACGAGAAATTTCAACGAAACTCAAAATTTCCTCCTTTGTTACTTCCTTCATGTTTCTTTTATTTGGCCATTAGGGTTGGCTTCTAATTCTTAATATGAAAATTATTTTAAGGACATTTTTATTTAATTTTTCAATTAAAATTATTTTTAAAAAATGTTGTAACAAGCAATATGGAAAAATAATATAATTTGACGTTGATTAAATTTTAAAACACATATGGAAATCAATTTTCAACCTTCACAACTACAACCGAAAATCCTGTACTAATACTAATTCAATTTCTAAATCTGGAGATGATACTTGATAATCTTTACAATCATTTAGAATATTTCTTAAACATGCAGAAAGTCTACAAATGATGGTTCTGAACTATAATGTTGACATTTTTCATATGTATCACATGTGAATAATGGAGTTGATGTTTAAGAATTTCAAACTTATTCCGAATGAGATGATGTAATTTCATTGAAACCGGACTGAAGTGACAAAATTTTGAAAATTACTTTTGTGCAAATAGTAAGATATCCGTAATAAGACTGCAATATTAGATTCTGAACTATGCAAAAGTGTCTTTAATTGTGAGAAAATCACAATTAATAAAAAAAAAACATAATAAGGAACATTTAAGTAGTGCATAGTAATGGCAATTAATATACATATTCTTATCTTTCTATCTGTTTTGAATCTTATACACTGTAAAAAAAAAAAAATCTGTGAAGTTACTAAAGTTTTTCTAGGAAACTTGGATTCCTAGAACTTTTCATGTAACGGCAACAACAAAATTTCATGTAACAGACACACTTTTGCGCCGAAAATCAAAAAATCTGTAAGGTTACTAGGAATTTTTTTGGAAACTGGGATTCCGAGAACTTTTCCTGTAACTCCAGCCAGGGTTACAAATAAAAGTTTAGTAAGATTACTGAAATTTTAGCAGATTAATTTGTAAAGTTACAGATTTTTGTAGCTTTACAAAAACTAGTTTTGTATATTTGCAGTTTTTTTCGTACAGTTACAGGTGAAAGATTAGTAAGCATGTAACTTTACATCTGTAGAACTACAGATTTTTTTTACAGTGTACTGCTTTTGGTCTCCAGATAATTAAACAATGGGACTTTCTCTGCGATGACGACTGCTGCTTTAACCCTCTCCCTGCGCAGCGCGAGATATGCTCGAGCATGCATTTTCCCGTCAAATTAATACTATTTTGTTGTTCCCACCAGTTATTATTTAGCGAAAACTTTGTCTGATTTAATCAGGGCATTTTCCCCAATTACACTGCAAATAGAGGCGTCTTAAATTTAGACACATATGTGACTGAAAAAGAATTTCAGTCACTTAAGTGTCTGAATCTGAAAATTCAGACATAACAGGCGTCTAAATTTAAGACACATAAATGTCTTACTATGATCATGCTATAAACGAACCGAGAAACATGTGTAAATTATCCAACAACCGTCTGATTTTAAGACGATACGCTCCAAGCGATAGTTAAACATCATCTTTGGTCATATTCTTAACAGCCAATCAGAACGGTGATTTCCGCGCGTGTCATCTACAGCACCTTCATGAGATAAGAACAGAAACAATTAAATTTTCACCGCCGCCATTGCTTGGATTAAAAGGAAATGTGTTAATCTGGGTATTTACTGAACGAACGAGTAAGTCATATTTAATTCTAATATTTTATTCCGATAGATTTGTATCCTTTTGAATATGAGTGAAATCGTTTATAAAAATTTATCTCTTTTCTGTAGTTTAATGCTAAATTTTTGATTTCACTAACGGTCGTCTGTTATATGCCTTCTTAATGTAACGGAATGAAATATAATTGTTTTGAAATTTAAATAGCAATGCTGTAATTCTATTTGCTTGGCCTTTGTAAATAAACGAATGAGTGATAGTTTAATCTTCATTTTCGATAGGGTGATGTGAAATAATTATAATTTGTCTTTGCTCAAAAACAAAACTTGCAACATAGGTTTGAAAAGTTGAATGATTCATCGCTTCATTTATCAGCGATAAAAACATTAAATTGAAGCCATTTGTAACTGTGTTTATTCAATGTTTGTTTTTTACTGTTTACTGACTATAAACGCTTGTAGTATATGACATCAGGCATTTATTTTATTTTTTGTAATTATTATTTTGGAGCTAAATATGATGATTCATATTATTATGATATTAGGAAAAGTTTTCAGATTGAAAAAAAGCATTAATACTGTGAAATTTGACTGTATATATTGCAGTTTTTAATCACGGAAATTGAAACTTTATAAAGATTTATTCTTATTGATTTTTTAAATTTATTATTGAAAATCGTAAATTTTGATATCCAATGTTTCAGATTTAACATTTACCAAATTTCTAAAAATAATATGAATTTTTTATATCATCCAGTAAAATTTTTGAAACATTAAACAAACGGAGAAACATTTTATTCATATTTTGCACTTTACGTTGCAGTTTAGCAGTATAATTATAAAGTTTAATTAATATTTTTTGTGTTTTTTAAATTGGTATATTAATTTTTTTATTTATATGCAAGCATTTTTTTGCGATATTTTATTCATGATTTTAAATTTTTAAAATTGAGTAATGCGAGAAATAATTATTAAATTTCCTTTTACTGCAATTGAATTTGCAACGTTTCTGGTACAAGTAATTGTTGGCACAAAAAAAAAATTACACATGATAATTTAGACATAAATAAAGAGTTGTTTATGCCTTGATATGAAGTTTATGTATAAAGCTGCCTTATATTTTTAAAAGTTCGTATTTACTTATATGATACAGTATTAAATATATTTTTAAGCCATTTAATAACTTCTTTTTTATGTTCAAAACATTTTTCAAACAATTAAGAATAGTGCATATACTGTCTGATATATATATATTTTTTTACTTTCTATTTTCTTCTGTTTTTTTTTCTATTTCTTAGATCAATATTTTCTTATCAAATATATAAAATCTATTTAGCTCATATTCAAAGGATACAAAGTTTACAGGAATAAAAAATAAAATAAATTAAATATGACTTATATCGTGTTGTTCCATAAAAAAGAATAGTAATGATATACATTTTTAAGCAAAGCGGGTGAAAATTTTAAATTGAATACGGAATATGTTTAAAGAAAATTATATACATATTCCGAAGAATGATATATAAAATTAGATACAAAACGTGTTTACTTTTAACTAAACAATGACAAATTACCTAAAAAGAAAAACATATCTTACACATTTTTACTACTTAAAATGACTTAACTATTTTATTTATATGTACTTAAATGACAAATACAAAAATGGCTATGTTTTGAAATTAGAAGTAATTTTTTTTCTCAATGCTATTAAAATAGAATATTTATTTACTATTTTATTATTTACTCATGGTTATATAGCTGTTGTGATTACCATCTGATACATATGTAAAATTGCCTATGGGGCAAAATCTAATTTTTGAATTATATTAATTTTCCTTTTTTGGAGGGCGGGACGGGGGGGGGGGATTTTCTTGTCCATTTTCACGTCCACGGGATTTTTTAAATCTCTTTCGACATTCCACCGAGTATGATAAATATTTTGAACTTTTAGAGTAGGGCAAGACAAAAAAAAAAATATATATATATATATATATATATCCATATACCTTAAAAACCCTTTATAGCGGACACTTCGGGACCGCGAAATTTGTCCGATAATAGGAGATGCCTGCTTTTGTGAGGTAAAAATAATACAAATATGTATGCCTTGCGGATCAAAAAAGTATTAGCTAAATCGAAGTAGCCGCTATTCGGGAATGTCCATTAACCTCCATAACGGATACTCCCGAATACCGAGCATCTGCATTTAGCTAACCATACTGCAGGGTTGCATTTTTTGCAAAAGGACTCCTTGATTAAAGCATGCGTAGTGCCCGTTCTCTTACGATTTTAGTTCCCCCAAATTTCATGTGCAATATTTGCGAAGATTATATTTTAAATCTCTTTCGAAATTGTACTGATTATAATCAATATTTTGAACTTTTAAAGTAAAATAAGATTTAAAACAAAATTTTAAAAAATCTAATATTTAGATAAATATTTTTTCTTTTTAATCTTATTCTACTCCTGAAGTACAAAATATTCATTATAATTAGTACAATGTCGTAAAAGATTTAAATTATCAGCTTTACGAAAATTGCATACTAAAATTGGGAGCACCAGAAAATCAGGCGGTATGGGGGTAGAGGGGGCAGGACAACGGCCAGATATTTTTCCAGTATTCAGCGTGGTCAAACATGGCTACATAAAATGCTTACAAAAATGTCTGCGATTCAGACATTTCAAGTGTCTGAAATTCAGTCGCAAAAAGTGTCTGAAAAAATTCAGACATTTTAAAATGTCTGAAAATTGAACACTCCGTTTCAGACACTTAAGTGACTGAATTTCAGACATTTTAATTTGCAGTGTACGATAGTCATGAATTTCTCCTTTAAAGAACCGGTCATAAAGATTAAAAATTTTGTAAAAGACGCTCATCGCGAAGAATTACTTACGCAGTGAGAGGGTTAAATAAATGTATCTTTATGGCAAATTTTATGAGACCTTCTGATGTTCAAATTAGCACTATAGCATTTTAACAATGGACAAAATATTGCTACCGGAACCGTATATCATACGGAAAAAAATTGTTAGAGTATTGAAAAACATTTTTGAAAATTCCATTTTCACTTCGATTGAAAAGAAGTCAAATAAATCTGTTTAATAACATATTATAAACTTAAAATTACTAACAATACTTAGTCATTCATCACAAAATACCACACAGTAATTGGTTTGTAATGCGGCATCCTTAAATTATAAATATATAAATACTAGAAAGGTAGCCCATCAAAAATGACGGAAATTTAGATATAAAGATATATACAACTCATGTGCAAGAATATGAGTTTTCTCGTTTGTTCCGCAGTGGCAGATGAAAATAACATATTTTAAGAACGAAACACGTTTATGAAAAACTGTGTACAGTAGAAGACCACTAATCTGCACAGTTTGGTTCCAAGTGTTATGCAGATTTGAGGCTCTTTGCGGTCATGTCTATTCAATCTTTGTTTACATTTTTTTTTAAAAATTCATATATTGGACAATTTATATTGTTAATCCTTGAAAATAAATAAATTTCACACTTGAAGTAAGGTAAAAACTATTAAATTATCGTATACGATTTCATGAAATGGTATTATATGGTATTATATGCGTGTGCTTCACGATCTTGGTTACGACGTTGGCGAAATTTGCTGCAACTTGTCATAATCCTAATAGTTTCGGCCGCTATAACAAAAATGTAACCAGTTTTTAGCAAAATTTCTAATATAAAGTAGTTTTCAAAAACTTGTGTAAAATTCCAGGCCGTTCTCATGTTATGTCAGTCCTAAGAATAATATTTCTAACACTGAAGAGTTTCCATGTATATGTGCAATTTAGAAAAGCTTCTTCAAAAGAAAGGTCATGAAATGACATTGTAATTCCTCTAACTTCAAAGTTTAATCGGTCCCTGGTGTTGTTTACTGAAATCTAATAAATACAGTTATTTTGAATATTACAACAGAATTAAACAGCTAAACTTATTTAACTTAAACTCGCTGTTACTTCCCGATGTTATTTTTCACTATTAAGAAAGAAAATTATTTAAATTTTTCAAATCATGCACATTTATAATTTTTTTCCGTCTTTAATAACGAAATAATGAAAAAATATGCTTTTGTTCTGAACTCATAAATATGACAATAAAATAATGTAACTAAGAGACATTGGAATATTAAATCTTTGTCATTTCAAACCATACACAAATGATACCGCCACCATTTTACCTACTATGACGTCATTAGAATATTGGCCATTGATTGTTGGAAAACTTACTTTGTGAATGATTACCTCAATGATTTAATATTTTTTACGGTTCGCGATGGGTACAAACTCAATGAATCACTTGTGTTTGTTTAGGTTTATGGAATGAGATATTAAGAAGTGAACCTAATTTCAAATAAAGTTATCCAAGGATATATGTATTTTTAATCGAAATTAAAAACAAAGCTTTGATCTCGATATAAAAAGTTTTAGCTTGTATAATTGGTTATTTCTGTTAATTATTTATTTAGGTACTTTTCCATTATTTCCATCATTTTTAAAAAAAGCTTGGCATAATTCGGGCATCAGAAAGTGAGATATGTTGCCAAAATATATAAACAGCTATGGAAACAAATCTAATGAACTTTTATTTTTGTTTATATATGCACTTATATACATAAAAAAAAAAATCGTTTCTGAATATATATAATATTTTTTTTATATAAATTACGCCACAGATTTCAGATATGAACCGGGATACCTAACTGGCTCTAAAATGGTGTTATTTTGCCTGCTAGGGTAACCCGGCTATTGTTTTTTATTTATTAATAAATTATTTATTTACTTTTATTTTCTGTTTTTAAATTATATAAACTGTTTTGTTCTATAGTTATTATTCAAACTTTTATTAATTTATAGTTATTTCCTTTTCAAAATGATAGCAAATAATTTAAAAATATATAAGTAACTGGTATTCGGAAACGAGATTTCTGCCGAATTGGCGTCAGAGAAAAATCACGCCAAAACCCGATGCGTATATGACATCTGTGCAAAAATTACTTCTGTTTCTTTATAAAAATGGGTAAATAGCTTTTTTTACATTAAATAAATTGTATACATATGCAAAAAATTTCTTGTGAGTATGAAGCAGTAAATAGGTTGTCAGAAAATACGTTGGCAAACTTCTTTCTCGCCAAGAAACTTTCCTCCGAAGTATTGTACATAAGCAATGATTGCTAGAAATGCATTTTTAATTATCATATGCGCTTTTATGTTTCACTACATTTATGCATACTATACCGTGTGTATAAATGCTACAGCTCATATGCAGGGCTACACAAAAGAATTCGTAAGGGTTACTGAGTATGAGAATAAATTACTTAAAGGTGGTTTTTAAAGGAGTTATGCAGTTTTACGCTGAAATGCATTTAGTTTGCTAAGAAATGTTTGTAGAATATAGATAAAATGATATACAGGGTCACGCAAAGAATTGGATACATAACCGTCTATGGATGATAATATCTGGAAATGTGATTTCAGTTGCTTTAAGAGTAGTTTAAATTAAATTTTAGCTAAATAGTGGCATGTAATAACGGTATTATTGGCTATGGATGGTAAGTGCTGAAATCAATTTTCGAAATTTTTTATGAGTTTTCTAAAATGTTTACTTAGTTATCTTATTTACCTTATTTTACTAAATAACGAAGTTTTGTTAAAGCATTCAGGATGTGTTGGAAATTGTTTCATATTCTATGCTTAAAAAAATGATTTTTCTTTCTTCTTTAGTCTTATTTTGAATTTATTTTATTCTTAATTGTTTAGGCTTATACTGCTTTATAGAAACTTTGGCACAGTTGTCATATATACCCCATATTGGAGCGATTTTTTTCCGACGCCAATTTGGCGAAAACATCAACAGCGTAAACAACAACATCCGGGTTACCATATCATGCAAAATAACGACAGTTAAGTATGACATTGGCATCAGGAAAAAATAGCGCCAACATGGGGCGCGTATATGACATCTGTGCCGAAACTTTAATATTTAATGTTTAAACTCTTCGCTCCACCCACCTTGCATATAGTATAAACTATAACACAGATAGCGCAAAATAATAGACAGTTTGATAATTTTCCACTGTAGGGGCTTTGGCGTTTTTTAAAAAAGCTTGGTGTAATTTGGGCATCAGAAAGTGAGATTTGGGTACTTTTCCGTTATACGGATACCATTGTCGCCAAGCGTAATAGTTGGCGCAAAATGAAAATCACGTGAATTGAGGCATTTGAAAAATAAAAGAAAAAATATTGTCGATACTAATGTGATCATTTAAAAAATATAACTTTTGAAAATTCCAGATTTTTACGAACTATTTCATTAAATCACAAATATATACTTAAAATAAGTGAACAAATAACTGTTATAAAATAAAGCAATAAAATAAAACTCATATTAAACTGCTGGCATAAAATTACAAATATCTTTTAGCATTTTGAAATAATTGGCGCATTAGCATACATTTTGGCATGGTGTCCGTATAACGGAAACATATTGAGATTTGTTGTCAAATCATATAAACAGCTATGAAAACAAAATTGATGAACTTTTTTTTTTTTTTTTTTTTTTTTTTTATGTTTATTATATATATATATTATTCATGTTTCTCTCTATTCTAAAAAAAAAGTAACTACCGCTGTCACCGCCGCCGCCGCCGCCGGTTTTGATTTTTTTGTGACCGGAGGCCTTTCTTCGTCAATATTAACAAAAATAATGCATACAAAAATATAAAAATCGGTGGTTTTATACAGAAACGTTTGATAAACACGCTGATGCAGACAGTTTTCAAATCGAAGAATTATTTTAAGAGTTATTTAATGCTAAAGTTGGACAAAATCGTTCCACTAAAAAAGTTTTATAGCAGCAAAAACTATACATGGCAGTGTAATCATTTTTAGATCATTTTATGCGTTAGAATTTGCCGGAGTGCAGATTGCATTAATTTTTTTATTTTGACTCATTTTTTCAGGTTTTATTTCTATTTTAAATTCAAATTTTCAGCATTTCTAGAGATATTTTTTACAGATTTCAGAAAATTGTACTAATTTAAACTGTTGCTAACTGTATAAAAAGCGCAAGCAATAATGTTCGCTTCAAATAAAAAATTTATTTACACGTGACTATTATAAACAGGAAAAAAACTTTCAAATTAGAATTAAATAATTACGTATAAAAAGCAGGAACTTATTAAAAATTACGTCATAAAAAGTATACACGTGAATTTTAAAAGAGAAAGGATATTGTAAAATAATAAATTCATTAACATGCGTTAGAAGTCTTAGGAGAAATTACGTCATATTTACGTCACATTATAGTTATTACATAAAATGAACACAAAATAATATTGCAATAAAGTTTAAATTTAGAAATTGCGCTAGACATTTATTTGATATTTTGAGAATTAATTTAAAATGTCTCATTTAAAAGAACTTTCTTTTCGCTTTGTTAAAAAATACCAGGAGACAAAGACTCTCTTTACTTAATTCCTTTTATATTAGCTTATTTAAATGTTGTTACACGTGTATACGTCATCAAGTTATTTTTATTTCGACGTTTTATTTGTATTTTTATTAATGTTGTACGAATTTATTTGTTCTTTCGTTATTTAAAATAAAAAGTATATCAATTTGTATAATTTGGCGAGTGGTTTGGCAATTTATATAATTTGGCGTAATTGGTTGACAGGATAATCAATTAGTACCGCAGCGGATTTGGCGTTAAAATTCCCCAATCAAAGAGAAATGAATAGAAATTCGTTTATCGGGAGATCGCCACTGTTTTTTTAATTATAATTCAATCTTTCGAAATCTTTTTAAAGCCGATCAAATTAGCGTGCATTTAGAGTCTGCGGTGTCTGGACGGGGGTTGGCGAGGGTAGCTCGTAGGGGTCCGAGCCCCCTACGAGCCCCCTACTTTTATGCTTTGAGAGACTGGAGTATTACAAAGCATAAAAATCATTTCTAAAAATCGTAAAGAAAATCTGAAGTAATCCTAAAAGTTACTGTCACCAGAAGAAACTATATATTAAAGCAAGCACATGAATTAACAGGTATAAAATACATCATAGTTTTACTCTCTGTATAACAGTTGTTACTTCGGAATATATGTAAGACATGCATTTAACGTATTATCCGGCAAGTGCAAAAGAAATAATAAATTTCTGACATTGCACAAGAGCATGTTATTGTGAATATAAATTATCTACTGTTTTAATTATTTACAGAAATTTACAAATTAGACATTTTCATTTAATTATTTCAATCTCTTATAAATATTATAATTTCATTTCAAATTGGTTTAGATATATCAGTTTTTATTGCCGTTCTATGTTAAATAGATATTGATCGCCCATGCTGAATATTTTAATGCTATTTGCGTAAAATTATTAAATATATTCGGAACATAAAGTTAAATATCAAATCTTATGTTATTTAGTTTTAAAATTCTGAATTAAAATTGATAGCTTGAAATGTAACAAGATATGTGCAAATCATAGAATTAAAACGGATGCTTTAAAACTAATCAAATTATTTTGCATTCATGAGCTATCGAAAAAGATATATATATATATATATATATATATATATATATTATAAAAGAGGAACGCGTCTGTACGTAACGCTGACGTCGTTTTGCGAATGGCGACACTTATTGACGACATTTCTGTTTTAAAGTTTTCTTCTATTGCATTAAAAAAAAAAAATTAAACATCGCACAATGTTTACACCGTCGTGTAGGGAAAAGAATGTCCTTTTAAATGCAATTATTTTGAAAACTGTAACTCAATCTACTTATTCTTTATACATTTTAAATTACTTTTCACGCATGTTTTCTTTACACCCATCTCTATCACGTACAGGCTCTATTATGGAAGAATAATATACTTAAGAATATGTAAGAATAATGTCACTTAAAGTAATATAAATAATTTCTACAATAAAAATATCTTCAGCTAATATTCAATAACGAAATTACAAAATGAATAATAAAACACAAAAAATAAATAAAACAATAATGTATAAATTTCATATATATGTAATCGAAAAAATTCAAACTTTTAACCCCCGAATAGTGGGATGGGCCGGTTGCACTTCCAAATGCCATTGTTTAGAAAACTGCATATGGGTTTCTGTAAGTCTTAAGCAGCTTTAAAAAATTTTAAATTTTTAAATTTTTAACCTAAATTAAAATCGAAAAAAAGAGAAAGTTAACGCTTTTTTCTCGAAATAAATCAAGAAATAAATAAAAATAGGGATTAATGAAAAAATAAATAAATAAATGAGCAAAAAAACTTAAATGATGTTTTAAATAATTCTCCGTTCTATTTTATATTTTCTGTCTTTCCTGCGCTCATTATACCCTTTGGATTTTTTATAGCATAAAATAGAACAAAGCGCCAAGTTTTTATTATTATTATTATTTATAATTAATGTATTTAACTAAGAAGGCTGAACAAAAACTACCCAACAAACACAGACCTTGCGGATGGGGGCACGCTACCATTCTTCCGGGAGGGCTGCTTAAAAAAAGTGACACGCCTGGCACAATGTGACTGCAAGAAAATTGGCCGTAAATACATGAAGATGCCCACAATCTTGCTTCTAACGTTTTACCAAAAGTGTTAGATAGCCTCAAACTGCCCACATTTATTTTTACATTTATTATACCATTAAAATAATGAATAGCCAGAAGTTTGCCATCGCCCAGCCATTTGAGTTTGAAAGAATTAAATTTAGTCCAAAGCTGCCCACAAAAAAGCCTTTTATGGTTTCTACCAACCAAAAGCCTGCAATGTCATGCCATGAAAGTTACTTAAGCATAAATTAAAAATTTATTAGATAAAGAATACTTGTTGAAAAATTGTTTGAATGATAAAGTGTTTTTGCATGAAAAATAAATATTTTAGTAATCATTTAGGTACATTAAAATATATGTATATATAAATTTACTTTTCTTGAATTTTTTCAAAAATTTCCAAAATACAATACTTGACATAGTGAATTTATTAATTTGTTTATTTATTTTTATTATAAATTAAAAAAAAAGTTATGTGTAATGACATTTTTAAATAGTTGCGATTAGAAACACTTTAAAAGTATTAATTGAAAAAATAAAATGGTTAATTCACTATGACAATCATTGCATTTCAACAATTTTCAAGATGAGTAAATTTATACTTTTTTTTTTAAAGTGTACAGAAATGTTATTTAATATATTGCTTTTCCTACAAATATACAATATCATTTAAACAAACTTCTAAAAAGAATTTTTTATGGAACAAATCTTGAATTTATGTCTAAACAATTTATATAATCTTAATATGTGTTTTATGTTAAAATAGATAAATTCTGATACATGTATATGTTTTTTGTTTTTCTTATTGTTAAGTCTGTTACCATTAGTGAAGTCCATTCATTAAAGTACATTAAATCATGATTATTTTTGCATCATTTTCCTTTTATGAACACAAATTTTCACACAAATATTATAAAAATTATATACAGTTGAATATTTATGTAGGTCATGCAATTATTACAATCCTTTTTCATTCCATATATATTTTTACTTTGTTTATATCAGTTAATATCATATTTTCCTCTGAAAGTTTCACAATAAAATAATAATAATATTCTAGTCTTTTCATCTGAAAATTACTTTGAGAAATTTCAGTTGAGTATTTTTCTTATATTTATTATAATTTTTAATTGTATTAAATATATTTGTTTGTTTAATCCAATGCCATTTATTCTGAGGAGACATTATTCGCCGAACTCAGAGGAAAAAAAATATTTTCTTTCTAAGTCACATTTAAAAAAATAATTATCTCTCTATTCTAGAAGTAACTTACGCTGTCACCGCCGCAGGTTTTCAATTTTTTGTGACCGGAGGACTTTCTCCGTTAATATTAAGAAAAATATTGCATACAAAATTATGAAAATCGGCGGTATTATAGAGAAATATTTCATAAACACGCTGATGCAGACGGTTTTCAAATCGAAGAATTATTTTAAGAGATATTTAATGCTAAAGTTGGACAAAGTCGTTCCATGAAAAAAGTTTTATAGGAGCAAAAACTATACATCGGAATATAATCATTTTTAGATCATTTTATACATTATAATTTCCCGGTGTGCAGAATGCATTTATTTTTTTAAATTTGACTCATTTTTTGATAAAAACTATATTTACACGTGAATTTTAACAGAGAAAGGATATTGTAAAATAATAAATTCATAAACACGCGTTAGACGTCTTAAATAGGAGAAATTACGTCACATTTACGTCACATTACACTTATTACGTAAAAGGAACAAAAAATAATATTGCAAAACAGTTTAAATTTAAAAATTGCTCGAGACATTTATTTGATATTTCCAGATGAACCTTTCAACTATTTTTGTTGCGGCAACGCAAATAATATTTCATTTCTAACAAAAGCATTTTCACATGAATTTTAAAGTATTTTCACAAAGAGGAAAACAGACATAGTATCTTTTAACAGCAGCTGATTTTTCCTTAAAATTCCCCAATCAAAGAGAAATGAATAGAAACCCATATATAGGAAGATCGCCACTGTTTTTTTTTTAATTATAATTCAATCTTTCAAAATCTTTTTAAAGCCGATCAAATTAGCGTTGTTTTAGAAACTGCGGTTTCTGAATGCGGGTTGGCGATTGTAGCTCGTATGAGGCCGAGCTCCCTAGTCACATTAAAACAGTTTATTTTAAATAAACCGGAAGGTTAAGAAAATAATATCTGTAATTCACAATGCTTAAAATTAATTTATATAACCTCAACAATAAGAAAACATTTCATAACACGAATATCTATTGAAAGATACAACTGAATGAAATTTTGCATATTTAAGAAAAAAACTATAGATAACAAAATTAATAAATTTTACATAAATGATATCCTATATTTGCGTAAACCACAATACGTTTAAAAAATTCTGCGTGGATGCTCAAAAGCTAACGTTTTACGTCATTTATAAGCTCATAAACTAACAACTAATAATACTAACATTTACCCTTAAATATTTATTTTGCATAGTTCTCATATAAAAAAAAAATTAAGAAAATGATGCCGAAATATTTCCGAATCAAAATACTTTAATGAATAGACAATAAATTGGCAAGACTTACAATATTTTAAATATCTCCTTCCTACCTAAGATTTTAGCTATCTCGTACAAACAGCGTCCATCAGAGTCGAAGTCGAATGAAGAGTGACAGTTGACAACAAGTAAGGAGAGAACGCAAAGGGAAGTGACTCAGTAGAAAAACTTGTGCCCTTGAAATTCCCCCCGAAATACGAAATAACAGAGTGATAAGAAAATGCAGTGTTTTGATATGTGTGGATGCTTTATCGATCAACAGCTTAATAAAAAACCTTTTTTACAGACTGCTCGCTAGTGAGAGCTCGTTATACTTCCAAAACGAAACATGCCGTCCGGGAATAAAATATTAAATATTTCAGCAATTAATATAAACATAATACAATGGGTAACTAATTAACACTACAAATGATAATAATATACAAAATACTTAATATACAAAACAATCAGGATAATTACTTTAAAATAATATAAAAGAAATACAATGATGCATAAACATTAATTATGACTCCCCAATGGGCGACAGGCATACATTGGAAATGCCTCTTTAAAATATGCCACATGCAGTTTTGACAGAGTGGGAACAGAGTGTTCGAACAGAGTGGGGAAGAAGCCCGGCCCAGCCCGAGGTCCGTCAATGAAAATCCACCCGAGCCCAGCCCGTGCATATCTCTACCCTATTGTCCTTGCCTGGAATTATTCCTATAATTCGGGCAAGATCCCACTTACATGGTGGGAGATTTTCATCTTTTAATAACATCTTTTAATAACTTTTTCTTTTGTAAATTGCCATTTACCGCGTTACCGCAGGTGATTTAAGTAATCAATAGATAAACGTTTCCAAATGCATTGAACATTTTTGGTAATTAATTGCCAATGGATTAATCTTATTGTCAGAAATATTTATAACATTAGGCTTTGGAATACTGTTAATGGGTCTCCCAATTAAAAAATGTCCTGGCGTAAGCACTTCCAACTCATTTATGTCATCAGAAAGCGGAAATATGGGTCGGGAATTTAGGATTCCCTCAGTTTGGACTACTGAAGTTTCAAAATCCTCTAGAGTGAATTTGTTATTACCTACGGCCCTAAGCAAAAGATGTTTGAAAGACTTCTGCTAGCTTCCCACTAGTCCAGATAATAGAGACCGTTAGGGACTCTACCTAGCAAAATTTATGGTAGCTCTGGAAAAAGGCTTACTATATGTTTTTTGGGTCGCTCAATCCGAATTTTTAGCTCCCACCAAAATTTTCCCCAGCAACCCCCAAATTTTGGTAAAATGCACCCCCCCCCCCAAAAAAAAAAAAAAAAAAAAAGTTTTTATAAAAAAAAAAAAAAAAAAAAAAAAAAAAAAAAAAAAAAAAGAATTATTTTTATTGTTTTAGGGAAAAAATATCTAGAAATTCAGAAAGTAGATAAAATTTGTAACAAATAAGTAGATGACATTATGACGTAAAATGAATGGAGAGGGGGGATCTGCCTCGGACCATGCGCCGCGGTGCTGCGTGGTAAAACACATGTAATGCGAAACGCATGGTAATGCGACGCATGGTACGCATGGTAATGTAAACGCATGGTAATGCGAAACTAACTACAAGAACGCAAGTGATAATGTGACATACTTAAAAATCTGACCGTCTTGAATGATATATATAAAACTCAATCCGTGTAAATTAATTTCTAAAGAAGTTATACTAACATATTTAATATTTTTTCCTTTTTTATATGGAATATATTTAATATCAAAGTAAATACGCCTCTGTGAAAGATCTGTTTTTATCCATTAATTATCGGAGCATAAGAAATAACATATCATTATTGTAGCGTATTTATTACATATTAATGAAAATGAAGAATTACTAATGATCCCTAAAAATATTAAATTGTTTAGTAATATTGTAGATATCGCATTGATGATCGAAAATTAATCTGAAGACTTCTTTTGAACGGTACACACAGATAAACTACGCAATGCTAGTTACAAATAACATATACTAAGGATATTACCGTAGTTGCAACTAAAATATATAATGAACTTAAATTTTCGCAACATGCTAAAAAAAGTTAGAAAAACATATTCTATAAGTACTTTGCTCAAAGCTTTCATATCTCTGAACTACGTAGATGTAATTCATGAATCAGAAATCATACGAACAAAAATGATATGTATCCAGATTCAAATTCGCTTCGTTAGATAATGTATGTTGCATATTAAAAAGATTTATAATTTAACTATCTCTCGTGCTTTTTGTCTGAAGAATCTGGTATAATCTGAAGGAGGACTACTTTTGAATTTTATATAGAGAGAAACTACGCATTGCCGGTTTTGTTAAAATCTACTAAGTAATATTACTATTGACAGCAACTGAAATATATTTTGTCATTGAATGCGCAGAACATGATAAGAAATTATAAATGCGTATTCTATAATTACTGTGCTATACACTTTCACGTCTCTGAAGTACATAGAAGTAATTTAAAAATCAAAAATGAATGGGAAAATGTTTACAGGTGAAAAAATAAAAATTAAAAAAATATGGTAAACAATAGGCACTTCGTTCGTGTGCAGGGACTCAACTTACAAATAGAAAACATCTTTGACGTCATTTTTGTGTGAGTTAATGAAATAAGGTTTTACCTTGGAATGTTTCTAACAGTTTCCAACATAGTTCAACAGTGTTTATGAATTCGGTTTATCTGGCCGTCAGTCCGTTTCCCGCGCTCTTACTCTCGTAAATATACTCGGAAAGCAGTGAAATTTTTGCACGTTACTGAAGAAAAGATGTTTGTAGCAATTTCAATTTATTTACAGGGTCAGACAAAATTATTCCGTTATATTACGACCAATAGGGAAAAATCGTTTCAAGTACATTTTAATGGTGTTAAACACTTTCACACATAATGAAATTAATATACATTTATGAAGTGCACTAAAATAAGCATTCTGTAGAATATGTGATGCAAAGAATATTTATTATTAATTTACCGGGCTACATACAGGTAATATCTGTAAAAGAATTCCGTTAAATAATGGTATAGGTCGAAATATTGTTAACGGCGTATTTTAATTATGTTAAACTATTTCATATATCGTAGCATTGATATACATTACTGAGGTTTACTACAACTTACTTCCTGTATAATATGAAATGCATATAATTAACAGGGACAAACAAAAGGTTTCGGATACTATACTGTATCCGAAATAATGTATATTGCTGGATGAGCATTTTTAGTAATGATAGGTTTTTTTTAACTTTAACTAAATTTTTGCATACATTGGGATGTTTATAAACGCTATAGATCAGGGCTACAAAAAAAGAATTCGTAAGCGCTACTGATTATGAGCGTAAATTGCTTAAAGGTGGTTTTTGAATGAGTTACGTATTTTTACGCTGAATTAAATTTTGCATACTAAAAGTTGTTTGTAGAATACAGATAAAATGATTTACAGGGTAAGAGAAGGAATTAGATATATGGTCGTCAACGGATGATAAATTCTGGAAGTATATTTCACTAATTTGATCACCGAAAATTATTGTTGATCGTAATCATACCTACCTTTCTCAATCGCCAGTGGCTTTCAAAACAATAATTAAATATGCTTTTATTACATGCAAAACATCAGATTGACGAACTTTAGCTAAGATATTAGATTTTCTACTCTTCCTTAGTCGACTCTATTGCAAAGGTTCGGGTGAAAAAAAATGATATTTCAACTATATAAATGAATTTAACTGTGAATATCGTTAAAGGCTTTCATAGAAACACTCCATTGTACCAAATTGTATTAGCTAAATAGGCTTATAGGCTATGGACCCAAATACGGAAGATTATTAATTAGGTTTAAAAATATCCGTATTATCGAACGTATTTAAACAGAGAAGAAAACGGAGAAACAGATGCCTCAGACGCACTGGGGTATCCTTTTAGTGCCAAAATAGCAATTCTATTCAATAGCAAACAAGAAATGTTGACGAAATTATCCTTCATATGACAATCCTATAGAAGAGATTGCATGTGTTTTACATTAAATTAAACTTTGTGCGTTTTATAATAAAATAATTTGCGTGTGTTTCCAATAAAAGTTATTGGCACGATCTTTTTCTAACGCCAATGTCATGTACGCAGTGGAAACTCAATTGGCGACAAAGTGTCGCTACTTTGCTTGATATGGTAAATCGGATGTTGTTGTTTATGATGTTGATGTTTTTGCCAAATTGGCGTAGTAAAACAATTGCGCCAATATGGGGCGTTTATGTCAGCTGTGCCAAAGTTTTGTGTATTTTAAAATAAAATTGTGTTTTTATACCAAATAAACAGTTTTATAATAATTAAAACTAACTTACTACTTTCAGCAGCTATGTCTAACAGGTACCCGGAAACGTAGTTTTCTCGCCAAACTGGCTAAGCAGAAAAAAAAAAGTATTGCGCCAACCACGTTGCGTTTGAGAAAGCTGTGCTCAAACGAACATGAAGCATAAATTCCTACGTGAGATAAGTGGTTTTCTCAAGAAAGATTAAATACTAACAACGAAAAAGCTATACAATGCTTACATGATCGGAAGAAGTTCTTGGTACTTTTATGTTAGCTAGTCTCAAAACTCGGCAATAGTATTTTTCACCTCGCCAGTAGCTGTTTTTATTTTTTGCTTGGTAAATTAAAAACAATGCTTTTATAATGAAATTGACATTTTTTTTTCTTTTCTTTTTCTAAAAAAAAAAAAAAAAATAAATAAATAAGTGAAATGCATGCATCTTAAATGTTTGTATTTTAAATTAAAGTTACACATTTTATATAAAATAAGTGAAAGGATTATACACTGCTCAAAACAATTAAAGGATATTGCAGTTTTAGGTGGATTTTGTATCTGGTAAACTGTTTAGCTGATTGATACATGGTCGACAGACATAGTATGTTATATGAGAATAAATTACACATGTTTGGCAAAAAAAAATGCATTTTATTGCGCATTTGTGTACTAAAGTTAAAAAACATAATTTGTGCATATGAGAAAAAAAAGAATAAGAAAAGGTGTTTTCTTCAACGAAAATCATTTTCAGTAGAGAGTATGGTTTCCACGGGCGGCCAGCAACGTTGAACACCTTTGAGGCATGGACTCAATGAGGCTATTAATGACGAGTTGGGGTATTCTGCCCCACTCTTCCAGAAAAGCTCTTTCCAGTTCTTGGAGAGTTTGTGGGGGTTGTTGGCGGCCAGAAACCCGTCTTCCTAGAGCGTCCCAAACGTGCTCGATTGGATTCATGTCTGGAGAACACGCTGGCCATTCCATTCGAACGATTCCTTCCTCGAAAAGGAAATCCTCCACCAGGTTTGCGCGATGTGACCTGCAGTTATCGTCCATTAAAATGAAGTTATCTCCGTTTGCTGCAGCGTAAGGGACTACAATAGGTCTGAGGATCTCATCCCTATATCGGCGACCAGTCGGAGCTCCATCTCGAATGATGTAGAGGTCAGTGCGCCCGTCAATGGAGATGCCACCATACACCAACACTCCTCCACCGCCAAATCTGATTCTTTCGTGCACGAACGCAGGATTATTCCTACTGCCACGGTCCTTCCAGATGAAAATACTCCTATTATCCGGATGCACATAAAAACGGGACTCGTCAGAAAATAGAATATTGCTCCATTCATTTCTCCTCCAGTTGACATGCTCGGTAGCCCACTCCCTGCGGTCGCGACGATGCCTTGATGTTAATCTAACACATACCATTGGTCGGCGAGCATACAGACCTACAGCATGGAGCCGGTTTCGGACAGTCTGAGTTGAAATCGTGGTGCCTGTAGCCGAGCGAAGGTGTTGTTGGAGAAGAGTAGCGTTCATGGTTCGGTGTCTCCGAGCTGTTAACGCTAAATACCGATCTTCATTGGGCGTTGTTGCCCGTCTACGACCTTGCCCTGGTCTTCGGCCTGCACATCCACTCTCCAAAAAACGGTTCCAGATCCTGGAAATGACACTTTGTGACACTCCAATGGCTTGCGCTACTTCGGCTTGAGTTTGGCCCCCTTCTAACCTACCAACAATTCTCAAAGCTTCTGAATCTGTCAAATGACTTTGCTGAGACATCGTACTCATCGAAACAAAGCAATCACTGAATGCCGATCATCCTTGTCTTCATTCTCTTTTATCCAGTTGAAAGTCAAATTTCATTCGCTGCCGCTGAAGCGACGTTTTTGACGTCGAACTCAAAATTTGCATACTCCACAGTTTGAAAACCAGAAAATTTTGCATTTGTGATTCTCTTCTTCTATTTTCGGCAAAAAAAATTTCGTTTATATCTTTATTTTATATAAAACTTCAAATATCCTTTAATTGTTTTGAGCAGTGTAGTTAAGTAAAATTAAGGCAATACGAATAAATGAGAAGAGAACAATAATTGGTGATTTATCACCTGCGTCCGCTAACATAAAAGTAACGAGTTCGTGTTTTCTCTATCAGAATCTTACTATTTGCCGAAGGATTGAGATAGTTAATTAAATTATGAATAAAAGTACCATGATGCAATGCTTAGAATACATTTAACGGTGATCAAACTGCTTGCCAGAGGCGAAAATAATCTAATAAATTCGAAATTGAAAAGAGTAAAATAATTTTTTTTAATTCAAATTTCTGTGATACTGTTCGGAATAGTAACCGACAATTTGGCACATTGTGATTAATTTAAATACTCGATAAGGATGATTTCTAGAAAAGTAGAAACTAAAAGTTTGAAACGACAGAAAAGCGTTCGCTGAACGTTCTAAATTATAATTTATTTGCAAGTGTTAATACTAGAAATATGAAATTTGACGTGCTTTTTACTTATCAGGCGTAAATGATCTCACAAAAAAGTTCCTAAAAAATTTGAAATTTGAATGGATGTAGGCGTAAAAAACGTTCTAAAATTGCGATTTCTGTAATACCGTTTGGGATAGAGGTCTGAATATCGGCATGCCGGTTTGTTTAAAGATGTAAATGCACACTAAGAACTGTTAGTAAAAAAATAGAAATGTTAACAGGTGAACCGAGCGGAAAACGTTTTAAGAACGGTTTGCATTAAGATTTTAAAGAAATTGTATGGGCTAAGAACATGAAATTTGACACGGATGCTATTTTCTAAGGCGTAAATGCTTTGCGTTTTCTAATAAATTAGGAATTTATAAGTGTACAAGAGCTAAAAAATTCTTGTATTTTCGAATCTGTGATACTGTTCGGGATAGAATCCTTAAATCTGGCATAGTGGTCACATGTAAATGCTCATTAAAAACTGTTTCTAAATAAATTGAATTGGGTTGAAATGAGTGGAAAGCTTTTTAAAAACGTTCTAAATTTCGGTTTGAATTGAATTGTTAGACCGTGAACTTGAAATTTAGCATGATTAATGCTTTTAAAACGAAAAGGCTCGTCCTGAGCAATTTCTAAAAAATTCGAAATTTAAAACGTTGCAAGAGCAAAAAGCATTCATAAATTAAGATGTCTGTGAAACTGTTGAGGAGAGAAACATAAAATTTGATATGGTGGTTACTTTTAAGATGTAAGTGCTGCAAAAAACTATTTCTAAAACAATCGAAATTTAAAAAGTTAAAACGAGTAAAAAAGCTTTCTAAAAATGTTTAAAATTATGATGTTTTTGAAATTCTTAGTCCTAAAGAAATCGAAATTTGACATAGTTGTAACATTTAAGACGTAAATATTCACCGTGAACAGTGAACAGTTCTTTCAAAAATCGAAATTTTGAACGGCGCAGGAGCAAAAAAGCTCAAAAAATGGGTTTATCGTGATATCGTTAAAGTTTGAAACCTGAATTTTGGCAAGCTGTTACTTTTAAGATCTAAGCGCTCGTTAAGAACTGTTGAAAAAGAAGTCGCTCTTTAAAGAGATTAAACGAGCAGAAAACGCTCTAAATACGATCTAAATTACGATTTAAGTAGAATTGTCAAAGCATAACCTTGAAAGTTAACATGGTTGTAACTTTTGAAACATAAATGCTCTCAGAAATCATTTCCTAATATGTTCGAAGTTTAAAAGGGTTTAAAAAAAAAAAAAATCTAAAATTCCCATTTTTGTGATACCGTTAAGGGTAGAAGCCTGCATTTGGCGTACTAACTATCTAAAATATGTAAAGTTTCATTAGAACCGTTCCTAAAAATATTTGCACTGTTTTGTATGTCGCGTTTCATTCTCGGATTAGCCGTAGATATTTTCAAAGATAAAACAATTTTGCAAAAAATAAAATAAAAAGTTATCACAAATGAAAATCAAATTGATTTTATATTTGATTTTCATTTGTAATATTGTATGCAAGGCGAATGTTTCTCTCTGGAATAATTTCCATGTATTAATATAAAAAGTTATCTTTAAACAAATATCTGACTAAATATCTAGCAATAAACAACTATCTAACTAAAAGACCAACTATAGGTCTATATGTTATTTCTATTCTATCATTTTTTTAAACAAAATTTTCATTCTTCATAATTTTAAAACACCATAT
This sequence comes from Maratus speciosus, assembly GCA_963932465.1. Classification (NCBI taxonomy): domain Eukaryota; kingdom Metazoa; phylum Arthropoda; class Arachnida; order Araneae; family Salticidae; genus Maratus; species Maratus speciosus. The sequence goes on along the minus strand of OZ010795.1, from coordinate 409,741,523 downwards.
AAATTGAAGAGGACTGATACTTGAGAAATGAAGTTGGCTTTCATTGCTTTTAAATCCGTAATTACTCTAAGAAATGAATGATATGTAAACAAAATGTATACATATCGGATTTCCTTTCTCCTGACAACGGTTCTAATAAAACTCATTTTAATTAAAGTGAGTAGATGATTTAAATTATATATAATTTAAAAAAAAAAATGATATCTACTAAAAAACAACTTTTCAAAAGTAAAAAAAAAAAAAATGCCAAGCTAAAAAAAAAAAAAGAAAAAGATGAAAGTTGTGGCTAAAAAATGGTGTGATATCAAATTTTCAAGCTTACATTATAGTACTTTTTTAACATTTTCCATAGAAAAATTTACCATTTTTAAGTCGAGTGACTTCGTATATGCTAATAGAAATCCTTTTCTCCTGTACTAAATACATCATAACGTGTTTCTGAAAGTTCAAATATTTTAAAATTATGCATCATGGGCTTGCGGCAATTTTTCCATATTGTACACAAATTTCTAAGCACCCATGTCTGTAAAGTATAATAACTTTGCATTAATAACAACTTAGATCTTCTGATTTTAACTACGGAGAAATGAGATTTTTATTTTGAGGAAAAAAGTTCATTGTTACTGCTTTTAAATGATTAATTACTCTAAAAAATTAATCATAAGAGGAATAGCGAAGATATGTCACCATTGCCTTAACACACAAAATTCTAAGCACACAATACCGTGAAGGAAAGGCATAAAATGTGTGCTTTGGTAACAATGTCGAGCTTCAGTTTTCAACTGCAAACAGCTGATAAATTGAAAAAGATTAATATTTTGAGAAAAGAAATATATTTTTATTGCCTTTAAATGATTAATTACTTTATGAAATAAATCACAAGATGAATCCTTTAGATAAGTCATTATTATTTTAAGACACAAAGTTCTACGAATATAAGTCCGTAACGGAAAAGCTTAAAATGTCTGCTTAAGAAACAATTTTGAATTTCTGATTTTAACTATGGATTAGGGTACATAGAAATTTGTGTAAAATATGGAAAGATGGCCGCCAACCCCATAATGCATAATTTTAAAACTTTTGAATTTTCAGAAACACGTTATGATATATTTAGTACAGGAGATAAGGATTTCTATTAGCCTATACGAAGTCACTCGACTTAAAAATGGTAAATTTTTCTGTGGAAATTGTTAAAAAGTACCATAATATAAGCTTGGAAATTTGATATCACACCATTTTTTAGTCACAACTTTCATCTTCCTTTTTTTTTTTTTTTTTTTTTTTTTTTAGCTTGGTTTTCATTTTTTTTACTTTTGAAAATTTGTTTTTTAGTAGATTACAATTTACGCGTAAAATTGTTAAAAATAAAACTGCTTCTTTCGTTAGTTACATACTCTGTTGGATATGTAATTACAAAAATAACACAAATTGACAAACATCTTAAAAAGTGATAATATTTGAATTATATAACAAAGTGTAACGTGGTTCGAAAGAATTTTTTTCTTCTGAAGGCATTTTGTTTCTTAAGATGTAGCATTTGATCATTTGCTGATAGACGGCGATTCATGTACCAAATTTAATGAAATGTATAATTCCGAGTTTTATAAAACATGAAGTTAATAACAGATGGTACTTATAACTGAGTATCTCACTTATAAGTAATGCTTATGATGAATTTCAGCATTTGGCCTTGCAAAATGTCTCCAAGATTTTAAATGAACTCAAATGAAAAAGTTAAAACGAACCTGAACTCAAATGATGTTACAATTTATTAAGAGTTACGTGGACATCGCAAAAAATTTTCAACTATGCCATACTTTTCAACTCATCTCGCTAAAGGCACGCGAGAAGAAGACAGTCTACCACACTCTTATTTTCCGATGCTATATATTGCAGGAGAGGTTTCAAAAGCTGCTTACAGTCGTTACCATAAGCCAGGCGTGACTTTATATCTCCCATCGGTGACGAATTGGAAGAGGGTATTTTTAAAGTCGATATACTGCTTCGATTTCTTAGAATAAATATAGTAGTTATATATGTTTTTGACGCAATAACGTGGGGTCATCGTTTAAATCATGACTATTATTATATGAAAATACTATAACATTAACGGATTTTTACAAGGACTGAAAAATTTTACTAGATGGCAAAGAACAATGTGTTTTTCCGAAATACGTCAGTTTTCGAAATGTATTACCAGAATACCATTTATTCATATTATTCTCGTCAATAGTTTGTATATAGTGCGATACCGCAGAATTCAAAACTCAGTTAGTGGTACCAAAAGTCAATTTGGCAGATGCGATGAGTATGAATAGGTGTCTGAAGTCGCAAGATATTCTGAAGATGCACGGAAAATAATTTTCCTGCAACTTTACTACACTGATATCGTAAAACGTGGCAGGCAGCGACTTTGAGATCACTATATAGGCCATCTTACATTTACAAGCGCAGGTATTCATATAATAATTACACTGTAAAAAAAAAAAAAAAAAATACCACCAGGTTTTCCGGAACGAATCGGAAAAATATGTTTGCCCGTATCGTACAGGAAAAATTTCCAGACACAGCTTGCAATAAAATCCCGTAAAATACCGTTTTATTGACTATTTTCTTTTTTTAACGGATTTTATTCGAGCTGGGTCGGAAAATATTCCAGTATGATAAGGGCAACTATTTTTCCGATTCCTACAGGAAAACTGGTCGGATTTTTTTACAGTGTATTTTACTTTAAAAAACACATGTATATTTGTGTGTGTATACAGAAAAATCATCTATGCTTAAAGTTTATGTTTTTAAATCAATGAAATGTATCCTTTTTGACTTATTTATCGCCCTGTTTGTATAAAAAATATATATAAAACAAAATATTATACATTTAACTTTTTCAAAAGCCAAAGGGAAATTTTAATAATGAAAAGATTTCAGCATTAAATTTTCAGCAAGCTCTCCTTCTACAGTTAAGGAAAATATTTATATAAAAATACTATTTATTATAAACAAAACATGTTATTTATGAAAGATAACCTTATCTTTAGAAATAAAGATAATTTTTTTTTTTTTTTTTTTTGTGTTTAAGAGTGTCCTGAAAATAAACACGGGGAAATTATCTTGCACAGTACGTATTTTCTTAAGTATGTGTGAGTCAAATATTTACGCAACATAGTACACACATTTCTTAAATATGTTTAATATTAAATAAATGATCGTAGGTAAAGCAAATAAGCAACAAAATGTGAATATCGGATAGGAATAACGACGACTAATATTGACATTAAGATTAGTGGCCCATACAAAAGCAGATAATGAAGCAGGATAAGATATAACAATAATAGAGATTACACTCCTAAAGAAGTAAATGAATACAGAATGCAATTTTATTAATATAATTATAATATAGGTCGTAAAATAATATTCCTTATGTATATAAACTTTATTTTAACCGATTTATATTTTTTGATGACATTTATTATTGGCAATTTATTCAACAATAATTTTTATTCGCATCTATAATAATAAAGAAAGAAGTTTGTGTGTGAGTGAGCGTGTCGACGGTGTTCTGAAGAGACCGCTGCACGTAGAGCTACAAAATTTGGGGAAAAGATACGTCTATATATGAAGTTTTGCCCCTCGAAGACCGATTTTCGATTTTTTGGTTAGATTTTTTTTATTTAATTTTTTATGTGATTTTTAGCACTTTTTTAATATTCGAGGCGATTTTTTCCATATAAGTGAGAAGAATATGGTTTCTTTCTTTTAAACCAATATAGTAAATTTTGTTTCCTTTTCAGAAAAGTTTATTCGGAATTCATGCAGCTATTTTTGAATTTTTAGCGAATTTTTTATGAAATTATGGAACAGCATTTAATGCATCTCCTTACCTATATGGAGGTTACTGTACAGGGACACAGTCTTGTCGCCAAATGCCACCAAGTTTGTTTGCGACCGAAATGAGTCTCCAAAAGTGACGCCAACTTGGCGATATCTCTAATATTTCGCCAAATTCCCATAGACTTCCATTGTAAACCAATATGGTTTACTTGCTTACAGAAAATCAACAAATTGAGATATTTTAATGCAACGAAAACTAATATTTATAATAAAACACTCGTACTACAATATATATTAAAACAAACATACACACATAAATAACGCCTGCATTTAAAAGTTAAAGGTATATCTAAATATTATACAGACATACAAACAATAAATACAATAAACCCAACTGGAGTGAAAAATTAGCCAGAGCCAGGAATCGAAACCGGGATCAAAAACTAATATTAACTTAAGGGATTATATTAATTCGATTTTACCACATTAGGAAAAAGAATGCGGTGTCTTTCTTTTAACCCAATACAGTAAATTTTGTTCTCTTTTCATAAAAGTTTATTCGGAATTCTGTGCAGCGATTTTGGAATTTTTAGTGAATTTTTTATGCGATTATTGAACAGCATGTAATGCATGTCCATAGATATAAGGGGGTTACCGTAGGGGGGGGGGTCCAGTTTTGTCACCAAATAACGCCAGTTTTATAGACAACTTGGCGATATATCGTCAAATTTGGCGACCAAAATGAGTCGCCAAAAGTGACGCCAACTTGGCGATATCTCTAAATATTTCGACAAATTCCGATAGACTTCCACTGTAAAACAATAGGGTTTACTTGCTTACAGAAAATCAGCAAATTGAGATATTTTAATGCAACAAAAACTAATATTAACTTAATGGATTATGTTAATTATATTTATGGGAGTCCAAGTAAATTGATTTTGAATAAAAGTAACATGATGTAATGCTTAGCATGATTTCCAAAACATAAATTTTAAGAGAGCCCACAGGTCAAAGGAATTAGATTTGAAACTTTTATCCAATTATAGTAAATTTTGACTTTCGTGTTCTTGAACTTTTTGTGATTTTTAATGCGATTTTTACGTTTCTTCGCGATCTGCTGCAATTTTTTGACATTCCATTTTTGACCTAAAGCACATTCTACCCTAATTTCTATAAAGTTTATTCGGATTTTGTATAGCAATTTTCGAATTTTTCGGGCATTTTGTATATGATTTTTAGTGTGTTTTAGCGATTTGATACTATTTTTCCACATTAGTGAAAGGAATCAACTTGCAATCTTCAAACATAATATATATATATATATATTCTCTTTTCAGAATTTGAGAAGTGATTAAAAATTTTTTCGAGATATCTTATTGTGATTTCAGAGTTTTTCGTAATCCCTGCTGTTATTTGACGTACCCGGGCAACGCCGGGCAAGTCTGCTAGTATTTCAATAAAATAAAAAAAATAGTTGCTGAAATATTAGTTTTTAACGATAACTATTTTCAGTGTTCTGACATGTAAATATGATAGAATTATATTTTCTGAAAAATCATCTCTGAGAATTCATGTGGGCTAAACCTAAAAAATAGAGTGCACTGGAAAAATAACATTTACAGATTAAGAGGGAAATATATGAAACAATATATCTTTATCAAATGTGTAGTTAATCTATTAATTGTTTTTAATGATTTTTTAATAAGTATTGTGCATAATATTCGTTTTAATTTTTATTCAAATGAACAAAATGGTATATTTTACAAAAATAATACATTGGTGTGTCATGCAATTATATTTCCCGATTAAAATTGTAACTTATCATCGTATATTTTGTAAAGTATTGGCAGGTTTACAAATACCCTTATACCCTATTATAAGGATTCACTATCTATATTATTGTCGCCAGAAGTATTTTAAAAATATGATTAATACATTTATGATATTGCCAATTTCACAAAAGATGTTCTATGATATTGGATAGACATTAACTTCTTTAATTTTCCTGATATAGTTTTATGTGAATTTAAATGTTTTCTTTACTTATTCGAAGTAAGGTAAATGAAATTAGACCAAAACCATAAACTTGATTAAAACCTGTTATGTATTTTGAGACAGTTGCGGCAGTCTTCTAAATATAAAAATTTAAAAACCTTAACTCTACTATATAAGAAGCTTTCCCCCATGTTCGTACGTGTTTAGGGTCAGTAAGGGCTGATTTGTTTTTAGTTTTTGTTATAATATTCGATTGTTTGAAAATTCATGTAAATAAACACTTGCAATCTTATTGAATCATTTTATAATGTTGTTGGTTGCATAGGGTAGGGGAGCACACAGTGAGGCATGGTACACAGTGAGATAGCAGCTATTTTGACATATAGTTATAACTTTTTCTCTTAGATGGAACACACACTGAACCACTTCATCTTATGCAACACGTGGATGCAGTTTCGGCACTTCGGTTACTCGCCCAACAAAATAATAAGTAATTATTTATGTTGCAGGGGTTAAAGTTACTTAAACGTCCATTTTAGAGTTTATTTCTTTCATTATAGCATATATTTACATAACCAAAACCTAGTTATATCTAATGATAGGCTATGTCGACAAAACGACACAAGAATTCAAAGCTGTGAAATTGATGATTAAACAGATATGGCATCCATTTTGTTACAACGTAACGAAAGTACATAGTGAGACATACAGTTGTGGTACAAAGTGAGACGTGCCTCATTGTGTATCTACTATACTGTTGTGGTTTAAATAAAGTTATTTATTACTAAAAGAAGGTTTTTCTCTCTCTCACTGTCTGTCTCTCTCTCTGTGTGTGTGTGTGGGGGGGGGGGGGGTCCGATGGCTAGTGAAATCTCCTAAACGTAAGAGGCTGAAAATTTGCATGAAGGTAGCCCAATGTCTGCCATTGTTCACCAGAGGGTCATATTTAAAAAGAAAAAAAATCTAGAAATATTAATTAGAAGTCATAAACTGCATAAATTTATTGATAGAGTGTAAAAATGTATGATTTATGAAAATATATACATTGTCTCACTGTGCACCACTTGTGGTACACAAAGAGACATTTTTCGATACTCCGTTATTCTGCTTCTGTGCTTTTATAAATAACTTTTTTAAAACCATTTATACATTAATGTGTAGCGTATTTGCGTAACTTAAAGATGTAGCAAAATTTTTTTCAAAAGAATAAAAATCGGTGCCATTCATTAGGTAATAATAATGTTCGTCTCTCTGTATACTACCCTCCCCTATATAAGAAGGAGTTTAACGATAATACTGTTTTCCACTTTAAAAATGTTGGTAACCCTTGTATGAACATTTTGCCAGAATTTCTAATCCTCTTTCCCTTGAGATGAGACGAGATTCCTGCGCAATAAAACAGTAGCTATAGGAAAACGACACTTTAAGTGTGGGTGTAAAATTCTTGAAGAATAGTCAGCGAGAAATACATGCGATAGTGCAATTGTGATTTGTGTAAATCTGAAATATATGTAAACTTTATTCTTTAAATTTCTAAAATTGTAATAAAGATAATCATCCCTCTGACTTTAAACGTTAAATCTTTACACTTATATTTGAATTATATTTAGATAGTACTTAAAAATAAATTGTTATGTTCATCCTTAATAACAAGAATAACATTTTCTTTTCCTATTGTATTGACATATCTGTGTGCAAGTGAGCAGCAAGGTGTCGTTTACCAGAAGTCTATTAATATATCAACTAACAATTGTACCAGTGTGAAATGAAATGTTAGTAACTCTCTTCTATTTCCTTGGTCGGTAGAATGATTCTTTCAATGACCTCCAAATTTCCGGAGATAATTGAACGCAAAAACGTAATTATAAATATGCGACACTCCGGTTTTCTACTATGTTTTATGTAAATTCCAGTAACGGATAATGTGGAAAGTCTTACTTTTACATAATGAATTTAAAATTTTCATTTAGTAGTATGTAACCTATATTATATGTATGTGTTTACATGTAGAATACATTCTTCTCTCAAACAAAATATCTATTGAGAAATATGTTTATTTTACGTAATCAAGCCATAATACATCTTGTTCAAAATGTGTGATTAAAAAGTTAGTTTTTTTCATTTTCATCCGTGTAGTTTTTTCATTATAATTTCAAAAGTTTACATAGTAATACGTAAGATAAATTTAATTAAAATCTATCTTACAGTGTATAAGCACAATATACTTTAATTTCATGTCATACATTTTTTAAAATAAAATTCCAATATGTAAGGTATTTGGTCACACAAGCAATGCACTAAAACAAAACGCCTTAAAACGTGATATAATAAAATTTAAATATTGAAGTATTATGTATCAAAATTTCCATGTTCATGAGAAATGAAACATTTGCAGCTTATATCTTCTCAAATTATTTTTGTTTCCTCTAAAATACTCATAATTAAATGTTGATGTTTTAATAAAGCATTTGTGTATATGTTTTATAAAGATATAAGGTATTTAAAAAATATATCAAAATTCTTAAAGAGATATGTATTCTGAATGAAAGGAATAATACTTGTAAAACAACTAACAGCTATCTTAGTTTAATTCGTTGAATATGTTTTGCAGTTTCATTCATTAAGTATTGGCTTTAATTACTCTAAAAATTACATATTGTTTCACATTCTAAATTTTTACGTCTTTTCTAAGTACTTCTATGTTCGTACTATAATCAATTCACGATTACTGTAAAAGCACTTATTTTCGCGAGGTTTTAATTTTTGCGATTTTCGCGAGCCCGTCGTAATCGCGAAAATATAATCCTCGTGAAATATTTTTCTTCGCCTCAAATAACAATTAAAAAAATCAGAAAATATTCACTTATCCACAATTTAATGATTACAGTTACTTAAATAAGAAATAAGTACAAAATTTCTTGAATACTTACAACTATTTATTGAATACTATACAACTATTTCTTGAATACTATACAACTATTTCTTGAATAAAAACAATAATACAACTAATAGAATGCAGCTCATTCACTTACAATATTTACACCAGCTTCTTTGATGTCATCAAATTTATCTCATATTTGGCTTTAACACCGTTAAATGTTCGCACAAGTCAAGAAGCGTGAATCGGTTTTAGTCGCGATATTCGCAGGTCCACAGATTCTTTTTCCTCCAGAAATTTAAACAAAAGGGGTTCTATTAGGTAGTTTCGGGATTTTTCAACTTTCGGTTCTGTTCATATAAAATTCGCGGAATTTTCAGCTCACGAAATCACCGATATCCTCATTTTTGCGAAAATTACGGCTCGCGAAAATAAGTGCTTTTACAGTATCTATTTTTGAAGCACATAAATATTAATATTTGTTTTTAGCTATTTTAAATGTTATATTCTTATAAGAATATCGTTTATGTAATGTTATTTTGAGAAACAGATACTTGTAAAGGAAAATTATAATTACAGATTCATGTTAAAGGGTAAAATTTAAACTATTTTATTGTTTCCAAATAATTTAAAGACTTTTATATCTATTAATTGAACACAAGAGCCTCTATATTATCGTACTATCGCTTTTTCGGATGGCAACGTTGTAAAATATTCAATCGCGCAATCATTTGGAATTATCATACTGTCTACAATATTATGCAACTCAAAAGATAAAACCTCAGTGCTGGACAGATAATTACACCTGTTTATTTTCTATTTAATTTACATCCAAAATTGTTAATTGGTCCAAATCATCCAAGCAACCTCATAGTAAATTGGTATATAATTTTATATACCTTAGATAAATTCAAATAACATAAGTGATCGTAATTACATAATTCTAGTAGAAGAGCAACGCGAAGCATTAATAAAATTAAATTATAATTCGCGTCAAAATGTAATTATTAAATTTAAATAATTACGAATAAAATTAAGAGTTTGCGTTGTGAATTATTTAGACGAACTCTTCCACTTATGAATTAAACTAAAATTTAAGCTGTAAAAATAAATTGACACACCTTAAACATTATCAATTAAATAATTACAGAAACTTTTTAAAACTTGATTAAATATTTTATTTACATTGAACACAACTATATACAGAAAACACATAATATTAATTCAAAAAAAAAGAAAGCAACACTTTTGTTTGTTTCTCATTATTTTATGTATATTTAATCTTAAAAAAAACAAACAATGTTTTCATAACTCTTATTATTATACATTTTTCTTTTTAAATTACCTTAAATATATTTAATTATTGGTTTTGCCGGATCTCAGATTACTCTCTACCATAAAATATCAGAAAAGGATATTTATAATTTTTCATATGATTTTAAGTGGTAAAAGAAAAAGTTTAAGGTAGTACCTTTTTTTCATATACGGGATGGTGGCCTTTATTCATCAAATTCAGAGTTGTCGCGTTGCTAAGGATCATATCCTTATGTCATCAGGAATTCGCTTCGTATCAGAGCGGCGATATCGGGATGGCAGGATGCATAGCTACGGACCTCTGTAGAACAATCCACTTTATTTTAACATCAGGAAGACATCCTCAATTAGGCTTGCTTAGGCTGACTCCGATATGTACATCAGGAAGACATCCTCAATTAGGCTTGCTTAGGCTCACCCCGATATGTCCATCTCGCCTGGGCATTACTAGGGCTTTCTGGATTCATTGCACGGGCTTTCAGGAGAGCTCCTGCGTCCTCTACATCTTTTTTCAGACTCTCTTTTTCAAACCTTATTCTTCTGGCACACCAACTCCTGCAGTGGGTGGAACTATTTTGTCTAGTCCACTCTTATTGGATGTGAGAAGATTTTGCATTATCCTTCGATAGGCCTATTAGCTAACAGTCTGCAAATGGCCCCTTACATATACTTTAATATTATTATATGCCTTAAAGTTTGGGTGGTCTGAAAAGCCATAAATTTATCCCAACACTTTTATTAAGGCCATAAATTTATTCCAACGTTTTTATTATTTTACGATTTCTAATTATACACCACTTTCCATTGGCTTGTCATAAAACGACACCATGGCGTCTGGCTATTGTTGTTATCTGAGATCCGAACTCTATTCAACATTATACATTCATTTTACAATACAACAATTTTTAAAAATATATATTTAATATTTAAAATCAACTTAATAATTTTTGTATGAACTTACACTCTTATTTTACTTAAATTTATAAACATTATAATTTTACACTCATAATTATATTTTATAAAAAAATATTTATACAAACAGAAATAACAAATTACGCAATTTTACTTTGATTTAACCAACATGGTGCGGGAACATATCATTGTTATATGTTGCCCAGCATCTCTCCCGGTCGTCAGAAAAAAAATAAAAACTGATTGCTGGTTTTATTTATTTATTTTTTTGTTGTAAAGCATAAAAGAATGTACGTGTCCATATGACTGTGTATCTACACAGTTTTTGAACTAAGTCTGTAAAGTTCAATTATCAATGGTTCTGGTATAATTTATAAGACGTTCTTCTATTTTTCATAACAGAAAGTTCAACACATGATAGCATAGTTGTCTGTTTACATTCACATTTATAGAAGACATCTGTACTTAAAATCTGACATCTTTCTCGAAGCCTTTTTTTTTTTTTACCACACACATGTTTAATAAATTTGTAACTTTACAGTTTAAGTGCCCAAAATACATTCTATGAAACTAATATGCCGAAATAAACCTAATTACAAGCAAAATAATGGCATACACATTTGACATATTATTTCATCACATATAACCTTATGACACAGTGTTTTATTTAAAACACATTTTATACTGAATAAAAGTAAATACAATGCTTGTAATATGACATGTTATATTTTCACATAATTAATCTGATGTATTCAAATTATAATCAGAAAAATATTGTATACAAACTGGTTACATTATTTTATTTATTTATTTGTTACTTCTAACATGTATGATATGTCAAAATATACAAGCTATCTAATCTCCTTTAATATATCATTACGTAATGCTCTCCAACTTTCAAAACAGGGTAGAGAAAAAAAAAAGAAGAAGAAGAAGGAGAAGAGAAGAAAACCAGTTTTTGACCGTCCCGGATCCTCCCGAAACGAGGGGTTGGTCAAGCTACTAATCACTTTCTGCGAGGTGATTTGTGCTGTGACAAAATTTTACGACTTCCAAAAGTATGTATTTAAAATCATTTCATGCTTGTAATTACCTTATTAATTAGTATAATTTCTTGATATACTTTCTTCTTAACTCACTGTGCATGTCTGTATGCAATTTTTAACATAATCTATGCATAAACAGTGTATGTATTTGTATCATATCTAATGTAAACCTTCTGCTTTTTTTATTATTTTGTAGGGGAAAATGGCGATTCTAGCATTTGAATTCTCCTGCCTCATACTGCAACTGAAGCGAGCGTGGTTTTTTATGCTGTCAGGTTCAAATCTAAACCAAATTGCCTTTCAGGATTTAAGAAAAAATGCATATAATTTTCTTTAACTGATTACATTGTATATTTTTAGATCTTTCTAACAAACACAAATTTTGATTCATGATATTGTTTACTATTAAAATGTAAACAACACGGAAATATGACTTCTACAGCCTCTCAAAATGCAAAATATGCATTACGCTGACCTTAAAAATGCACCTTCATTTAATACTATTAAATTGTGTTGTCAGAAAATGCCATTGACGAAGAAGAGAACAATTTTTTTTGTCTTTAATTATTATTTATTTAGCCAACAATTCTATCTTAAAAGATTGTTAATTTTTTATATTTATTTATTTACTGAATGAAATAAAAATTTATTTATTCAAAAATTTATTTATCATTAACATTCCGTATGTGAATTCTACTGTCTAAAATTTAATGATATGTTTAAAAATAAAAGATAATAAATTATTATTATTAATCAAACATTAATAATTATTATTTAATTATAAAAAAATGTAATTAATACACTTGTATAATTTTAAAAATCCAAAAGCAAATGATAATTACTACGTAAAATCGTATGCAGCCATCTATGAGTACCCGGCCGGACCAAAGAACTTCTGCCAGCAGAAAAAATCTTTGTATACTCACAAACAACCACCTCCAATTTTTTTATAGATCAAGTTTTTAAAATAATTACTGTACGTTAGGGTGGGCCGAAAATGCACTTTTGCACAAACTTTCGAAATCGATGAGGCTTGGGGGCGGAAAAGTTGTGTATTGGGTTGCTCAGTAACCATGTAAAAATTTTTTGAAATCGAACAATATCTTCAGGTGGCGCCGGCGCCTTAAAAATTTGAAATTTTGACTAAAACAGACCTTTTTCTTCTAAAAACACGATTTTTGGCATTTTCGAAATAGATTACGCTCTAGTGCGGAAAAGTTGTGTATTGGGTTGCTCAGTAAACATGTAAAATTTTTTTGAAATCGAACAATATCTTCAGGTGGCGCCGGCGCCTTAAAAATTTGAAATTTTGACTAAAACAGACCTTTTTCTTCTAAAAACACGATTTTTTGCATTTTCGAAATAGATTACGCTCTAGTGCGGAAAAGTTGTGTATTGGGTTGCTCAGTAAACATGTAATTTTTTTTTTAATCAAACAATATCTTCAGGTGTTGCCGGCGCCTTAAAATCGGAGATTTTATTCAAAACAGACATATATTTTCATGAAAAGAGAATTCCTTATCGGTTTTCTATTTCACCCCCCTTCTTCTACTAAATGAAATGCTCTCGCACCTGCAGTCCACGTGACCCTCAGTATTACAGGATTGTCTCTTACATTCCTTATCAGTTTTCTATTCCACCCCCCCCCCCTTCTTCTACTAAATGAAATGCTCTCGCACCTGCAGTCCACGTGACAGTCAGTGTGATAATATGCAATACACAGTTATCGTTTAGTTCAGTCTAGTACAGAAGCAATCAATAAGCTTACTTTATGTCGTTTGTTCATCGAAGAGCAGTCTCTTTAGATATTTAAATGTCATTAACTAGTTAGTTATAGTTATACTTTTGTCACAATGGCCGGTTGTCATTCAACTAGAAAAGTTACAGATTGTTTTGTTTTTGGTTTGCCAGAAGAGCTGAAACCTAACGTCTTACCAACTTACAGTCAAGTTATGAAATTTTACTTCCTTATAAGAGAACAAGGGAAATCTTCAAATCACGGCAAAGATCCAGCTTTTACTGACATTGCCAATGTTGTTGCTGAGAGGGTAGCTGATTTGTGGAAGAAGTCCTCGATTCCTACTATTTCTCATTGCAGCATTGTGCGCATCCTTAAATCATATCATGCTAAGTATAAAAATATCCTGAAAAGTAAAAACAAGTCTACGGAATCCTATAGGAACAAAGTAAAGGAATTTTTGGAAGACGCCGAGAAAACTCTCTTTGACATTGCCACATGCAAATGTCATTCCTTTAAAGCATGCTGCTGTGAAAAGGATAGAAAAGTGCCACATTTAGAACAACCATTTTTGATTGATCAACGAACCGTCAGAAAAATGATTATCGGGGGCATTGATTTAAAAGTAACTGAGAAGCTGCTCCGAAAGCAAAATAGGCAATCCAAGACAGTGTTGAAAGCTGCTACAAGTGAACAGCAGTTCCAAACACCAAAGTCTATGTTCGAGTCGCCTGAGTTCGAGGATTGTGAGAACGAAGAATTTGAATATGAAACGCGTAATGATGAAGAATACACTCCTCCTAGATCCAGAGAGAACCATTCCAGAAAAACGAAAAGAGAGATCAAGGTAATCAGCCAGATGAGGATAAAACTGCCAACCACAGCACTCGCCTGCGATAGTGCAGGGATTGGAGACAGGCCTGCAGCGAAAATTATTTCTGCAGTTCTTGAAGATGTCGGAATGATTTCTGATAATAATCGTTCCAAAGTTACAGATAAAAATAAAATAAGAAGAGAGAGAAAGAGAAAACGAAGGGAACTACAATGTAAAGGAAAACCAGAAGAGCTTCAAGCCCTCTTTTTTGACGGACGAAAAGATAAAACTTTAGCAGATCAAATCAAGGGAAACAAAAAGCACAGGACAACGGTTATTGAAGAACATGTAGTTTTAATACAAGAACCTGGATCTGAATATATCGGCCATGTTTCTCCAGCTAGTGGTTCTGCAAAATCTATTAAGAGCAGCATCGCTGAATATCTTTTACAGAATGATATCAACACTGAAAATCTTTTGGCAGTTGGCTGCGATGGGACACCCGTTAACACAGGTTGCAAGACTGGAGTTATACGTCTCATAGAAGAAGATGTTGGTAGACCTCTTCAATGGCTCATATGCATGTTACACGCAAATGAGTTACCGTTGCGGCATCTTCTAAAAAAGCTAGACGGTCAAACAAGTGGTCCTGAAACCTTTTCTTGTCCAATAGGAAAAGATCTCGAAACCTGTGAGCTGAAACCGGTAGTCAATTTCAAAAAGGTTGATGTCGTAGAGTTAGTAGCGATATCAGAAGCGCTTCGAAAAGATCTGAGTACAGATCAACGATACATGCTGCAAATTTATGAAGCTGTAACATCAGGTTACTGCTCTGTTGCCCTAGCAGAGATAAAACCAGGAAAGCTAGCGCACTCCCGTTGGCTAACGGCAGCATGTCGAGTTTTGCGCCTGTACATTTCAGTTACAAATGTTTCAGCAGAACTGAAAACCTTAGTAGAGTTTATAATTAAAGTGTATGTGCCGATGTGGTTTGATATAAAATCCAAACCGCATTGCAAAGATGGTGCTAGACACTTATGGAAGATGATTAGCTTGTCACGTTATCTCCCAGATGACTTGAAGACTGTCGTGGATGGCGTAATAAGCCGAAATGCTTTTTTTGCGCATCCTGAAAATATTCTTCTTTCGATGCTTACGGATGAACGAAATTACATCCGACTGCTTGCAATACGAAGAATTTTAAAAGCCAGGGAAAATAAACAAGAAGGTATCCGGCGGTTCACTGTTCCTGTAATAAAATTCGAAGCAAAAGATTATACGGACCTAATTGATTGGCACCAATCAGTTGTTACGGAGCCACCAATGCTTCGTGCAGTCAGCAATGAAGATTTCCGAAATATTCTAAAGGAGAAAATATCTTTACTAGAAATAAAAGAGTTTCCATGCCACAGCCAAGCAGTGGAGAGGGCAATAAAAATAGTGACAGATGCTTCAGCTTCTGTGGTGGGACAAATCAAAAGGGATGGCCTTATAAGGGCGAAATTAGAATCACAAAGAATAATTCCTTCATTTGACAGCAAGACGAAATACAAAAAAGGCCAAGTAGATCAGGCAACAGAAAAGTGAAATATTTAATAAAATCTCAGTGTCCATTATATGGTTGGGTGGTTGGGAGGGCACGGGTGGAACTCGATATGCAGCCACCTCCTCGTGGTGAGTTCTGGGTTATCTCAGTGAATTTCCTCTGAGATAAGCAAAGAGCTGCATTGCTTCATGTTTGTTTGCTTACTTGGCACACATGACAGCAGTAAAAGATGAATTCAATTATTATTTATGTGTTTATTGACGTTTCCTTTTTTCTGCTGAACAAACCGAATTTTAAAGGCTCAGGCTCCACCTGAAGATATTGTTTGATTTAAAAAAAAAACTTACACGGCTACTTAGCAACTCAATACTAAACATTTCTGCACTAGAGCGTTATCTATTTCGAAAATGCAAAAAATCGTGTTTTTAGAAAAAAAGGTCTGTTTTAGTCAAAATGTCAAATTTTTAAGGCGCCGGCGCCACCTGAAGATATTGTTCGATTTCAAAAAAATTTTACATGTTTACTGAGCAACCCAATACACAACTTTTCCGCACTAGAGCGTAATCTATTTCGAAAATGCAAAAAATCGTGTTTTTAGAAGAAAAAGGTCTGTTTTAGTCAAAATTTCAAATTTTTAAGGCGCCGGCGCCACCTGAAGATATTGTTGGATTTCAAAAAAATTTTACTTGGTTACTGAGCAACCCAATACACAACTTTTCCGCACCCATGCCTCATCGATTTCGAAAGTTTGTGCAAAAGTGCATTTTCGGCCCACCCTACTGTACGTACTATAAAAAAATTAAGTAAATAAATTTATTAAGCCATACTACATATTTTAATAAAAATAAGGCCAATATATATAAATATATTTATTTATTTATTTTGTTTTCTTATGTTAAATTGGCCAAATTATATCAAAAAAAAATTTATGAACTCACACACTCAAATTTATCAATCCTATGTATATTTATATGTGTTAAATTTAGAATTGCATTTAATTCCAAGGGAAAGTAAAGAAAAAAAATGCTTAAATTCTAAACTAACATAAATTTATAAAATATTTTATTTAAAAAAAAAAATCTAATTTCTAGCTGATTTCAGCAAGATGTCATTTAATATTTATATTAAATAATTTTGCTAATACATTTTATTAATTATTAAATTTGCATATTTTTATATATACAATAAAAATATAATAGTCTTACATAAAATTTTACACTATAACAATGTTATTAATTAATTTAACTTGGATTTAAGCCTACTTTAATTCTAATTGAATACCGTTAATAAAAGTAAATTAGCTTATCAAGTTAAATATAATATAAACTATGTTTGTCTAATGTTAATTTTGCTGAAAATTCCATAAATTTTAACTGTAAATGCTAATTGCTATACCTTTTGTTATTTATTTTGAAAACAACACGAACTTATATTTTTATTTATTATTTTTTTTATTATTAAATCTAGGAACTATACACTGAGCTAGACACTCCATAAATGTGTAAAACCTAAAAATCAAAAGTTTTCCTAAATAAAACTCAAAATGCTGCTTTTTACAATATAATATTACTAATTTTATTGTTTCTGAGCATAACATCTATTAATTATACCATACTTAATTTTTTCTTCGATTCCTTTTTCAGCCAAGAATCCTGAAGTTTAAGACCAAGTGATGACCTTGATTTACCTTGATTTACCTGCGAATAAGTTTCTACAAATATTTTGTTGGTGTTGGTGCATACCCAGCCGTAGGCCAAAATTGCACCCTGTACAGAAAGCCTTTGGTGAGAAAATTTTAATTTTACTTCAATTATTTATTTGTGTAATTTTTTTTACTATAATTTTGTGTGCAATCATATTGAAATAACTTGCCTTGTCCATTGTTATACATATATATGTTTTTTTTTTTAAAAAAAACCAATGTGCTACACCAAAATACTTTTTTTTTAATTATTTTTTTTATAACACTTTTGTTCATAAAACTTATCCCTGCTGTCTAAATTCTAGACTTTAGCATATAAGTTGTAATTGAACTACCGGAATAAATCTTAGCACTTTTTGTATATTTTATTATATTTAGGCTTATAGCTGACCGCTATCCTAATATAGAGTGCACTAATAATTTATTCCTTGTCATTATATACGAAAATATATATATATATATGAGTATGCTATAAAGCTGTTCTAACTACCCTGAACCTATAGCTTACACCTACTCGTTTTAAAGAGTAATTCTGAAATTATGTCATCTAAATTGTAAGGCTATTAGCAAAGGCTACCCTTATAGAAGACAGAAAAAATTCTCTCTTTTTTTTTTTTTTTTTTTTTTTTTTTTTTTTTTTTTTTTTTTTTTTTTGAAAATTACTCCAACATTATTCACTATTAAATTAATTAAGGTTTAATGTTATTTGGCTTTGTTAAGATTTTATATTTTCTAATTCATATTCGAAAAAAAATATATATAACTTTTGCCTGGAGATAAATATTTCACTGCTCCAGTGAAGTTTTGTGAAGCACATTACATAATTTTATAAGTATGTTTTCGGGTGCGCCCTGCACATTTGCTCAATATTGTAACCCTGAGACAAATTGGCGTTCCCATGTTCCTATCCTTTCTTATTATTATTTTGAATTTTAAAAAGGCAAGTTATTAATTTTGTTTAATTTTTTTTTACCTAAAAGAGAAAAATTTATTTTTAAATTTTGAAAATTTTGAAATTTTGAAATTCGATTAATTATGTATTTTGATTTATTTTTAATACCAATTCATATCCCTTACTTGTCCCTTTGATCATCAGTTTTACCCTTTTTATTATACTTTTTTGGATACTTTTGAGCATTCTCTTTTAAATTCTCATTTTTATCCTCATTTGGATAATAACTGGCATGACTCTGAGGTTGACTATTCCTATATGGCACATGCTGAGGGAAGTAATTTGGTGGGGGTGGGGGATACGGAGAATATCCATAGTAACCACCTGTGGGTGCATAAGATTGAAAATGCAATTGCTGGTTTGAGTTAACAAATCTAGGATTAAAATTCGCTCTCGGTTGATACTGTCCATTATAAGAGTACCTTTTATTAAAATGCCGACCTGCGAAATCTCTGCTATCCTTATATGTATTTTTATTATCATTTTTGTACCAGCACGTTTCTAAAGTATGCGAATTTTTTTTTACATAATTCGCACCATCTGCTTGATGCAGTATCTTTTGTTTTAACTTTCAAATTGTTTATTTCGGAAGTCAAAATTTTAATTTGCTCCGCGCTTTCCATATTTAATTTTAACAATTTGTCCAAATTTCCCTCAGTGGAGGTTTTTGTAATCGAATTAATTTCCTTTGATGCAACTTGATTGTATGCATCTGCCATTTGTTTCGCAAATTTACATGCGTCGTTGAAATTTTTCGGCGCCATTCTTCGAATGTCCAAACTTAAATCTGCCCTAACTGATTCTAAAAATCTTGTGAATTTTATTATTTCAAATAAACTACCATTACCGTTGTCAATATTTTGGCCACTTTTATCTAGGTAAAGTTTTGCAGCCGCATTGAATTCACTGATAAAATCAGCGATAGCCTGCGCAAGTTTTTGCCTAAGAGAAAAAAAAAATTGCTTTGAGCCGCAGAAAAAATTGTTTTAGTAGAAAAAGTATCGATTAATTTTTCTTTAAATTTACCATAGTCTTTTTCTGTATTAAGATTTTCTTCATTAGCTAATTTATCTCTAGCACTACCAACTAACTTTGTCTTTAAGAGCGCAAGTTTCGAAACATTCTCTAATTCCGTTTGTTTAATTAGATTATCGAATTCGTTCACAAAAAATATAATATTAGACTCTTTCTTTCCATCAAAGACGGGGATACAATTCAACAGCGTATCAACACTAGGTTGAGTCATTGTATTCTTTTTAGTTTTTTGTAGCGAATAATTTAGAGAAATAATTTTATTTTTCTGTCCTCTGGTTTTAACTCCAGAGGTATTTAAATCTACACTTCTCCTTTTAAATTTTCGCTTATTGTTGGGCATAACCTTTTAACAGAATATTTCTGTTTATCATACTTTTTTTTTCTCTATTACCACATATGTATGAAAATATTATAAATTGCATAAATACATAAAAACAACAGCACTAAAATTTAAAAAAAATTCTTAGGAGATGAAGTTGTTTTGTAGATTATTCTTTTACACACATAAATACCCCTAAAACGTTTATAATACACGTATATATAAAAAACAACATAATTTCATTTAACAGAAAAATATCTGTCTTTTTCTACAGAAACAACAATCTTATTTTATTTTTTTTATATGTAAATATTGTACTACTACTTCGTAGTACGACTCATAAATTTTCTTTTGTATCAAGGTGATACAATTTCAAAAACCATGATCTATTGACATTTCAATCATTTTTATACCAGTCATATTATAAAATTTTAATCATTCTTCTTCTTCTTATTATTTATACAGTATATAAAAAAAAATTATTTTTACAAATGTGTCATCTGTGATGTGAATGCCATTATTTCTCAATGGTAACTGAGATCCAACCAAAAGAGAAAAGAGAGAGAGAAAAAAAAAATTGTAATTCCTAAATTTACCTATTATAAATCCCAGAATTATTTTTTTCATTTCTTTTTTTTTTTTTTTTTTTTTTTTTTTTTAATGCTAACATATATTATTCATTTTATTTATATAAAATTATTATATGTGTGTCATTATTGTTACAATAATAAAATTAATTTTAATAAAATTTTGATCAATTAAACTTAAATACCTACAATATCTTTAAAATTGTGACATTAAAATAATACTTAAATTTATTTTCCTTTATTATTATTATTATTATTATTATTATTATTATTATTTCTAATGACCTCAGATGAACGTTCCTGAGTCATAGCACCATTTTACTATGAAGGGGGGGGATGCTGGACAGATAATTACACCTGTTTATTTTCTATTTAATTTACATCCAAAATTGTTAATTGGTCCAAATCATCCAAGCAACCTCATAGTAAATTGGTATATAATTTTATATACCTTAGATAAATTCAAATAACATAAGTGATCGTAATTACATAATTCTAGTAGAAGAGCAACGCGAAGCATTAATAAAATTAAATTATAATTCGCGTCAAAATGTAATTATTAAATTTAAATAATTACGAATAAAATTAAGAGTTTGCGTTGTGAATTATTTAGACGAACTCTTCCACTTATGAATTAAACTAAAATTTAAGCTGTAAAAATAAATTGACACACCTTAAACATTATCAATTAAATAATTACAGAAACTTTTTAAAACTTGATTAAATATTTTATTTACATTGAACACAACTATATACAGAAAACACATAATATTAATTCAAAAAAAAAGAAAGCAACACTTTTGTTTGTTTCTCATTATTTTATGTATATTTATTCTTAAAAAAAAAAAAAAAAAAAAAAAAAAAAAAAAAAAAAAAAAAAAAAACAATGTTTTCATAACGCTTATTATTATACATTTTTCTTTTAAAATTACCTTAAATATATTTAATTATTGGTTTTGCCGGATCTCAGATTACTCTCTACCATAAAATATCAGAAAAGGATATTTATAATTTTTCATATGATTTTAAGTGGTAAAAGAAAAAGTTTAAGGTAGTACCTTTTTTTCATATACGGGATGGTGGCCTTTATTCATCAAATTCAGAGTTGTCGCGTTGCTAAGGATCATATCCTTATGTCATCAGGAATTCGCTTCGTATCAGAGCGGCGATATCGGGATGGCAGGATGCATAGCTACGGACCTCTGTAGAACAATCCACTTTATTTTAACATCAGGAAGACATCCTCAATTAGGCTTGCTTAGGCTCACTCCGATATGTACATCAGGAAGACATCCTCAATTAGGCTTGCTTAGGCTCACCCCGATATGTCCATCTCGCCTGGGCATTACTAGGGCTTTCTGGATTCATTGCACGGGCTTTCAGGAGAGCTCCTGCGTCCTCTACATCTTTTTTCAGACTCTCTTTTTCAAACCTTATTCTTCTGGCACACCAACTCCTGCAGTGGGTGGAACTATTTTGTCTAGTCCACTCTTATTGGATGTGAGAAGATTTTGCATTATCCTTCGATAGGCCTATTAGCTAACAGTCTGCAAATGGCCCCTTACATATACTTTAATATTATTATATGCCTTAAAGTTTGGGTGGTCTGAAAAGCCATAAATTTATCCCAACACTTTTATTAAGGCCATAAATTTATTCCAACGTTTTTATTATTTTACGATTTCTAATTATACACCACTTTCCATTGGCTTGTCATAAAACGACACCATGGCGTCTGGCTATTGTTGTTATCTGAGATCCGAACTCTATTCAACATTATACATTCATTTTACAATACAACAATTTTTAAAAATATATACTTAATATTTAAAATCCACTTAATAATTTTTGTATGAACTTACACTCTTATTTTACTTAAATATATAAACATTATAATTTTACACTCATAATTATATTTTATAAAAAAATATTTATACAAACAGAAATAACAAATTACGCAATTTTACTTTGATTTAACCAACATGGTGCGGGAACATATCATTGTTATATGTTGCCCAGCACTCAGGATAGTAATTACTGTTAAGTTAAACTTTTCCTTAATAAATTTAACTTTTGAATTAAAAAATAATAAAAACTCGTTCTAATTAGTAATAATATCTGATGCATTTTTTACATAATTATAATGTTCATGCAAATTTAATTTCCACTTTCATGTTTGTACTTATAGTATACTGATGGGGTTGCTGTTCCATACACATATATAAAAAAAATAATTATTGTTTAAGTGGATTACAAGGAGTTTTTCTAATAATTTTCATTAAAAAATAATCATCAATTTAATATTATGCGTAAAATTTTTAGTAATAACCAATTACATCTTTTTTTCTAAATTTAAACGAAAATATTAGTTTGCTTTTCTTTAATTCTTCTTTTAATTATAGGAGATTACGATGCATTATGTGTGCAAAAAATTTTTAATATATCTCTTAAATATAGGATGCACATTATTATGCAAAGTAGATTTTTTTTTCTATTTTTATTAATTAATTTTTTGTTATGGGGCTTTAATTTCGCTTAACTGTTATTTGAATTTTCTGTTTCGGAAATCACATTTTTTTTTTAATATAGGGGAGGGTAGTACACAGTGAGAAGAAAAGTATTATTACCTAACGAATGGTAACGATTTTTATTCTTTTGAAAAAATTTTCGCTACATTTTTAAGCCTCACATTAATGTATAAATGGTTTAAAAAAAGTTATTTATAAAAGCACAGAAGCAGAATAACGGATAATCAAAAATGATTTCACTGTGTACCACAAGTGGTACACGGTGAGACAATGTATATATTTTCATAAATCATGCATTTTTACATTCTATCAATAAATTTCTGCAGTTTATGACTTCTAATTAATATTTCTAGATTAAAAAAAAAATTCAAAATATCAGCCTCTTGTGAACAATGGCAGGCATTTGGCCACCTTCATGCAAATTTTCAGACTCTTACGTTTAGTAGATTTCACTAGCCATCATACGCCCCCCCCCCCCCCCCCCCGGCCACACACACACAGACAGAGAGAGAGAGAGAGAAATAACCTTCTTTTAGTAATAAATAACTTTTTTATATCATAGCAGGATAGTAGATACACAATGAGGCACGTCTCACTTTGTACCACAACTGTATGTCTCACTATGTACTTTCGTTACGTTGTAAAAAAATGGATGCCATATCTGTTTCATCATCAATTTCACAGCTTTGAATGCTTGTGTCGTTTGGTCGACATAATCTATCATTAGATATAACTAGGTTTGGTTAAGTAAATATACGCTATAATGAAAGAAATAAACTCTAATATGGGCGTTTATGTAACTTTAACCCCTGCAAAATAAATAATTACTTACTATTTTGCTGGACGAGTAACCGAAGTGCCGAAACTACATTCACGTGTTGCATAAGATGAGGTGGTTCAGTGTGTGTTTCAGCTAAGAGAAAAAGTTATAACTGTATGTCAAAATAGCTGCTGTTTCACTGTGTACTCCCCTACCCTACTAAATTTTTATTTTTGTGTTCAGCGTTAGAGGACAAAATAATGTGTTGTATCGTAATATAATGTTTTTAGTTAATTAGACGTTTAGCAATGTAAAGCACTTAATCCGGTTTTATAACAACATGCAATTTATCAAATTTGCATCACGAGTTTCTATCTGATACTGATTTTTTTTTTTCTTTTTACAATGTGGCATTGTAGAATTTTTTCAAATATTGTTTAATGAAATCTTGTCTCTCTATTCTAAAAAAATGTAACTCCCGCTGTCACCGCCGCCGCCGCCGCCGCCGCCGGTTTTGAATTTTTTGTGACCGGAGGTCTTTCTTCGTTAATATTAAGAACAATAATGCATACAAAAATATGAAAATTGGTAGTTTTATATAGAAATGTTTGATAAACACGCTGATGTAGACAGTTTTCAAATCGAAGAATTATTTTAAGAGATATTTAATGCTAAAGTTGGACAAAATCGTTCCATTAAAAAAGTTTTATAGGAGCAAAAACTATACATCGGAATTTAATACTTTTTAGATCATTTTATACGTTATAATTTCCCGGTGTGCAGAAATAATTTATTTTTTTAATTTGACTCATTTTTCGAGGTTTCATTTCTATTTTAAATTCAAATTTTCAGCATTTCGAGAGATATTTTTTTACTTATTTCAGAAAATTGTACTAATTTAACCTGTTGCCAAACTGTATAAACAACGGAAACAATAATGTTTGCTTCAAATTAAAAATTTATTTACGCATGACTATTATAAACAGAAAAGAAAAACTTTCAAATTAGAATTAAATAATTACGTATAAAAAGCAGGAACTTATTGAAAATTACTTCATCTATAATTACACGTGAATTTTAACAGAGAAAGCATATTGTAAAGTAATAAATTCATTAACATGCGTTAGAAGTCTTAAATAGGAGAAATTACATCACATTTACGTCACATTACACTTATTACGTAAAATGAACAAAAAATAATATTGCAAAATAGTAGTTTAAATTTAAAAATAGCGCGAGACATTTACTTGATATTTTGAGATGAACTTTTCAACTATTTTTTTTTTTTTTTTTTTTTTTTTTTTTTTTTTTTTGACAGCGCAAATAATATTTCATTTCTAATAAAAGCATTTTCACGTGAATATTAAAAAGGGAAAGAAAAGTTTGGTGAAAATTACGTCAGATTAAAAACGATATATTTAAAATGTTTTATTTAAAAGGACTTTCTTTTCGCTTTGTTAAAAAATACCGGGAGACAAAGACTCTGTTTACTTAATTCATTTTATATTAGATGATTTTGAAATGCCCATTGTATCTTTTAACAGCAGCTGATTTTACCGTAAAATTCCCCAATCAAAGAGAAATGAATAGAAACCCGTTTATAGGGCGATCGCCTTTGTTTTTTTTTAATTATAATTCAATCTTCCAAAAAAATTCAATTAAAGCCGATCAAAGTAGCGTGCTTTTAGAGACTGCAGTGTCTGAACGGGGGGTTGGCGAGCGTAGCTCGTAGGGGGCCGAGCCCCCTAGTGTTAAAAAAGGAAAATAATATTGATTACAATACAAATAGAAAGGTTTAAATAAAAATAGTTTAAAGAGGAATGTCATATTCACCTTGAGCTAATAGAGATAAAATAATTACTAATTTACTAAAAAAGGTGCTTAAAATTTATTAGAACCATTCTACTGCTTATATATTTATCATAAAAACTGAAAATCATTGATGTTCAAAATATATGTAAAAAGATGTCGCATTAACCTCGAGATATTTCAATCACAAACGTGATCATTTTCAATGGAATATGTTTACTAGAATTTCCTTTTTACTGTGATATTTTATATCAGGTTTGAAGATGGGTGATTCCATTAATCTTTGGGAGTATATATTAAGTTCGTGCGGATGCTTATGTTGTTGATATTTTCCAAAATATTTATCCATATCTCAGGCATGTCATAAGATAAAACATCATGACACGCGCTTTTCGCTTTAATAGAATTTTCTAATGATTCTCTATTTTTTAAAGTATCATAATTCTCTGAAGGTATTGTTGTTTTTGTATTTTAGAAAGCTACTTTTATATTCTGGTTTTGATGTATTCTCCATAGTGCTGTAGATCAGGGCTGTCCAACGCGGCGCCTGCTGGAGCCGTGGCGCAGTTTGGACGTCATCTTGGCGCTCTTTTGAAGGTTTCATGTGGCTATAGGAAACATTCCTACTATTATCCTATACGGCTACTATTTTCCTGATAGTATCATAATTCTCTGAAGGTATTACAGTTTTTCTATTTTCGAAAGCTATTTTTAAAACCTGGCGTTGATGTAATCTTGATATCGTTTTAGATCCGGGCTGTCCAACGCGGCGCCATCTAGAACCATGGCGCTCTTTGAAGGTTTTCTTGGCGCCCTTTTGAAGGCTTCCTGGGGTTAGCCTCCCCTCCTTAATTTAGATGAGTTTTTCATGTGGAACTGTACGATTTTCATTGAGCTCGGTACACAGGATTATTCTGATAAGGCGCTTCCCGGATTAGATTTGGAGGTTTTCATTATTTAAATATTAATTTGGAAAAAAGGGGGTTGCTAATCCCCCGTCATTTATTTTTTAAGGGCATTATCCTTTGAAATAACAGTATAATATACAATTAGTGTGAATAGCCTGTGAGCTCAATGCCTTCAGTTTAACTGTGCACTTTCTTTTTTATTTAGTATGTTAGGATGTAAAATGTAGAAAAATAATCACGCCTATCCCTCCTCCTTCATACACAAAAGTTCAGCCTCTTTTTTTTTCTTGTTATTGCTGATGATTTTTCGCTGGCCCATTGCTGTTTTAAAAGACGGTTACATGTGTGTCGTTTTCTCTCCTAGACATTTGAAATTTGAGGCGATTTGTCTTATTTAGTTTTTTTTTTTTTTTTTAATCACGTTAAATTTGTGAGAAATGATTTCGATCAATGAAATATCTCCCAGGGTATCACTTTCAAACCACCCATGGATTGGTCACTAAATGCCTGTGTTTGTTTTTGTACATTTCATAACGACATATTTGCGCCTCCAAAATAAATGAAGGGTTATTTTTCTACCTTAACAAAAGATGACAATATCTCTCATTATAATTTTCTTTTAATTATAAGCAAGATTAAAATTTCTGGTTCTTCCAACACCAAATATGTTTGACATAGCCCGTCGCACCTAAATATATAATTAGAAATTTAATATGAATTATATTTTGTTTTTTGTTTCTTTTTTACACGTATCTCCAGTTTCACAGTGGTCTTATGACTTCTAATCCGTTAAGCATTGCATGTGTGTATTCCTACTACTACTGTAGATAATTTTGTTGCAAGTTTTCAGCCGTGTTAACAATGGCACCCTTCGTTTGAAAGGTCGGACAGGCCTGCCGTAGATAGTTGGTTGAATTTGAAGTCCCTAATGAGATGACCTAATCTTTCTTTAAACTTTCGAGCACTCATCCTTATGTTTGTTAAAACTTTATGTTTTTCTGTACTAAACGTGATAGAGTAGACTTCTGCGATTTCGTTGTAGGGTATCGGATCAATTTTTCTGTGAATTATGGGAAAGTAGGGAAATGACGCTCAAGGGTAATCCCGCTCACCAAATATCTCTAAACAGAATAGAATTGAAAGCGTGCGATCGGTAACGACACCTAGCGAACTTCATTCTATGTTCCCAGTAAGGACTTCGTTCCCGTCGGGAGGAAAGTATTTTTGTGTCCTCAAGTTATTTGTTTGAAGTTGTTTTATTATAAAATTCTACAACATCTAACTTGAAGGTAAGTGTACACTCGTATTTACAAATATTAATTTACTCATTATGTCTAAAAAATATATTCATTTTTCTGTACTCTCATGCTTTTATTTATTTTTGTAGTGCGTTGTTACGCCAATATAATACAATAAAACCCAACATGGCGATTACGGTTCTTGGCGCTCTCGTGGAATTTCAGAAGTAGTGTTGCCAGTGGGCAACTTTTTTAAAATTCAAAAAAGTTGATTGACACCACATTTTTTGAAATTGTAAAATTTCCCTGTTTTCGCCTTAATTAATATGTCATTAAACAAGGAGAATTATAGGATTTCTAAAAAGTGGTGAAAATCAAAAAACCTAAATATAAAAAAAGTAGCGCACTATATGTCTAACACAATATGTGTAAAGTGGTTGCAAAAAGTTTGCAGTGGTGCGAACAACTCACACAACTATATATTTGATTTTTGTATTACTTAAAAGTTGTATTCAAACTCTGAGCGCAATTACCCTACTAGGTCGGGCATTACCGCTCAATCAATGGTAATTTAAATAAAACTATAAAAAAAATTCCCAAAACTTTTATGAAAATTAGTTGATTGCAAATTGTTCCTTATGCTTTGGAATTATACTTCGTTAACCCGGCGTTACTCGCGCCGGGCTTCCGAGGCCCGAACAGTTTTTTAACGCTCCGTAAACCCTACCTCTTATTGCTGAAATGGGCCGCACCCAGTCTAGCTGAGTTCAATGTCACCTTCGACACTAAGGAAGTGTTTTCGGAATCTGGGAGCACGGCAGTGCGTCCGCCAAGTTCGCACAAGCCGTAAGCTACCTTTTCCTGAACCATTTCGGCATACTTTTCACCCCCTCATAACGTCGTTTTAGGGAGAGATATAGAAATTTTTCTTTTATACACATGTTCGTATGGTCAAACTGAACTAAAATTCCACGATTTCATGTTTCTATATTTAGTAGTTTTCGAAATATTAAATTCCGAAAAAGCGCTTTTTTGTCACTGACTCACTTCGCATCATCAAATAACTAAGGTACTTCTAAAAGTCGTAGAATAACGAAATTTCACAAGTAAGTCGGGTTTGTAGCACAATTAACCAGAAAAATCTGAAAACACAGAATTTCCGCATCTAAACCCTTCAAACAGGGGGTGTTCATTTGGCCGTAAACAGTTCAATTGTGCCAATGTTGGTCGCCAAAACTCGATTCCAGAGTTTTGAAGAGAGTCACGTGATTTCAAGCAGAATAACATTTTATATATATGTTTTTCCAAAGATGTTTGTTAAGTAGAAAAAATGAATATACCTAAAAGTTTTAATCAGTATGGGTTATGATATATTTACGATATTAAAACAATAAAACATTTAACAAAATATAAACCGCAATTCGGTACGTTTCCGATATAGTAGCCTTGGCGAAATACAGAAAATACCCTTGACGAGAAAAGAAATTTGATGATAACGTATTTTCTGGCAACCTATTTACTTTGTCATATATACACAAGCAATTTTTTCAATATGTATACAATTTATTTAATGTAAGGAACCCGTTTATTTATTTTTATATACCAACATAAATAATTTGTACATAAAAAATAATATTTTATACATGTATAAATACAATTTTTATATGTATATTAATACATATATAAATAACATAAAAGTTCGACAGGTTTGTTTTCATAGTTGTTTATATCATTTGGCAACATATCTCAGTTTCTAAAGTCCGACTTGCGCCAAGATTTTAAAAAAATGCCAAGGTCCCTATAGTGGAAAAATATCCTAATTCCATATGAAAATTTAAAAATCTCCTTTTAAGTAAATGAAATGTGTAACTAATGATCTGTCCTTAACGATGTGTGACAGATGCGGCGTCTGAAGTCCGCTTCTAATGTTATTATATTGTATTATTAGCCTATTTACTGTTAATTTATTGTTAATTTGAAATCTGTAAAAGAAAGATTATAGTTATAGATAAGATATGTTGGTCGCCAAAACCCGATTACAGAAAATTAGCCTGTTAGTAAAGGTGTTACATGATTTCAAGCTCAATGAATTTTTATATGCTTTTACAAAAATCTTAATAAGGCAAATCTTTCAGTTTATCTGTCTATCTTTCTGTCTTTAACTTCCTTAAAAAAATTTGGTGCTTGTTAGTTATCCCGTCGACCAAATTACTGTCGCCAAATTGTAAGATTAAATGCCAATAATGATTGATCGTAAATGCCATATTCACTTGACTAATACGTGTTTACGTCATCAATGATTTTTATTTCGACGTTTTATTAGTATTTTTATTAATGTTATAATAATTTAATTGTTCTTTCATTATTTAAAATAAAAATTCATGTTAATTTGTACGATTTGGCGAGTGGTTTTGCAATTTATATAATTTGGCGAAATTGGTCGACGGGATAACTAACAAGTACCACAAATTTTATTAAAGACCGGGAGGCGTCTGTATAGATCATCACCTCATCGAGTTAACGGCTGAAATTTTAGGATTAGTTAAATATCGATTAGCGTATTGAAATGTAACTGCTCTGCCAAGTCATATCTTTGTGGAAACCACCTACAGACCCGATTTTATGGGTTAATTGGTGGATTTTCCATTGCGTTTTCCTGCACCCATTCCTCCATGTTTCCAAACTTTTGGATGCAGGAAAATACAATAGTAAACCTATCAGTTAACCACTAAAATTAGGTCTTCAGGTGGTTTCTACAAAGATATGACTTAACATACTAGTTGCATTTAAATATGCTAATCGAGTTTTAACTAATCCTAAAATTTCAGCTGTAAACTCGATGAGGTGATGGTATGTGCAGACGCCTCCCGGTCTATTATAAATGTCGGAATTCTAATCTCAATAGCACTCTGGTCAATCTGGCAATTATTCCTACTATTTATGGAACAATATTTCTTTCAGTACGTTTTAGTGATGTTAATGAACTTATGCATATGCATCATACATATTATACATGTGCATATAATACGTAATACATTTGATTCATACATTTATAGATATGTATATAATACATAATACATTTGCATCATTACGACGTCAGAATAAACATAACATTTTACGTCGCCAGATTTGAGAATTGACATGGTAAATTACCAACTTTGGCGACACTTCGCTAAATGTCGCCAAGCTTGGTGAATATTTGACGCTAGTTGCTATTTTTCAATGAGTTAATTATTAATGCGAGCCATCCATTTTTATTTTTCCGCATATCATCTGAATAGTTAAATGATATAACGTACTAATATTTCCAAAGTGCTAATAGTTTCGTCACTGCCCAAAAGCTCTACTATTGTTATTATATTGTACTGTTATTATACTTACTGTGACTATGTTGTTAATCTTTACACCGCTAAAACTTCTGTATTATATAAAGAGAATTTACGGAAACTATTAAAGCATTGAAACTGCCAGTTCTTATGATTATTATAATTCTATATTATGTAACCTGTTAATCGATATGTGCGTTAGAACGAATCTTCTATAATCCGGTTCCTCGCATTTTAGTTTTCAAGTTTCGAATAAAGTTAGCTAATATCTTAAAACCATGGCACATTGACTAATTCTTCAACACGATCAGATGAGAAGAATGTTAGATTTTCAATTGGATCATGGCAGTGAGCCGGTAGACCTTCTATTCTTCCGTAATCGAGTCTATTGAAAAGATTAACGTGAAACAAAATTATATTAGCATCAATATGGTTTAATGCAAATGCAGATATTGTCAAGGGATTTCATAAGGACCACTTCACTTGTACCCAGTCGTATCAGTTAAAATACAACAATTGGCAGTGAGCCCAATTAGAAAATATTACTTAATAGATTAAAATTTTCCGCATTAGAGAACGAATCGTAACTGCTAAGGAAACATGCATAACTGAGATAGGAGATATTTGTCACGAAAGATGAAATACATAACAACAAAAAATATATGATGTGCTTCCATGATCGTAAAGAGTTCTTGATTTCTCTATCAAAAGCTTCGGACTTGGCGAAAGAATGGGCAAGTAAATTAAATTATGAATAACAGTAACATGATGCAACGTTTAACATGGAATTAATACGGTAAATACTGCTTGCTAGAGGCGGCTAGTACTTTTATACAAAAAGAATAAAGTATACATTTGTAAAGCTCAATAAAATAAATTTAGGTATTTTTATGTTAGTCGGGCGTAAGTGGCAAATCGCCAAATACTGTTCCCAACTCCATTGTTCATATTGCATTCATTTCATTTAAAGATATATACTTTTAAGTCATCTCATTTAAAATAGATTCATTTCCCTCATTTTATTTAGTAGAATATTTAACATAGAAATAAATAAATAAATAAGAAATAATAACATAAACCAAAATATTTTATTTAAAAATCAAAGCATTTGTTTCTAATTTACACATGTGAAAAATGAAAACTGCTATTGGCGAAAAAACAAAAGTCTAATGAGGAGATTTGCTCCCGGCTAACATAAAAGTACCAAAATTTAGGTTTTTTCATATTAAAATAGTTTAGAATAACAAAACATGCAAAAAGTAGTGATATCCCAACAAAAAGTTTTCGGTAAAAAAAAAAAAAAAAAAAAAAAAAAAAAAAAAAGCGGCAAGTTCTCCTTTATGTTTCGGCCAGAAAAAGTAGTGATATCTGAAGTTCGCACAAGTTAAAAGCCAAACATCCAAAATCTTTCATTGAAAATGGCTTCCTGCGACTTGGCCGTTAATGCCTTCCAGAGAGTTTTTCAAAATTTAAAATATGTACAAATGAGCTACATGCCAACTACTATTTTTGATTATTTTAGGCATTTTGTGACACAGAGTACAGAAATAAAATACACATTTGAAAAAAGCATTTAAACAACTTCAGTCTATTTAAATGCTTAGAAGTTAAAAATAACAAAATACTTGTATTCAGGAGATAATATCCCTAATTGCTGAAACATAATTAGTATCAGCTTTTAACAGTTTATAAATCGAATACACAAGATTTCAATATTATACAATAAAATGCAATGCAACATATTGTGAGATTTGAAGTAAGTAAATTTTGTTTTATTTCTTGGGTTTTACGTTAATAACTTTAGCTTTAGACCGTACAAAATGGCAATTAAACCACAAGTGAACTAAATGATCTCTAATCAAAACTAATGTTTGTTGAAACTGAATGGTAGTTATCAGAAATCTTTTGCTTATAATGTCTTTATGTGAATTTGCCTCTTTGCATTCTAATATTTCTTTTAATATTTAAATAATTCATAAATGCGTAATTTCGAATCATTAATTCTGAAATGCTGTAGAAGGCATTAACGGCCAGGTCGCAGGAAGCCATTTTCAATGAAAGATTTTGGATGTTTGGCTTTTAACTTGTGCGAACTTCAGATATCACTACTTTTTCTGGCCGAAACATTAAGGAGAACTTGGCGCTTTTTTTTTCTTTTTTTTTTACCGAAAACTTTTTGTTGGGTATTGTTTTATTCCGTTTGGAGGAAAACTTGATTTTCGGGTCTCTCAGGCCCGACGCGAGTAAACGTGTCTCTCATTTCGAGTTTGAAGTGCATCAATTTCGGAGCACAATATGGCTCGCAAATTAACGTATAATGAAGAAATGGAATGATTACGCAAATTGTTAGAAGTATCGACGGATGAGGAATCTATCGAAGAAAATGATGCATTTTCTGATTGCGATGAAATGTTTAGTGCGCATGATACATCGTCGGAAGAAGAAATCGAGTCTGATGAAGAGGATGCTATTGAATCTAATTCAGATGATTGTTTTACTGGAAAAGATGGAAAGACGATTTGGAAGAAAACAAAATTTTCGAACTTTAGCACGAAATATTATTTCAAAATTACCAGGAAATATTGGAGAGGCAAAAGACGTAACTTCCCCTATTGAGATATAGAATTTATTATTGGATGAAAACATCTTGAATACGATTATCACCTGTACAAATATATATATATTGACACTATCAGTGGCAATTTTCAGAGGGAACGCGATGCCAATAAAACGGAACACTCTGAAATCAAAGCCTTTATTGGATTACTGTATTTATGTGGTATACATAAATCATCTCATGTGCATGTAAGAGATTTATGGCGCACTGATGGAATAGGACTAGAAATATTTCATAGGACCATGTCTCATAATCATTTCTTATTTCTTATAAGATGTATAAGATTTGATGATGTTAGAGATAGGCAAATAAGAAAAGAAAAGGACAAATAAGGTATGTTTTTGATTCATTTGTGCATAACTGCCAGAAGTTGTACATACCTGGATCGTATGTTACAATTGATGAAAAACTCGAACCATACAGAGGACGTTGTTCATTTCGTCAATACATGCCGAAAAGTCAGCTAGGTATGGGATAAAAGTTTCGCTTTTGTTGATGCAAGATCTTTCTATTCATGCAAGTTAGAAGTTTATACAGGTACTCAGCCCCAAGGTCCGTATCACGTAAATAACACATCAGTTGAAGTCGTGACAAGGTTAACAGAAAACTTAAATTCTGGGAGAAATGTAACAGTCGACAACTGGTATACTAGTTATGAACTTGCGAAATATATTCTTCAGAAAAACATTACTCTAGTGGGCACCATAAGGAAGTACAAGAGAGAAATACCGAAAGAGTTTGTGAACAATAAAAATCGCAAGGTGCATTCATCCTTGTTTGCATTCCAGAAAGACATGACTTTAGTCTCGTATGTTCCTAAAAAAAAAAAACAAATTTGTTAACATCTTATCCACAATGCATAATGACGACGCTATTGACCAAACAACAGGTGAGGCAAAAAAGCCTGAGATAATAACGTTTTATAATTTGACGAAATGAGCTGTTGATGTGGTGGACCAAATGTCAACAGCGTATTAAACTGCAAGAATCAGCAACATATGGCCGATGGTTTTATTCTATACAATCTTGAATACTGCTGCAATCAATTCTCGAGTATTACTCCAATGCTCAAAATATCCATTCTTAGAGCACAAGAAGCGTAGTCATTTTTTGAGAGCTCTTGCAACGGATTTGCTGAAAAAGCACACAGCGAAGAGAAGCACTGTAACATGTCTACCTCGACATTTGCAAGAAAAACTAGCTTCCCAAAACCCTCCTGCTAACAAAACAGAAAGTTGCTGAGAGAAAAAGGTGCTATATTTGCCCAAGCTCAAAGGACCTAAAATCTAAAATAAGTTGTATAAAATGCGAAAAAAATGTCTGTGGTGAACATTCTGTTTTTACGTGTATCAATTGTACATAAAATTTGGTAAGTTTTTTTTTATGATTCTATACACATATTAATTAAAATTACTACTCTAAACAGTGTCTTAAATTATGTTGTTAGTTAATGCTTAATATGGTGTTTAATGCCCTGCGTGACATATAAATCCGTAAACGGGCCTCGCAGGCCCGGCGCGAGTACATTCGTGCGTACGATTAGCGCGAGTAACGCCGGGTTAATAAATTATTGATTTTTTTATCCAAATTTGATCAGCTATTCATGTTTTCCCTTAAGTGAGCACCATTCCCCTACTTTGCCCTAAATCTTTTAACATTGTTGATGGTTTAGCTAATAAATTAATATCAAATTACTTTAAGGCATACTACAGTTTTATTATAATTTTTGTACGTATTCGAAAATATAGAATCCCAGTTCGACTTTTCATTTCTATTTCATCAATTAATTTATTTATGTGTTGATGGGGAAATCCGTTTCCGATTGCGATTCGTTTGATTTTATCCATCCCATTTTGCAGATCCTTTTCACTGAAAATATCAAAGGTTTGCCTTATATAAAATCTATGGGCAGCAAGTTTATAGAGGATGTTTTAAAAGTCTCTGAACATTTTCATGTTAAAACGTATTATAATGATCACTTTGTTTTCCAGGTTATTTAAAAAATATTTGCAATAAAATATATGGATGGGAAAAGATGGGAAAAACCAAAACAAAGATCTATGGACCATTTATGTTTTCGAAGCAAACAATTACAGGGAACATCTACCTTGATATGATGCAAATTTGTTTGAAGCCGCAATTTGAAACTGATGGGATAAAACATAATTGTTTTCCAGAAAGACGGTGCACCACCCCAATTCGCACGAATTGTTTGAGAATACCTGCATGCACAATTCGCCGATATGTGGATAGAGCGCGCCTCACGAAGACTTTGAGTTCCGTAGTCTTCTGACTTAACACTCCTTGACATATTTGTATGTGGTTAATGAAATCGAAGGTGTACGCAGTGAAAATCCACGTAATTGGACAACTAAAACAACAAATAACTGATGCAGCAGCACAAATAACACCACATATGCTTGCAGATGTATTTCGCGCCACCCAAGAAAGGTGAAGCTTATGCTTAGACTTACAGGGCAAATACATTGAAATGCATTGGTTATACCTTTTACTTCTTATTTGTACTAACAAGTTCTTTATTTAAAAAAAAACTCTTTCAGGAAAATGTGAAGAGACTTCTGAGACAGTTTCAGTCATTAGAGATTGTGTTATTCGATCTGCAATGATTTTCGTGCGTTTTTCTTTCTATTTTCCCTTCATGTACGATTTTTATTAACTCTGTATCCAAATATTGTAAAACCCTTTTATTTTCTGATGTTTTTGTGATTTGGAATCATAGTATACAAACATTAAATATGTTTTATAAAAAAAGAAATAAAAATAATGGATTAGACACGAAGATTCATTTCACATAATATATGGAAAATAAGGATTTATTACCATATCTGGATACAAAACTAATAAACTGTAATAAAATTGTTTTCTTTACCATTGACAGTAAAGAGATTTACAGCATATGTCCAGTCAAGTAGTCAAACTAACGGGGAACTGGGGAACCTCTGTGCTTTCAGAGCCAAATGTGCAATTTATAAATCCTGGTAATTTAAAAACTATTTTGAATGAGTAAATGCTGGCAATTATTTTAAATAACAGCCCTTTAAGCAAGTAAAAATATTTTAAATATTAGTTCAAATTTATTAATCATGTTTTTAATTTGTCCGCAGTGTTAGCTGTAGTTTAATAGCTGAAGTCAGAAAATACTTATTGAAAAAACTAGCTTATATTGTTTTGTAAAATGGTTCATAATGTGAATAATATAAAGTTTTGGGGTCCAAAATTTTGCTAACTGTTGCAGACTAATGTATGCAGCAATTGGTCATCACCTCAAAGAATGATGAGATTTGTAATTGATAACGTTACGCTGGATGCTTCCTAAATTATTCTGAAATTTGAAAATATCTGGGCACATTGTTTTATTTACATTTGTACAACGACAATTATGATCTCAATTTTGAAAAAGGAACTTATAATAAAATGCCTATATTACTAGATTTTCAAATATTTAAATGCGCATAATATTTACTTAGGATGAGCAGAACACAAAATTTCAGTTTAAAGTCAATATGAATACATGTAAAAGCCTGATGTTGCCCATTAAATTTTATTACTCAGTAATCTCGCATTTTCTCTGTGATTAAAAAAGATTTTATAGCTACAGAGTAATAGAATTTGAAGATTTCAATTGATAAGTAATGTTTATGACGGTATTATAAATCGATGAAGTTTAGATGCAAACATTACTTTTCATTTATTTTACCTATAATCACAGGATTATTTATACTTTTCATTTAATACATAATATATAATACACATCAACATTTATTGCATTCTTTTAAGAAATCATTTAATCGAAATTTGTTCATATCAAAACGATAAGAAAGGTAATAAAAATGTATGGAAACTATTACTTTGTGATTTAATTTTAATGAATTTTGTTGAAACTCTTATATCAAAGATAGTATGATATCTGATAGAACATGAAATTTCAAAATTGTTACAATAAATTCGAATAAAATGCAATTCCTTTTCAGAGGAGTAAGATTCCAAAAATTTGAAGAGATGTGGTTTATGTAGTTTCTTATAGTTTATGGTATAATAAAAATGATCTATTAAGTGATTTAAATTATTAAACAAAAAATATTTATTTACTTATCTCTTTATTTATTTTAGTAACTATTTTACAGCAGTATTTTCATTGGTTATTACATTGGTTATGCATTTTAATGCAGGTAATAACTTGGAAACCTTGATTGGTATTTGAGTATGTGAGTTCACAAAATTAAAACTATTTTTTTAATAATCATTTAAAAATTATTCTTATCAATTATCTGAATAAAGTAAAATTACTTTATCTCAGCTCTTTCTATTATGTAATTTTAACAATAATAAAAACTACACAATCAAGAATTTAAAAATTGTGTTGTTTGAAAATCAAAACAATATGCACTTTGTTAAACTGAGCTATTTTATCAACTTCTTAATTAATTAAACTCAATTACAATAATTTGTGATAATTCTGATGCATAATATTTAATTTTAATATTATAAATAGGCGTTAATCATTCTTTTCTTAATATAGGTACGCGTGTGTGGCGTAATATATGACAGGTGTGTTGAGGTCTCACCTCACTTGATCAGTATAAAGTGAGTTCCTAGCTTAGGGCGCAGGATTAGTATTTACGCGAACGTTCTCGGGTACTGATAATGAGATCTTTGATTTAAATCGCGGTAGAGCCAATTCAATCTCTATTTTAAACATGCACTATCTGTTTGGAAAAGACAATTTTATGCAGTATAAATTATAACAGTAGCAATTTTGAGCTATTACTGTATGTAATTCATTAGATATTTTCAACCTTTTTGAGTAAAATTCGCATGTCACGGCAATTCTGCTAGATAATAATCTCCTTATTTAATTTTATGTTATAAAGTAAGGCAATTTTTTATATTTTAAAATAGTAGAAATTTCTTTAGCATCGTGATGCAGAACGAAGACACCTAGATACATACTTTTCGTTCATGTTTACGTAAACTTTCATCCCAAAAATAGATAATTGATGCGTATCGATGAAAAATCCTGCGACAATATAGGTCTATGAATTCTTTTACCGGCTTTTTTACCTAAGACGATATGATTACGGTAATTAATGAAAAAACTGGTAAAAAAATGTCCTTTTACATATAAAAGTGTTTACTCCAATATTCACAGAACCTTTATTTAACTTCAGTCATGTTAGGCAGACGTCTAGAAATGCTTGAAAAGCTATTCAAATATTTTCTTTATTGCATCGAAATTCACATTGCAGGTCATCTTTACAGCAACTAAGACTGTCAAATATTTAAAATATTACATGGTGTATTCTCTTATTTTCACTATTTTCGACAAAAATTGTTACATATGCTTTATTTTGGCAAAATTAATTTCAGGTTATCTATCTACATCTCATCCAATTTTTCTATAAAAAATTTCCTTTTACTTTTGAAATGTGCTTTGCTGGAGCATAATACCATCCATGTACAGTCGTGGGAAAAAAAAAAAGAAAACACACCCTACTAACTCCTTAACAAATTATCGTAGAAGAAAGTTACTGTTACTGAACGATTGGAAATAAAGTCTACTTTTAAATGATGTATATAAAATTTGCTTGAGGGGCTATCTACATATTAAAACAAACCCAAACTTCATTTTTTTTCAATGGCAATATCCAGTTTTAACAAAATATTTCAAATCTTCGGTTCAAACTATGCCTAGACACAAACTTTCAAGTCATTTGAATGATACGTTTTACAATTATAAACATTTAAAATTTAGTGCCTCTAATATTAAAATACTTTTTCATCTTTTTATTTATATCTCCTGAAATTATGCTGCTAATGTGTTAATTTTTTGTGTAGCAATAATACTAATATACCCAAACATAAATACGTTGAATTTGCAATTTTTATAATTTTATGATATGAATTGTAATTTATAAAATTAATATTCGAATAAAATATGTATTGCAATGCACAATTTTTTGATGGATTTAGAGTTATTAAATACTACTTTTTGGAAATCCAAAATTTCACATTGTCGAAAAAAGCGAAATTTTACAGATCAATTTCTAATAGCGCATAAAAGTTGCCTTTTGTAATTAGAAGAATAACGGAAAATTATTTCTGAAGTCGGTTAACATCTTTAGGTCGCATGTTGCACTTGAATGTTTGAAAATGTGATGAAAAGTGACGATTTTTTAAATTAATGATGAAAATTAAAAATATTCGGAGCTACTTCTGAGTGCATAAATGTCACCTTTTGGTATTAGAAGAATAACTCAAAAAATTATTTAAAATCGGTTAATATCTTTAGGTCGCGCGTTGCACTTGTATTTTGGAAAATATAACCAAAATTGACAAATTTAGAAATTACATGATAAAAATTTAAAAGCCTATTCAGATCTACTTCTAATAGTTCATAAAAAAACACATTTTTAAATTAGAAGACTAACATATAAACTGTTTAAAATTGATTAATATCTTTAGGTCGTTTCATCGCACTTGACATTTGGAAAACATTGTCAAA
Organism: Maratus speciosus; assembly: GCA_963932465.1. Lineage (NCBI taxonomy): Eukaryota > Metazoa > Arthropoda > Arachnida > Araneae > Salticidae > Maratus > Maratus speciosus. The sequence goes on along the minus strand of OZ010795.1, from coordinate 409,701,145 downwards.
AATAGCATATTTCTGCCATACAGGCGCCGCGTTCAAAATATTTTGGTCATGTAACTACTATAGCTAGAACCGGTAGAGATAGTTTTAGAAGTGTTGTTTTATATCTGTCTACCCCTCGGGATTGCACTAACACTCTAAAGCGAAAGCTGAGTTCCCGAGGTGGTCCAGGCTGTCGCTGGTAAGATTATCTCCTTAGATGATGTCGTTGTAGTTGCATGTGTCGCCACTTCTATTAATACGATATAGAAAATAAGGGGATATTTGAAATTTAGAAATGCCCATATGTAGCCCTTTAATTGGTTTATTTGCTTTTTTCCTTTCACTGAATTACCTTTCAGGAGATTGCTTCAACATATTGATTTAAAAATCACAGAACCGGTATTATTTTCTGGTCCTAAAGGTACACAGTTAAGAAATTGCAGCAAACTGCACAGTCAATCTACTGTTTTTATAGGTAACAGTTATTAACAGTATTTTATTATTATCGTGACCATAATATGGTCAATAATACGGTCATAATACGTTAACAATATAGTCAAGTAACCGTTATTTACAAAAAAGGTCAAATGATTAAGCGGTTTGCTGCCGAGTTTTAACAGTGTCAGCAACTACCTGGCTTTTATAATACTATTTGTTGTCATATTTCAATTAATCAGTCGCAATAACCCAACAATGACTTTTAAAAAACCAAATGACTTCATTTAAGATTTAGAATATATATCTTATGTAAATATTCAACGCTGTGCGGCATGCTTCTATTCTGTTAATCTTTCTGTCCATAATCGAAGATTGATTTCTCACTAAAAACGCGAACAGAACTCTCAGACTGTATGGATCCATTGAAACCCTATCAATGAATTGAATGAGACAATGGGATGAACAATGAATCAATGGGACACAAAAATCTCTCTGAGCTTGTTCTGTGCAGTATGGGAGGTGAAGTAACCTTGCAGGTAGACCAGTCATTAAGTTATGAGTAATCGTGAGCACTAAAATTTAACTTGGAGTCACAAAACCTCGCGCAGTTATTTTTATTTATGTTAATTTAAAAATTTTAAATTTTGGTCATGTTTTCCAAAATACAAGTAAAATGCGTGACCTAAAGATATTAACCGATTTTAAATATTTTTTCTGTTATTTTTCTAACACCGAAAGGTGACTTTTACGCTCTATTAGAAGTAACTCTGAATATATTTTTTAAATTTTTCATCAATTTCAAAAACCGTCACTTTTCATCTTATTTTCAAAAATTCAAATACAATATGCGACCTAAATATATAATGCGATTTCAAAAATATTTTTTGCGTTATTCTTCTAATTACAAAAGACAACTTACTATTACAAGTTTATATGTAGCTCTATTACAACTTGATCTGAAAAATTTCGCTTTTTTTTTTTTTTTTTTTTTTTTGACCCACCGTAATGTACAGTGCTATCCACTGTTACTACTATTTGGATAGCATTTTACACATTCTACGTTTTAATCCTTTGGATATTTTAGACTTTAAAAATCTTTTCTTCGAAGAAATTTTTTTTTAATCTAATTACATCTAATATTTAGATTTAATTAGATCTAATTAAAACAATGATTTAAAAACTTTAATGAAGCATATATCTTTTTTCTATAGTATTTATCATCTTTCAAAAGAACTATTTTAAAATCTCGAATTAGGAAACACAACATTTCGCTGATGAAGGATACTTTACAACATTTACTTTTTGTATATCATATGCTCGATCTTGAAAAGTAAATGAATATTTGATGTATTAAATAAATTGTGGAATACATGTTTTTTATATTTCCCTGACATATATACTTTTTTTTCATCTATAATTAGAATCACTAATTTCTTTAAGAGTGCATAAAACGTTTCGTTTCAGTTTCATATACTAATTTACCATTATTTTAAAACATACCGTTAAATAGTTGTATTCTAATTTTTAAGTTAATATCAGCTTTCAACAAACCCAGAGTAAAAAAGATATTCCTAAGTTATTTAAACATTTCTTCATTCCGGTTTAGAAATTGCTGAATGGTATCATCATTTACTTTTGTCATTTTTTGTTTGTGAAGCGCTGACGGCGATCAGTTGTAAAACTTGCCATCCAAATTCATTAAAAAAGTGTTTTTAGTTTCATGAAAGATTGTGTTTTATTTATCCATTTACACTCAAATTTTATTTCCAAAGATAAAATTTGTATACTAATGATTGTATAAATTACACATAGATATCAGATATACAAATATTAATGTGCATTTTACTTTTTAATATTTTGATTTTTTAAAGATGTGTACTTATAATATGCATAGTCAGTGAGACAAAACCGATATTCGCTTCAAATCACTTCTTTTGATATTTTTCATTTTTCTGAAATTCAAAAACTAGTAAGGCATGAATTGCTTGTTAAAAACAAAATCGTTTATCGTAAAAATTAATATATATATATATATATATATATATATATATATATGGATATAATATCCATAAACAACGAATCCAGAAAATTAACATGTTGACCATTGCCATAAGCCTAAACACTCATGTCATATTATACTTAGTTCTAGTTGTAGGTTGGAATCAAAAATTAGTGTATCGCCCTGATGTAAAGCAAATAATGTATCCTTACTTTTTGCGGTTACTTCTCTATATTTTAAATATTTAAAAATTCAAAACATAAAAAAATGTTTAGGTATTGTATTTTTTAACATAAAATCATCTATTGTTAAAAATTACTGCACAAAATTCTAGACATTTAAAGTAAGAAAAAAATAAAATAAATGAGTTATTAACTATTGACTCAGTGAAAATATATTAAAAATATTCTTCCTTCAAATATTCATAAATTATTCATGTCTTCCAGTTTTAACCTTAAAATGAAAAATTGAAATTTTCTTCGTATATTTCACTGATAATCTTTTAAAAAAAACACTAAACTAAAACATTTTCTATTTTAATTAAAATTTGGAAACGGTTTATGAAGACATTTAAAAACTTGCCTGGAGTATACATATACAGTAGGGTGAGCCGAAAAAAACTTTTTTCGATTTTCGATTACGAGTATTGCGGAAAAGTTGCCACTGGTGGAACCAAGTTCACACAAAAAATTTGAGATTTTTTGGACAATTCCTTCATTTGCCGCAAATGACTTGAAGTGTTTCTCAAATGCTGATTTTTGATTTTTTTTTTTTTGGCAAAAATTTTAAAAACGTTAAATTAAATTTATTTTAGCTGAATTTACATGAAATATCATGTTTAGTGTACGAAATGTTGAAACAAGCTCTGATTATGTATTATTTAAAAGTTATGTTTATTTTGAATAAGGTGATTTTTATACCCTTTTCGCGTATGAGTGGGCAAATATAGTAAGTATTGTTTGGTTCATTCGACGGTTACTCTTTTTTGTCTTTATTATGTTCTTTCTATTTCTTTCTATTTTTTATGCGTTCAGAGTCATATATTTGGATACCGGACCACAGCATGTCTTGACAGCAATTCTGGACGGTGAGGAGAATGTTTAGCTGAAGCCAATGAAAACGCGAAAAGTCATCATGCTGAGAGATGGGATTTAATTCTTTTCTGCTTTAAAATTCACATATTCTCAGAAGATTCAAATAGTGGGAACTCTGAAGCAGGCAGTTCGTCTGAATCAGAATTTGAACCAGGGCTTCAAAAGAAGATAACCCCAAACGCATATCCCGTTTCTCAGCAGCGTTCGCTGCATTTAGAACTGGTTGGTATATCAGATAGGGAAATTGTATTTAGAGCTTCATCCATGCTTCAAGATGCAGGAAATGTGACAGCAGAGTAGAAGAATACCGTCATCGATTAAGACAAGATCAGGGGACCAAAAAAAGAAACTTTGAAAGATGATGCAGGAGGAGGACTGTCTTAGAGGATGAAAAATTACAACCATATTCTTTCAGGGTAGAAAAGATAAAAATATATTCATAGAAAAAAGGGACAGGCGCACCGTCGGGAAAAAAGACGAAGCACATATCACTAATGACGTGTGAAAATTTAAGTGTCGCCCTCTATAATCCTATTCCTGTTTCATGGACATCAGAAATTCAAAAAGTAAATATTTGAGTACTCTGTTAACCTAGCACTGATTGGGTTGGTGAAGGTCTTAGATCAAATGGTTTTACCATCTTGTTTGAACAATCAGTTGATATCGGTGTCGGAGTGGAATCTCGTTCGTATGAAGAATACATATTAAATCTTGCTGTTCTCTTCTTAAATTTTTCCAAAGCAGACTTTATTATGGCTTAGAAAATTGTGTAATGATTTTGCTATTTCTCCGCAGTGACCAAAAGGAGGTATCAAGTGACACAGATATTCCGAACCACGTTCAGACAACTTGGAGATATTTGTTTAGCCTTTCTATCAACGATGACGCTTGTCCCTTTTTTCTATGAAGATCGTTTTATTTTTTTTATTTTTTTACATTAAAAAAATATGCTTTTATTTTTTTCTTCCTCCAAGATCTTCCTCCTCCGGTTTCTGATTACCAAGTTTCTTTTTCGGTCTCCTGACCTTGTCTTTATCGATAACAAGATCCTTATTCCCTATTGTCAGAATTCCTGCATCCTGAACACGTATGAAGCTCTTAACGCAATTTATCTATATGATATACCATTTCTAAATGCAGCGAACGCTGTGTGAGAAAGGTATATGCGTTTAAGAGTGTTTTTAGAAGGCCCTGATTCATTTCCTCATACTCATAATGACGGATTGCATTTTCATTGGTTTCAGATCCACATACCCTCTCCTTCCAGAATTGCTGCTGTCAAGACATGCTGTAGTCCGTCGTCCAAATATATGACTCTGAACTCATCGAAAGACAGAAGAAAGAGAGGAGAACACAGTAAAGACAAAACAGAGAAAACGTGGAAACGAACGAAACAATACTTTACAATATTTGCTCACATATCCGCGAAAAGGGCATAAAAATCGCCTAAATCAAAATATATATTGCTATTAAATAATCCATAATCAGAGCTTATTTAAACATTTCTAGCATTAAACATGACATTTCAAGTTAATTCACGTAAAATAAATTTTATTTTTTTTTTAAATATTTGCTAAATAGGTTTAAAAATCAGCATTTGAGCAAAACTTCAAGCCATTTGCGGCAAATAAAGGAATTGTCCAAAAAATCTCAAATTTTTGTGTGAACTTAGTACCACCAGTAACAACTTTTCTGCACTACCCGTCATCGGATATCGAAAAAAGTTTTTTCGGCCCACCCTAGTATACAGTTAATTGAGATTGAAGGAAATGAATTAGAAACTGAAGGGAAATGTATATTATAAAAGTAATTTTGCATTCATATATATATTTTTTAATTTCACATACATGTGCATCTATTTAAATAAAATTCGTTAAATTTTTATTAAACAGATAGAAACTCGATTAAATATCTGTAAATACATTTTTCTTTTACTTCACAAAATAATACATTAGTTTAAAAAAACAATTTGAGAACTTGAACATAACATTTCATTTTAGAATTAAAATTTTCGTAATCATCAATCTCATTAAAAAAATGACTATAAAACAATTAAACATAATAATTTCTATGAAACAGTGACATCAGTATAAGTATATATTTTATTAATTTTTCTTTATTTATTTCATTATTGGATTTCATCATTATTCATAGAAAAAAACAGACTTCTAAACTCATAAATAATTCCATTACTTTTTTGAAGCACAGGATGGTTATAATTAAACTTTCCCTATAAACCGCATCTTACAGCGCAAACGGATGAACGGAATGCAATGAAATTTGCTATATCTAGACACACGGCAGTGTGTCAGCCAAGTTCGCCTGACATAGCCGTGTGTTATTTACACGAACCATTTCGAGCTGTTTTCGTCAAATTTCATTGCTCTAATACTGAAAATCTATGAGACCTACATACTTGTTATACGAAATGTGTAGTAAGGCCACCCTAATTACCTAAAATCCAAAATTTTATAAATAACGCATAATTAGTTTCCGAGATAATGACATTTGAAAATGTCTGATAATCGATAATTTTACCACTGACTGACTGACTGACTGACTCACTCATCAAAAAGATCTCTTATATCTACTGCAGCTACAGACTTCAAATTTGGTGCGAAGTTTGTTTACACTATAAAACTAAGGAAAAAAATCTAAAAATTGTGAAAATCGATGAATTACCCACCTGGGGGTGCCCATTTTTATTTTAACATTACGTCTGTTAGGCGAAATTTTAATTTGCCGTAGGAGGGTACTCTGTTCCGTCGCCAAATACCGACAAGTTTCTCGCCAACATGGCGATATATCGCCAAATTTGGCGACCAAAATTAGTCGCCAAAAGTGACGCCACCTTGGCGATATCTCTAATATTTTGCCAAATTCCCATAGACTTCTATTGTAAACCTATCTACTTACTGGGGGTTTATCTGGGTTTACTTGCTTACAGAAAACCAACAAATTGAGATATTCTGTCCGTCACAGAGCCCGTTCTCAGAAACTATACATGTTGGATACTTGAAATTTTGCATACTTATAGCTGAACACCACACATCATACGACAAATCATAAAATTTTTATAAAGTCGTACATTTAACCCTTTGGCTCCTACATGTGTATTTTAAACAATTCTTTCTAAGTGAGCCCCTAATTAGGTTGGAGGCGTGAAATTTTACAGGCTTATAGCTGAATACCTCACATCAAACGACAAATCATAAAATTTTGAAAGAGTCGTACATTTAACCCTTTGGGCTCCCACATGTGTATTTTAAAAAGATAATTTCCAAGTGAGCCCTAATTAGGTTGGAGGCATGAAATTTTGCATACTTATAGCTGAACACCTCACATCAAATGGCAAACCATAACAGTTTGAAAAAGTCGTACATTTAACCCTTTGGGCTCCCACATGTGTATTTTAAACAATTCTTTCTATGTGAGCCTCTAACAAGGTTGGAGGCGTGAAATTTTGCATACTTATAGCTGAACACCTCACATCAAATGACAAATCATAAAATTTTGAAAAAGTTGTAAATTTAACCCTTTTGGGTCTCACATGTGTATTTTAAATAATCCTTTCTAAGTGAGCCTCTAATTAGGTTGGATGCGTAAAATTGTACATACTTATAGCTGAACACCTCACATCAAACGAGAAATCATAAAGTTTTGAAAAAGTCGTACATTTAACCCTTTGGGCTCCCACATGTGTATTTTAAACAATTATTTCAAAGTGAGCCTCTAATTATGTTGGAGGCGTGAAATTTTGCATACTTATAGCTGAACACCTCACATCAAACGACAAATTATAAAATTTTCAAAAAGTCGTACATTTAATCCTTTGGGCTCCCCCATGTGTATTTTAAACAATTATTTCAAAGTGAGCCCCTAATTAGGTTGGAGGGGTGAAATTTTGCATACTTATAGCTGAACACCTCACATCAAACGAGAAATCATAAAATTTTGAAAAAGTCGTACATTTAACCCTTTGGGCTCTCACATGTGTATTTTAAACAATATTTTCTAAGTGAGCCCCTAATTAGGTTGCAGGCGTGAAAATTTGCATACTTATAGCTGAACACACATCAAATGACAAATCATAAAATTTTGAAAAAGTCGTACATTTAACCCTTTAGGCTTCACATGCGTATTTTAAGCAATTCTTTCTAACTGCCCCCTTATTAAATTGCAGATTTGAAATTTTGCATACTTATAACAGAACACCTGAGGCTAGGTGACAAATCATAAAATCCTGAAAAAGTCTTACGCTTAACCCTTTGAGCTACCACATATGTATTTTAAGCAATTCTTTCTAAGGGAGCCCCGAATTAAGTTGGAGACATGACTTTTTGCATAGGTATAGCTGAATACCCCTGACCACATGACAAATCATAAAATTTTCAAAAAGTCTTATATTATTTACTCCTCCGGGCTCTAACTTGTGTATTTTAAACAATTTTCCTAACCTCCGCCCTTTTCACCCGGGGAGCACTTTTCCAACTTTTGCCGACACCCCTTTGACCATTCTTTCATATTATGCACCATATTATTCCCAAGTTCGCCTGACATAGCCGTGTGTTATTTACACGAACCATTTCGAGCTGTTTTCGTCAAATTTCATTGCTCTAATACTGAAAATCTATGAGACCTACATACTTGTTATACGAAATGTGTAGTAAGGCCACCCTAATTACCTAAAATCCAAAATTTTATAAATAACGCATAATTAGTTTCCGAGATAATGACATTTGAAAATGTCTGATAATCGATAATTTTACCACTGACTGACTGACTGACTGACTCACTCATCAAAAAGATCTCTTATATCTACTGCAGCTACAGACTTCAAATTTGGTGCGAAGTTTGTTTACACTATAAAACTAAGGAAAAAAATCTAAAAATTGTGAAAATCGATGAATTACCCACCTGGGGGTGCCCATTTTTATTTTAACATTACGTCTGTTAGGCGAAATTTTAATTTGCCGTAGGAGGGTACTCTGTTCCGTCGCCAAATACCGACAAGTTTCTCGCCAACATGGCGATATATCGCCAAATTTGGCGACCAAAATTAGTCGCCAAAAGTGACGCCACCTTGGCGATATCTCTAATATTTTGCCAAATTCCCATAGACTTCTATTGTAAACCTATCTACTTACTGGGGGTTTATCTGGGTTTACTTGCTTACAGAAAACCAACAAATTGAGATATTCTGTCCGTCACAGAGCCCGTTCTCAGAAACTATACATGTTGGATACTTGAAATTTTGCATACTTATAGCTGAACACCACACATCATACGACAAATCATAAAATTTTTATAAAGTCGTACATTTAACCCTTTGGCTCCTACATGTGTATTTTAAACAATTCTTTCTAAGTGAGCCCCTAATTAGGTTGGAGGCGTGAAATTTTACAGGCTTATAGCTGAATACCTCACATCAAACGACAAATCATAAAATTTTGAAAGAGTCGTACATTTAACCCTTTGGGCTCCCACATGTGTATTTTAAAAAGATAATTTCCAAGTGAGCCCTAATTAGGTTGGAGGCATGAAATTTTGCATACTTATAGCTGAACACCTCACATCAAATGGCAAACCATAACAGTTTGAAAAAGTCGTACATTTAACCCTTTGGGCTCCCACATGTGTATTTTAAACAATTCTTTCTATGTGAGCCTCTAACAAGGTTGGAGGCGTGAAATTTTGCATACTTATAGCTGAACACCTCACATCAAATGACAAATCATAAAATTTTGAAAAAGTTGTAAATTTAACCCTTTTGGGTCTCACATGTGTATTTTAAATAATCCTTTCTAAGTGAGCCTCTAATTAGGTTGGATGCGTAAAATTGTACATACTTATAGCTGAACACCTCACATCAAACGAGAAATCATAAAGTTTTGAAAAAGTCGTACATTTAACCCTTTGGGCTCCCACATGTGTATTTTAAACAATTATTTCAAAGTGAGCCTCTAATTATGTTGGAGGCGTGAAATTTTGCATACTTATAGCTGAACACCTCACATCAAACGACAAATTATAAAATTTTCAAAAAGTCGTACATTTAATCCTTTGGGCTCCCCCATGTGTATTTTAAACAATTATTTCAAAGTGAGCCCCTAATTAGGTTGGAGGGGTGAAATTTTGCATACTTATAGCTGAACACCTCACATCAAACGAGAAATCATAAAATTTTGAAAAAGTCGTACATTTAACCCTTTGGGCTCTCACATGTGTATTTTAAACAATATTTTCTAAGTGAGCCCCTAATTAGGTTGCAGGCGTGAAAATTTGCATACTTATAGCTGAACACACATCAAATGACAAATCATAAAATTTTGAAAAAGTCGTACATTTAACCCTTTAGGCTTCACATGCGTATTTTAAGCAATTCTTTCTAACTGCCCCCTTATTAAATTGCAGATTTGAAATTTTGCATACTTATAACAGAACACCTGAGGCTAGGTGACAAATCATAAAATCCTGAAAAAGTCTTACGCTTAACCCTTTGAGCTACCACATATGTATTTTAAGCAATTCTTTCTAAGGGAGCCCCGAATTAAGTTGGAGACATGACTTTTTGCATAGGTATAGCTGAATACCCCTGACCACATGACAAATCATAAAATTTTCAAAAAGTCTTATATTATTTACTCCTCCGGGCTCTAACTTGTGTATTTTAAACAATTTTCCTAACCTCCGCCCTTTTCACCCGGGGAGCACTTTTCCAACTTTTGCCGACACCCCTTTGACCATTCTTTCATATTATGCACCATATTATTCCCAAGTTCGCCTGACATAGCCGTGTGTTATTTACACGAACCATTTCGAGCTGTTTTCGTCAAATTTCATTGCTCTAATACTGAAAATCTATGAGACCTACATACTTGTTATACGAAATGTGTAGTAAGGCCACCCTAATTACCTAAAATCCAAAATTTTATAAATAACGCATAATTAGTTTCCGAGATAATGACATTTGAAAATGTCTGATAATCGATAATTTTACCACTGACTGACTGACTGACTGACTCACTCATCAAAAAGATCTCTTATATCTACTGCAGCTACAGACTTCAAATTTGGTGCGAAGTTTGTTTACACTATAAAACTAAGGAAAAAAATCTAAAAATTGTGAAAATCGATGAATTACCCACCTGGGGGTGCCCATTTTTATTTTAACATTACGTCTGTTAGGCGAAATTTTAATTTGCCGTAGGAGGGTACTCTGTTCCGTCGCCAAATACCGACAAGTTTCTCGCCAACATGGCGATATATCGCCAAATTTGGCGACCAAAATTAGTCGCCAAAAGTGACGCCACCTTGGCGATATCTCTAATATTTTGCCAAATTCCCATAGACTTCTATTGTAAACCTATCTACTTACTGGGGGTTTATCTGGGTTTACTTGCTTACAGAAAACCAACAAATTGAGATATTCTGTCCGTCACAGAGCCCGTTCTCAGAAACTATACATGTTGGATACTTGAAATTTTGCATACTTATAGCTGAACACCACACATCATACGACAAATCATAAAATTTTTATAAAGTCGTACATTTAACCCTTTGGCTCCTACATGTGTATTTTAAACAATTCTTTCTAAGTGAGCCCCTAATTAGGTTGGAGGCGTGAAATTTTACAGGCTTATAGCTGAATACCTCACATCAAACGACAAATCATAAAATTTTGAAAGAGTCGTACATTTAACCCTTTGGGCTCCCACATGTGTATTTTAAAAAGATAATTTCCAAGTGAGCCCTAATTAGGTTGGAGGCATGAAATTTTGCATACTTATAGCTGAACACCTCACATCAAATGGCAAACCATAACAGTTTGAAAAAGTCGTACATTTAACCCTTTGGGCTCCCACATGTGTATTTTAAACAATTCTTTCTATGTGAGCCTCTAACAAGGTTGGAGGCGTGAAATTTTGCATACTTATAGCTGAACACCTCACATCAAATGACAAATCATAAAATTTTGAAAAAGTTGTAAATTTAACCCTTTTGGGTCTCACATGTGTATTTTAAATAATCCTTTCTAAGTGAGCCTCTAATTAGGTTGGATGCGTAAAATTGTACATACTTATAGCTGAACACCTCACATCAAACGAGAAATCATAAAGTTTTGAAAAAGTCGTACATTTAACCCTTTGGGCTCCCACATGTGTATTTTAAACAATTATTTCAAAGTGAGCCTCTAATTATGTTGGAGGCGTGAAATTTTGCATACTTATAGCTGAACACCTCACATCAAACGACAAATTATAAAATTTTCAAAAAGTCGTACATTTAATCCTTTGGGCTCCCCCATGTGTATTTTAAACAATTATTTCAAAGTGAGCCCCTAATTAGGTTGGAGGGGTGAAATTTTGCATACTTATAGCTGAACACCTCACATCAAACGAGAAATCATAAAATTTTGAAAAAGTCGTACATTTAACCCTTTGGGCTCTCACATGTGTATTTTAAACAATATTTTCTAAGTGAGCCCCTAATTAGGTTGCAGGCGTGAAAATTTGCATACTTATAGCTGAACACACATCAAATGACAAATCATAAAATTTTGAAAAAGTCGTACATTTAACCCTTTAGGCTTCACATGCGTATTTTAAGCAATTCTTTCTAACTGCCCCCTTATTAAATTGCAGATTTGAAATTTTGCATACTTATAACAGAACACCTGAGGCTAGGTGACAAATCATAAAATCCTGAAAAAGTCTTACGCTTAACCCTTTGAGCTACCACATATGTATTTTAAGCAATTCTTTCTAAGGGAGCCCCGAATTAAGTTGGAGACATGACTTTTTGCATAGGTATAGCTGAATACCCCTGACCACATGACAAATCATAAAATTTTCAAAAAGTCTTATATTATTTACTCCTCCGGGCTCTAACTTGTGTATTTTAAACAATTTTCCTAACCTCCGCCCTTTTCACCCGGGGAGCACTTTTCCAACTTTTGCCGACACCCCTTTGACCATTCTTTCATATTATGCACCATAGCCTTACATATTTTAGTTCCACTTTTTACCTCCAGGGGAGCCTACTTATCTCTAGTGCTATGGGCTCAATACCCTCGACTAATATATCTACGGATAGTATGTAAAACGGAGTTTCGTTCTGATAGAGGTTTATTTAGAATAGAGTGCGCCCCTTGTTGCTAAATGTGGAACTAACAGATTTTGCAAAAGGATAAAGTGTTTTGAAAGGAATATTAAACGAAACCCTCTGTGCGATCTGTGATCACACTTACCCACTTGTTATTTTCAAAATCATCAGAGAAAAGGATATTTAATTAGTTAAATTTGAAAATCCAGAGAGGCAATGCCCTTCCTCTGCACTGCCTCTTTACCGGCAACCATGGATGAATGATACGTTGTGTGTCATAAGCACATAACTTTATTTTTCACTTTCAGTACTAAAAAGCAGGCCCAGCTATAGGATATTTAATTGGAAATTTTAATATAGGAATTTAATAGGAATTGTTGTTTCAGAAACAATAAAAATTTCGAATCAATGCATTTCGTTTCAAAGCATGCATTCAATGTAGCAGTATTAAAATATAGATTTCAGCCGCAAATTGACAGCCAAATAGTTTGTTGTAGGAAATTTAAATTAAAATTGAATGTTGCTTGGTGAATAAAACAGTCACATGTAAACACATTTAAAAGCATTAAATAAAGTGTCTAAATATATTGTAACTTTACAAAAAGTAATGATATCTAACAAAAACATAACTGTGAGAAAAGGGAGCCAAGTTCTGTAAAGACAATGGCAAGAAAAGAAGTGATATCTAAGTGGGTGCCAAGTTCAAATAAAATTCACTCAAACTTACCTACAGAAGTATTATAGCATTTTTTAAATTGTTTAGAAATAAAAATTATTGATAGCATATTAATAATAAATCTAGAACTTGGCAAGTTTTTGATAAATGTTATGCCTATCAATTTCACGTCTTAATAAAATGATGATGTTAATATTAACAACGATGTCATTATAAAAATATTAATATAGTTATTATTTTAAACAAATGACTCATGATAAAGATTTGATAAACCAATAAATACACAGATACACTCCCGCTCGTCTTTGGTTATCACTCTAGCACCCACCCTCCAGAAACCTCAATGCAAACAGACTAAAAGGCCTGAGAAAGAGACAGATACCCTTACGCTTGTTCTTGGTCATCCCTCTAGAGACTGCACCCCTTTAACCCTTCAGGGGCAAAGAGCTTTTATTCGTGACATGCTGAAATGATTGAATCACACCAGAATTTAAAAACAAATTTATTTCAAAATGGGTAAAAGCTACTTTTCACGTATTTAATAAAATTAAACTTTTTAGTCCTGAATTCTAGTGTCAATGTGGCATTTTGCAGTTAAAATTAGGTGGGATATATTTTATCCCACCACCCTTCAAGGGAAAGAGGCTCACTCAAATGAAGGCTTCCAAACATGAAATAACAAGTTTTGATATAATAATGTCATTAATAAAAATAAATAACTCGTAGGTAAAAACTTGCCAAGTTCTAGATTTATTATTAATATGCTATCAATAATTTTTATTTCTAAACAATTAAAAAAATGCTATAATACTTCTGTAGGTAAGTTTGAGTGAATTTTATTTGAACTTGGCACCCACTTAGATATCACTTCTTTTCTTGCCATTGTCTTTACAGAACTTGGCTCCCTTTTCTCACAGTTATGTTTTTGTTAGATAGACTATACACGAGATGCGCTCACCGAATTTCGAAAAAAAAAATGTCTCCAAAATGTCCACCAGAGGGCGCTTTTTTCGAATAAACATTAAATTTAATACATTAATACAATAAACGACCAAAACGGATTATAGAAACAATATTAACAATCCGGAAGAAGAATTATGTGTAATAAAATTCAAAAGCGAGAAAATCTGTCAGTTCTAGGAAAAAAAAAATGGCGAGATTTGAAGGCTTGCGAAGAAGAGGAGACTTTATGCGAAACAGTTGGTGTATAAAACGTTTGCAGACGTTATCATGTTTTATGTCGATATTTCTGGCTGTAATGATGACGGTATCTTTAGTTGAATGTGCGTTACTCGTGAAGCTGTTTTACGGAAACAAGGGAAATGCTTCTCCTGCAGTTCGTGATTTTCGACGTATAAAGAACCTACGGTATGGACCAATGTGTACTAAAGGTATAAAGGAATGTTTAAGAGATTTGAAGAGACGGGGGAATTAGGAGTTCAACCAAAGAGGCCGTAAAGCTCTCACACCGGTACTTGTTGATGGTGTCAAGACAGCTGTTGCGCACAGTCACGGATTTCACAGTTTCTGGGCAGTAGCGCACGTGCAGTTTCTCGACAGACAGGCTATTCTTCCACCACCGTCTGAAAAGTGTTCAGAAAGATAATGCACTACTATACCAAGAGCTGTTGAATAGGGACCAGCCAAAACGTCTCTCATTCGCAGTCAGTTTTCTCAACGGGATGACTATTAATTGTTCGTGGCCTTGGAATATTCTGTGGAACGACGAGAATCATTTCTACCTCACTGGGACAGTAAACACACACAATTGCCGCATTTGGGGTTAGGAAAATCCGCGGATGCACACTGAAATTACCTTACGTTCCCCAAAGGTGACTGTTATGTGTAGATTCACGGCGACATTCATCATTAGACCATTCTTCTTTGAGGAAATAACTGCACGTGATCCTGTCACATGTCCCTTTACGGCCCGTCGGTACCATGACATGCTGCAGACAGTCGTTGTGCCACAACTACAGCAAAGGCGATAATTTTACATCGAGAATTCTCATACAGGATAGCGTGCTCCACATATCCACGAGTCCGTGAATTCGCTATTGCTCCACCACTTTACAGATGAACGTGTTATTAGTCACTTCTTTCATAATCTATGGCCACCACGTTCGCCGAATCTAGGTCCGGCGATTTCTGGTTATGGGGGCACTTAAAAAGTCAGGTGCATCGTAGAGGCGTTGCAACGTTGAATGACTTAAATAACTCCAGAACCCTTCACGTGCGAAGCACCAGAACTGATCAGTTACGATCTGCATTTCAACACACTGTCCATCGACTAAATTTTCAGGTGAATGAAGGCGGTCACACGGAGCATCTTTTCCTACATCGTCCTGGACACGATTAACAAATTCTCCTCTTGTGCCATTTCGTCCTCATCTCTTCTTGTTTCTGCAAACTGAACATTTTTTTTTCTCAAACAGCGTACTGTTATTTTTTTTCTTACCTTTACTTAATGTGGTACGATGACAGGGCGATTATAAAATAGTCAATGAATGTTAATATTGTTTCTGGATTATGTTTCGTTCGTTTATTGTGTTAAATTTAATGTTTATCCTGAAAAGGCTCCCTCTGGCGGACATTTTGGAACTATTTTTTGTTTTATATTCTGTGAGCGCATCTTGCGTATAGTCTATATACCAAATTTCGTTGCATTCCGTTCCACCGATCGAGCTGTAGGATACTGTTTATAGGGGAATTTTAATTATAAACAGCATGTAGATTACAAATGCAATGTCCTTTGAATATATTAAACAATATAAGACTGTAAAATGACAGTATATAAATGTAGCATAATTTAAAAAAAAATATTTCCGATGACTAAAATTTTAAGCGAGTTTTATTAAGTAGATTATTTTATTAAGTAAAATATACCTAATGCATTTCCCAAATATTACACCTTTTTTTTTGTTCGATAAATATTTTAAATTTAACAATAAAAAGAAAAAAGTAAAGCTTCTGAATTACTAATAAACTTTAAAGACATACTTAAATGAATGAATGAAATTTTTTCATAAGTGAATTCTGATATTTTCATAAGAAAGGTTTATTATCTACATATATTTTTATTTTCTAAATGATAGCTTTAGCTTTATTTACATTGTTAAAGAACTAAAAGGAATATTTATAGCGCTTTTTTTTCATGAAAGAAAAAGATTAATCCAAAGGATGAAAAAAGGAAAGTTAAATGATACTGATGAAAGAATAAAAAGCATTGATTACCTCCTGCGCTGATGCAAAAATAACAGCTATTGAGATGATTTATGTTTTCGGTTTTCTCAATGAACGTCACGCTAAGAATATTGCGATTTTAAGTAATTTTATATCCCTAAATTAAGCCGCTAAGATTGTTTTTACATTTTATAAAGAGAAGATTTAAATGTTTTCTACTTTGTTTTATTAATTTGTTTTTTTTTTTTTGCTATCAGTAAACATGCATTATTTTCTATTTAAAACAACCACTAATTACAAATCACAACATTTCACATGCGTTTATTGAGTTTTATTTTTGACCATAATGCCATTGCACTTAAATATATTTTTATAAAAATCGTTAAAGTCTGTATATTCAACTTAAATTTATTTTAAGAACGTTAAATGTGATGTATTTAAATTAAAATGTATGAACACAAAGTGCATTTATTTGAAAGTCTGGAAAATTGCTCTCTCCCTATAAATGTCTAAAAAGAAACAGGATGTTTTGGTCTTAACGCTTTAGTCCCCATATTTCGTTGCCAATACCAATTCGATACCTTGCGATTTCGGTCTCTTGGCATTTGCTCACACCGTATAATTTGGAATATAACTGTCTCTAGCCTTCCAATCATTGTAAATTTGAAATAATGAGTTGCAAGTCTGGTGGATAATTTCTCACTTTTTTTTATTTCCTCCTTTATCACTTTTCTAAATTTTACTCTTGTAACTCATTTTTTATTTAAAGTCTCATAACTCGTGGTCTAATTGTCGTAAACCGCTCAAAGTTTGTCTACGTGCACAAAGTATGGCACAAAGTTGCATTGGATATTGTTATTTAAAAAATTTTTTTGAAGAACTCTAAATATTTGTATAAAGCGAGTATAAAAACGTAATAACCACAAAAACGTATAACACGATCCTAAGTGTCACAGCGCACAAAAAATTTGTATCGTAAACATAATTGTTGAAGGGGGTCGGGGCTATCAATTTTTATAAATGCCTACAGTCTTTTATTTCTCCCATACATAAATATAATGTGCTGGTAATGTAAACGTGATACATCTCAGATTATAATTATCGTTGAACACTTACATTTCGTTTGGTAAAGGTAAGCGACGTAAAGACGATAGTTTGTCGGTTTTTAAACTGAGTCCTCTAAATTTTAGTGTGCAGCTAATAAAATGTGCCTATAAAAAATCAATACAATACGGATACAAATAAAATTGAATACCTGTAGAGAGTCGGGTACCAAACTCGAAATCAAATTCAAAATTATGTTCTGTGTATATTTCAAATATATTAAAAATATTGGCATTCTTATATTGGGAGTGTATAGAATTTGTCCCCTATTTGGATGAGAATTCCGGATGGACTTAACGTGACAATGGTTGGAGTGGACTTTTGGACTAGTATAATGCGTGTTAAAACAGCAAATAAAACGATGTGCTTAAGGCAGTAATGCATTTGTCAAGGAAAAAAAATCAAACAGTTTCAAATAGCTGAAAGTGCATATGATGCTGTTCAAGGACGAGCTTTTTATAGATGTAATACTTTAGCCCTAACATGACGAACTATTTGTTTACTTTGCGGGGAGGATACACTTACCAAAAACGCAAGTTTTCGATGTTTCGGAAATTCAGGGAAGAAGAAAGACTGTATAGACAAATATGTTCTGTACCTCAATCAATGTTTTTAGCAGTGCACCCACTAACACATACAAAATATTCCGCATTTAGAAATTGGGAAATAAGCAGATACATATACTTATAGTAAGAGCAATTCTTAAATGCACACAAAAACCAGTGTTGACAGATTGGGTACTTTTTTAATACAGATTATTTGACTGTCACCTCATTTTAAAAATAGTATAATTACCCTTATTTTTAAATATTTATAAAATTTATTCGATTTTTAAATAGGCCAAATATTTCTATTTCAAAAAAGTGGTGACAATCAACAATCTGGGGACAAAAAAGCCCCAATCTGGCAACACTGACAATAACGTTTGCAAAAGACAATTGGATAAAACATAACTGTCGAAAACGAAACGTGAGGCAAAAAAATGCCTGATACATAGCTTTATCATTTCATCCTTTGTCTAAAATATCTAATTGACGTTAATAAACGAGTTTTCGAATATAATCTAAAAAATTAAAAGAATAAGTAGAATGAAGTAGAACCTAATACACTGAAATTAAGAATTCATTCAAAAACAGTTTGCATAATTGAGTGACATTGCATTAAATAAAATGTACTTCAAGCTTACCACGTAAACAAAAACTTAATACTGACGCAGACTGTAAACACCAAGAAAAAATTATCAATTAACAAAATTTGATACGTAAGGGACCATCACTTATCAGTTGCAAAATCTTTATCATTGAACATGGTAACATGTCAGACAAACAAACTACTGAATGTTTCGAGAAATTTAACCTTATCTAGCATATTCGCATTGTGAAAAAAATTAAAATAGCATAACATGACATTAATACTCTAAATTAGAGAGAATGCATTTACATGGCGAAGTTTCAAACTTCAAAGATTTTTGAAAAAGTTGTCGGTATTTTAGATAATTATAATGTAACACGTATTAAGATTTTTTTGCAAGAAGTAAAGTACTAAGCGATTAAGAGGACGCATGACTTTCATATTTTAAAAGAACAGTTTTCAGTTTTTGTTTTATTCTGAATCTTTTCAAATTTCTAAACAATATGCAAAAAAAAAAAAAAAAAAGAAAAATAGTCAAAAACCTGCATTATTTCTTAAGCTATAATCATTTATAGAGGGTACAATTGAATGTCCGTAGATAATAATACTGAAATTTTAAAACGCATTTTCTCTGATTAGTAAATTTGGAGTTTGCGCGCACTGTTACTTCCAAACTATAGAAGCTACATCTTAAAAAAAAAAAAAATAATAATCAAATAGGAATTTCTTTATAGTCTTCAGACTAAAACCTAAAAAATTCACATATTTTGGTTATTTATTTTTTTGTACTTGAAAAACTTGACCATTTTTTATTTTTTTTTTTATTTTATTTTTTTTTTGTTTGTTTGTTTGCTAAAATTAAATTTTGAAGAAAATGTTTAGTCTGTATTTTGGTTTTAATTTTGAAGTAGGTGTGTTATGATTCTATTTTGTTCAAAAATTGTTTTCTATATGCGTAATGTAGAGGTTTATGATGCGAGCAGCAGTAAATGATTTTAATTCACGCATTACTGAGATGAATTTTCAAATTTCAAATTCCAATATTAATTTTATATGAAACATTTATTTTTCTTCATAGTATAGCTAAGAATATATATTTTAGGCCGATAGGAAGTAAAAATATAATATTTGCATATTATTTGTGTTTTGATACTTTGAAAAAAGCGATGTTTTTGATCGTTTCGACAAACTCAAAGGTCATGTACCCCTTTAATGTTCATCCTACTATTCAGTAACACCCTTATTAATATTTTCTACAGAAAAGAGTAATTGCCATTACTTTACCAGTTTAAATTTAAAAACGAATTATCAGGATTTTTTTTTCAATTATAACCAAATTATTTACTTTAAATTTTTAATTCATTTTATAATAAGCTTATGAGAACAAATAATTTGTACCTATAAAAAAGCAATAACAAACTATATTTTCAATTTCAATTTACAGTCAAATTCACCAGGATTGTTAGGTTTTAAAACCTGGTTGACCATCTGTACATCTTAGTGTGTACTAAGCGATAAGCTGTTTTTTTTTTTTAAATATATAACTCTATTTATGCTAGGAATGTTTTGAATTGTACTTACAAAAAATTATTAAGATGATGCAGAGAATTAGCATCAGAGTTATGTCTAAATAATGCATAAAATGGATGAATAATTGAAAAATCAAAGATGAATTTATGACTGAAACTAGCTGTCTTCAGGTAAAATCACATTACATTTTGTTGAATTTTAATGCCTAGAAACATTTACGTAATTGACTAGTGGTACAAGTAACGTATATACTGAAGCTTAAAATTTAAACTCAAACTGTTTTCTTCTGCTTAATTATTTTGGATTAATTTGGCTACATAAAAGGAAAAAAGATAATGGTTTCAAAATATACTAAAAGGTTTTGGAAAGATAGCTTAAATAATCTATTAAAAAAAGACATAAGCAAATACTATTTTTTTAAAAAGAACGAATTTAATAACCAAAGAAAATGTATTTTCTTAAAATGCATAATACACATTAAATGTCTTTATGAGAATGTTATTTTTATTCTAAAATCATGCAATTTGAATGTCCCTGCTGAAGTATAACATCGTAAAGTATATCATTTTCTGGAATTCCAATTGTTCTTTCTTTTTTTTTTATAATGATTGTATTTTTCAACTCAGAAAAAAATGGGCTTTTAAAAATAGCGTTCCATTCAAATGACATTAAAAAAATCTCGTTTTATAAAACAAAATGTTATATACACTTATAACGTGAGATTTTCTTTTTAGTGAATGTTTTTAGAAGCGTGTTTCGTGTTTTTTTCTTTTCCTTTGAGATATGAAAAAAGTTTGAGAATTTTTCTATGTAATTTCATTTTGTGCATTTTTTTTTTTAATTTATCTTTTAAAATATCTACTTCTTGACATAAAAAATAATTAAATTTAATTAAAGAAGAAAATAAATAATTCCTGGAAAATGTAATTAATGTGTCAATATGAGTTTAAAAATGATCATCGCAAAAACTGAAAACGTTGTCTATAGAATTAACAAAATTATTAAAACAACTAACTTCTCTAAATTCAGAAAAGGAAAAAATCTACCTGCGCAAAATATATTTCAACAGCATTACATAATTTAATATATTAAGATATATATAAAAAAGGTAAAAATAGATAAATATTTTCCATTACTGAAGTTGTAACTTACACTTTATTATCCGTAAAAATAATCATTTTATAAAAATTCTGTAACATTCTTGACACCTGTATTTTATTTTCGTAACATTAAAAATCTAAGATAAAGATAAATTCTATACTCTTCGTGTATCCTCTATATTTTGTTAGCCTTGTTATAACATTGCGTTTATATTAATATTTTATATGAATACAGCAAGACAAGCACTAAATATATTTATCAATTTATACATGCCAATGCATGTATATGCACAATGAAATATTATGTAAGCTAACAAAATATTCACTTTTTAAACAGTTATTTCAAATTACTAATAATATTAAAAGAGAATTTTGTTAGTGATTTAAGTTTGTGTATTTCAGAAGTTTTAGTGTTTCTGAAATTGATGTAGCGCATTTATGATAGATAATTTTATTTAGTAATTTACACAAGTTTAATACTAATTTACTTTTTCCGAAATGCAAAATCTTATATTTAGAGATCGTTCAATAAATTCTTGCAAATTATTTCTTGAATTTACAGAAAGATGCAAAAAGCAGGGACATGAACAATATACATTTTATTGAATACTCTTTGTTAGTTTTGTTAAAAAATAATTTAAGGTATTCACAGAATTTTTGACTAAACATTTTTTTTTAAATCTCAAAATTACATTTCTATTCAAGGATGACTGTTAGTTCTTTAAATTCAAGATCCCTGTTTCACAGATCAGATGCACAAAAGAACCAACATATTACAGAGAATATATGGAATGCACTTCTTGCCAATTCGCATATGAATAATGCCACTACCCATAGCTGAAAAAAATGCAGTTTTATGTTATAATTCAGGGTACAATAGAGATAGCACTATGCTTTTCTTTTTTATTTTGTTTACTTATAGTATTAAACCATATAAAAGTGCATTTTCTTATTTCTTTCAATTTATGTGGTATTATTTTTCAAAATTCTCATTTTGAATAATATTTCAGTTATTTGAAGTAATCAAAGATCTTTAAAAATATAAATGTAAGAACGTAGTGTGATTTAATGGAAAAGAGTATGCAAAACTTAGCTGTGTTTGATTTATTTGTTTTATAACTCTTTACATGTGATTTTTTTGTATAACTCTTTACATATAAAAATAGAAGAATAATTCATGGACATATGATTTTTTTAAATATATATTTACTTTCTTGATATACGTTTATCGTTTACACACATAAAGTATGTGGATATATTTAAATTGTCTGCAACCCATCTCTGTGAGAATAATGTGGAATGATACACTTTCGACCATAAAATTTTTATCAAATAAGGTCATTGTGCCTAAATGAGACACGATTGTCAAACGTTTTGTCGTATTTAGGAAATGTTTGGCATTTTATTAATTAAATATATATTTTATTACGCAGAAAAGTATCAAATATTGTGTCTTTAGTTTCAAACTTATTTTGTAGAAATGGGATAGTATCTGTAGTATAATCCCACAATATACGCTTGTCGGATTTAGGTGATTTTCTGCGTCTTTATAGCATCTAAAACCTAAATTAAACGTCCAAAGCCCTAAATGCGCCTTTTATACATGCCAATTTACCTGAAAATATTCATTAATAAAAATCTCCATTAACTCATATGATACTATTTTTGAACTAAACGTTATGCGTAAGACTATTATAATTTAAAATCACATATTCAGAAGTCTCGAACATTACTACTAGGGCTCTAAACGAAACTAGGTTTCACAAATATTTATAGTTAAACTGAAAATTTCAAGTTAAACCGTGACAGTTTTAAAAGGAAGCAGCCTGTGAGAGCGCTAACAGCAGTTAAGTTTTAAACATATGTAATGGAAAACATTGTTGAAGATTTCCGGAATTCGCGAATGAATATTTACCCGTAAATTCCACAATTCTGAGAGTTGTGTGTTTGAGATTCAGTAAATTCAACTGGGTATACTTTTGTTGGCAATATAGTAATAATGAAATATAACACATGATTCCTATACGAAATATAATAAGAAATAGAAATGGAATATTGATTTTTATCAAAAGCCTTATTTTGTTAATGAAAAATACAAATTAATTAAAAATTGATTTTAATTACACTGTCATTTTCAATTTTTATCGGTGCGCATTTGCATTAGTGCGTTGTTGACAAGCTAAAAGAGCATTTACAAGATATTTGTAGCAATGCCAACAAGAATATTTATTACATATAACTTGTGCTATTGTAAAATGTCACATGTTCAAAATATTAGACTTTTATACAGATGGAATCGTGCAATGTTTCTTTTAGTTCGATTTATGCAGGCTTGATTAAGCCAAATAATTGCCCAGAGACAGATATTTCATTGTCTCTATCCCCGCTCCTTTTCCCTGCAGTTTCACACACAAATATATATATATATATATATATATATATATATATATATATATATATATATATATATATATATATATATATATATATATATATATATATAATTTTCTGTAATTTAAAATACATATATGGAGACATAAATACTCATTTAAATAAACAGTTTACTTGTTTTTATCTTATTCTAATCTAAAAGTAGAAAATGTTTATTATAAGGATTGCAAGTTGAAAGTAGAAGTAAAATTTAGATTTAATAAAAGTAAAAAAAAAAAAAAAAAATGCAGCCCTCCAAACCTCATTAATCCGATTCGCATTTAAGCTATTGGACGTTTTAATGTTTGTAAAATGAACTTACTTAATCGCATTAACATAATTTAAGGGTTTTCAATCTATACAAGATTTTTCCGAATTTTAAATGCAGAGAAATTTTTCGAGTGTTGTTCTTGAAGTTCGTATGTCTCATTATGTAGCATTTGCTTACGATTCTTTTACTAAAATATTGAGTTGAAAAATATTGTAGGATTTAGAGGCCAACATATTTAGGCACAATGAACTTATATGTATATATAATTCACCTGGTATAAACTGTAAAAAAAATAAAGGTTTCTTTTCTTTTCTTTTTTTTTCTTTTAAAGCCGATGTAATGATATTTTCACTCTTTTATCTTTCACCTAATATCGTAAAAAAAAAAAAAAAAAAAAAAAAAAAAAAATAATAATAATAATAATAATAATAATAATAATAATTTCCATGGGATTTGAAATAAAATGGACGTTACTTGAAACTTTTATCATAATAAGTATGGTGATAAAATATAGGTTCCTTGAAGTATACATCTATTGAATACTGGTCTATGTAAACGGTATATCGTTTATCTTGAACACATTGTTACATAATATACAATCTTCCTAAACTTAGTTTAAAGCAATAGGTTTCAAAGTAAATAATATGAAATGAAAATCAATCTGGGCAAATAAAGCCTTAGATAAATGCGTCTAAATATCACATATACTGCTATAAATGTTTTCGCATAAGCTGACGTTTTAGCTATATATGTAATATACATATGTATAGATTAAGAGGAATATGTTTTATGTGAAAAATAATTTCAATATTTTCTTGCTGGAATTTATTGATTATCAATCAAATCTTAAACAAACGTGCGTACATATCACAAAATCTTCTACTAATGTTTTCATATAAGCGAAATTTCTAACTAATGATTCAGGTAATAAATTATATACTGAAGTATAGACAGAATCAAAGGAATATTTTTTATATCAATAATAATTTCATTGTTTTCTTGATGGAATATATTGATTAATTCACATATTGTAAATGCACATACTTCAAAATACAGGTGTAACACTCATTAAAAAAATTCCATATTTGATGATTCGACATCTGTGTAGTTTTTGTAGAAAATGCACTGTGTACCTTTTGTATGTATATTATAAAAGTACATAATCATAATACACACACTGTTAAAAATTTCTTTAAAAACACAGAAAATAAATATAAACTCTCTGTGAATTAGCACTATTTCTTGGTTAAATGCATTCGAATGCATTTCTCGGTTATCTTTTTAGAGACATTTCCCTTTCTTTATTACAAATTCTCAGTAGGGATTTTCCATTTCTTCATTTATATATACTCTTATCTTTGTTATAAACCTTAATTTAAAATACACACTTTCAAAATTCTTTTACAATTATTTTAGCAATATTAAACTAGTCGTTTTGGGGCCACAGTAATACTTACCCATCATGAATATACATGATATAAAATATGAAAATAAAACAAATGATACATGCTAAACATTGTATCATGTTACTTTATCCATAATTTAATTTACTTAGACTCCCTTAAATATAATTAATTTAATCACTTAAGCTAATATTACTTTTCGGTGCATTAAAATATCTCAATTTGTTGATTTTCTGTAAGCAAGTAAACGCTATTGGTTTACAATGGAAGTCTATGGGAAGTTGGCGGAATATTAGAGATACCGCCAATTCGGCGTCACTTTTGGCGACTCATTTTGGCCGCCAAATTTGGCGGTATACCGCCAAGTTTGTGACAAACTTGGCGGCATTTGGTGACAGAACAGGGTCTCCCCTATGGTAAACCCCTTATAGGTATGGCGAGGCATTAAATGCTTGACATTTACGATAAGCTTTTATTGGCATTTAATCTATAGTTTGGCGATAGTTTTTTGGTCGACGGGATAATCGAGTAGTACTTCATTGCGTAAAAGAAACATCCTTATAACTCGAAAAATTATAATCATATTAAATAACAGTTTACTGCGTCAGATTAAGTGTCTCATTTCCAATTAAAATATATATTTGAATTGAAATTTAAATGAAATACAGGGTCATAAAAAATCGAAGAGTGTGAAAAAAAAGGGATTACAAATATTTCGCCAACTAATTATCTGACCGAGTTCATTCATGATGCAAAATTTATGTTTTTTTTTTTAATTGTCTTTTATATTCACTCCTTCAAATAAACAATTTCGAAAACTTCGACTGCCCCACGAAATGCTGGTCCACATATCGACAAGAATTTGATAAAATTTTTTGAAGGGAAGTTCCTTTATACCGCACTCGAAAAACTAAATGAGAAAATTAGTCAAATTTGCACATATATGCGTCTAAATATCTAAAATTACACACTTGTCATGAAAATTACGTCTTACATTATGTGTGGATTTTGGCAATTTACACACCACTGTACACATATAGACAAATCGTCTTTGCATCATCGATATACATGTTTTTATGTGTAAATTTACACATTTATTTCTTAGAGCGCATCATAAAATTTCCAAATATCATTGAACATTTATATGCTTTTAAAACAGTGTTGAAAGATGACGTTCCACCTATTACCAGAAAGTTTTAAAAAAAACCGCGGTAACATTTATTTTTAAGTTAAACTAGATTTTCTACATTTAATAATTCTCGCGAGTTTCTTACATCTGCGTTCTCCACTCTGTTATCAGTACACCATTATCAGCTCTTTATTTGTAGATGTAATACTATACATTAATTGTAGTTTAACTGCTTTGTAATTAAAATACTATTTAATAAAGTATTCTGTAATTCAAAAGCGGTCTCATTTTCTTCGGGCGCATCTTATACACAATGTGTAAAAATATGACAGCTAAATATGCAGAAAATATTTGCAAAAGGATATTTAAAAAACAATTAGCCGTTTTATTTATTACTAGCCGCCCTTGGCGACCAGTTTAGTCTCCTTTAAATCTTTTCAAAGCATTGTATCATGTTACTTTCATTCATAATTTAATTTACTTGCTCAATCCTTCGCCAAATCGGGAGATTCTGATACAGAAATCATGAAGTCGGTATTTTTATGTTAGCCGAGTGCAGGTGATATATCACCAAACATTGTACCCGTCGTATTTTTTCTTATTTCATTATTTTCATTACTTTCACTCATTTTATTTAAAATACATAACTTTAATTTAAAACTGAAATTATTAAAATTTACTCTCTCTATTTTCTCTTAATTCTTAAAAAAAAAAAAAAAAAAAAAAAAAAAAAAGGAAAAAGTAATAAATAATACAAGAAACTATGACATTTAATTTCAAATTCCAAGCTTAGTTTTAATTTACCTCGCGAAAAATTGTTTATGACAGTCTCATACGATGGACTATTATAATACTGATGATATGATGGCGATGGAACAATATTTGGCGATTTATCACCTGCACCCGGCTAACATTAAATTACCAAATTGGCTGTTTGGCATATAAAAAGTGAAGCGGTCAACCCGGAACTATTGATGACAGTCACATGACTTAGGCTGTTATTATAGAGATGAAATGTCATATTTTAATGTAAAAAGAAAAACAACAACAATATACCAACTTCTATATTTTGAAGTTTGTTTTTTTTTATTATTAAAAAAATGCTTATCACTTAGAGTATATTGACAATCTTCAGAGAATAATTATAGATAAAAAATGGGAATAACTGATACTAATTTTACATGATGACTAGAGTAAATACATTTTCTTGGAGAATCTGTATCCTGTCATTCCATGTTTGATAAATACTATGCAAAATCGGAAACTTTTCGGATTTCAAGAAAGATATCGTTAGTTTCTTGTTTAAAGATACTGTTTTAATATTCATTTTTATAATATTTATGCCTGTATTTTCAGTTATTAATTATCTATAATAACATTCAATAATAAAAGAACATTTCTAAATTTTTACATAGTCTTCAAATACAGTCGAACCTCGTTATCCCGACACTCTAATGACCAGAAAAAGTGACGTCATAAGCGGGGTGTCGCGGTAACCGGAGTTGGAGAAAATTGTTTATAAAAGGCCGTATTTTAAAGTAATTTAAAACAGTTTGAAATTCATAGTTGTTCTTGCAGTTTTAAGCAACAAAACATTATTATTAAACAAAATAAACACAGAAACAAAATTTCAAAGAGTAAAAATCAGGTTTATGGTGACTTGTTTTTTTATTGTTATATGAAATATTGATGAATTAAGGTTCGCTTATGCCTGAATGTGCTTCCTATAATGAATTGTAATCAATATTCGTTGTTTCAGAAATGGATGTTGGATAATTTCTGATCGTTTCAATGAAATGGAATGCTTTGGTTTTAGTCGGATGAAAAACGCCGTGTAACCACAAGAAAGCGCTACCTGACCAGAACAAAAAGACCACGAATAGACTGATATGCCTGTAAGGAACTTAATTGGGTCATTCATAGTATTTGGGTTTATTTATTCAGATAAAGGATTGAAGTAAAATTTCTGATTTATTTCAATGGGTATTTTAGACACTTTTGAAAAATGTTTGCCTAAGACATTTCTTACCGCTTAATTTCCGTGCTTATAAGATGGATTATGAAAAATAGACAATTTTCCTAAACCGTCGGGATAACCGGAGTTGAAAACTATACAACGACGTGAAATCAGAAGTTTATTTACATTAAAACCATATACAGAAAATTGGGACTTTGAAAAACTCACGTGATAAGCGGAGTGACGTAAAAAGCGGTTGTCGGGATAACGAGGTCCAACTGTACATGTAAAAGTAGTGTGTTTTAGAAAGTTTAATACTATTTTTTTTTTTTTTTTTTTAGAAAGAACAGACAATAAAAAGACAAATAAATCTTAATGTTTTAGCCGCAAAATATATTAAACGTAAATAGCTATATAAAACAACATAATAAACATTAAATTGGAGAAATCAGTTCTATTCTGTAATTTCTAAAATATAATTAAGGACAATATAATTTAAATATAATTTAATACAAATTGTCCATAAAAGAATGTCTCAGTTCAACTGTAAGCTTTGTAGAGTGTTGGTTCATGGTCGCAAATAAAGAGAAACTCAAACAGTTTTTCATAAGCTCAAACAGTTTTTCATAAGTTCAAATATTTTTTTAATGGCTTTGTCATTCACTCGCTTGCAGTGGCATATACGCAAAATGACGACTTCTGAGAGTAAAGCGTTCTTGCTGGGATGAAAATTTACAATCAGTTATACACATCCGATTTTTAACCATTTGGAAAAATGGTTATTGTTCTCGTCAGGATGGGAAATCAAGCGCATATCTGAAGGTTTTCAATGGTTTAATCTGCAATTTATTCGTTTTCTGATTGGTCTATACAGTAATCTGTATTTCCCTTTAATTTCAACAACGATGGATACCTTCTTTTGCCACTATGACAAAAAAGTAATAAAAACTACAAAAAATCAAAAATAATAACTTAGAAACAAATTGAGATACAGCTATCAAACAAATTGCATTTAAAAGCAAATTTTTTTCTCTATCCGGCGGTGTAAAAAGTAATATTGTCGGATGTTTAGAAGTTTAAGAATGAAATTTCATTTAAAATTGGACGTCAGTCTCTGACGATGGAAAAGCCTTTTCCCGAACAGCCAATGAAATGGATAGTTACGTAAGTTTCAGGTGAATAATACTTAAGTTTCACGAAATCTGACGGGTGGTCGGCGATATTTTTGGTTTGCAATTTTTACGTGTAATAACAGTATTAATGTTTAATTCATGGCGTACGTAATGTAGGATCAACTCCGTGCGATTTTTTATGTCTTAAATTTTAGTCTTTAAAAAAATCGTTTTCCAAATGGTCGTTGTAATTTGATAAATTGTTTTTTTTTTTTTTTTTTTTTTTCCTTTTGTGCTTTATAAAAGTTCGTGTCTAAGTTCAGCCACTACCTAACTACCTAATGATTTCCAGAGTTGAGACACAGAATTAAAAAGGCTATTTTTTCCATTACTTCTGACTTGTTAACCGAAGTGTGGTAAGAATTGGACTTTATGTGAGATGTGTGCGGTATAACTAAAGATGCACATACTGAACATTTGTAAGAAAAAACTAAGTTAGTTCAATTTCAATTTGATGCATGATTTGTTGTAAATAGTCCAATTTAAACTTTTATAATATACCATTGAAACTGGAACATAGTTTTATGGACACCCTGTATATTTATATTATTCCTTCGTCCTACACATATGTACAATTCACTGTGCTGAACTTCCTGAAATACAATTGCTTTAGATTTTTAGGAGCACATACGCTGTTTACAAACTTTTTTCCTAATGTGATGATTGTTTGTGTATCAAACATAACATTGATGTCTTTAAAAATGACTACAGTAAACTCTGTCTAAGGCGGAATCGATTGGGACGTAGAAAATTTTCTGTAGTAGACAATATTCCGCCTTAGACAAATTTTACTCTTTTTCTATTGATTCACAGAGACTTGAAAATCTTTCAGAGTTTCAAGATTTCCTGTCTTACACAGAGTCCGCCTTACAGAGAGTTTACTGTATTTTACTTCTCTGGAAATTGATGGGATTTCGGCACACATTTAAATCAAAAACCATCACGTATCATGTAAGTTTGCAATGATAAAGGTTGCCCAAAACACGAGTAATGGGAAAAAATAAGTCAAGTGTCCTTTCATGAAACAATTTTTAGACTGGTGGGACATGGATCACGAAATCGCTTCAGCAATGATGTCCTTAGATAGATTTTAACTTGGTTAGAGATATAAATAAAGTCAAAACTGCCTATTAATTCTTGATTTTTCTTTGTTAAGATTACACATATAACTAATCGGATGTGGCATGCCCAAGACTTTCTTCTATCTCATACATGTTAATATTCCAAAATTTGCTATCAAAGTGCCAAAATTAAATTACAATCTATGCCCACCGTGAGCATTCTGAAATTCCGTGCATTTGTTCTTCAAATATAACTATTACGAATATCGAGAAAAATGCAGCATAAAAGCGCAACCTGTTGGGCGATTTACACCAAAACATAATATTTATCAAGGCAATATAAAGTGTGAACATTTTTTCGAGAGTGTAATAATTTTTAAATCAAAACAGCGAAAAATTACACATTTATTTGTCTAAAAGTAATGTAAGATTTCCTTAGGTGATTTTTATTATGCTTTCAAATTATTCTCTATTTCAAACTATTCTCTTTTTTGAAACTGTTTAAATAATTAAGAAATACAATATTAGGTTATAAATAATAGTTAAACATTTCAAATTCTTAATCAAACACCTCAAAAAAATTTTTTGTCCAAAATTTACACATTAATTAGGAATTTTTACTCATTCTCTACATCACGAATTTCTCTGTATAACAATTTATTTACACAAACAGTGGATTTCGTTATATAGAGACTCGACTGTATATTATAATGCATTAGCTTATTTCAAATATATAGTGGATTTTCTTTTTTACACAAGCGCAAGAAATTATAAAAATAAACTGACAGTATTAGCCCCTAGGGTAATTATATTGTACCACGAGAATTAAACTGTTTTAAATAATGTTTTAAAAATTTAATGTTAAATACATAGAATATATAATGCGTCTTTAAACTCTCTAGATTTAAGAAAATTTATCTCGAATTTTTTTACATACATTTTTACAAATGTATATATACAGGTGTCCAGTAAATGACTGGCCGATTTTGAACGTAAATAATAAAAAAACGGGTTGAGAAAAAAATGCGCCGTTTGCTGCATTGTTATTAGAAGATCAATAAATTTTTAAAAAGCGCTTCGTTCAAATAGTTCGATTTTTTGCCAAAAGATGGCGCTGGTGGGAGCAAGCTGTAAGAAACACAGACATTACTCTAGTTTTCATAGGAATGGGCTTTTCGACTCATTTTGCAGAGTCGACTCTGAGTCGGCTTACCTAAGTGACGATTCAACATGTTGAATCGATTCTCGATCACCTGCAGAAATAGGACTGGTTGGTTAAAAAGAGATTTAAAATAATATTTATGATTAAAACAGAGGCGTAGCTAAGGTGTGGCAGCTGCCCCGGACGCCGCTGTTAAGGAGCTCCAAATTTAGAGAGGTTTATCCGAAATTGACTTACATATTCTGACAGTAAATAAAAATTGTTGATTTTTTTTTGTGTGTGCGCGTGTGTGTGTAAATATTTCCTTTAGTAAAATGTTTTGGGTATATCAAAATGAGCATTAAAACAAATTCTGTAAATGTTTCTAGAGATAACAGACGACTCTTTGTGCAATTACGTGCAAATTATGTACCGATAATTACGCGCCTGAATTGAGGTGTAAAATGTTTAAACTGGGGGCACCAAATTCAGAGAAGGTTTAAATTAAAACTGCCTCACCTATTTTGACCATAAATAAGAATTCCTGAACTTTTTTTTGTGTGTGTGTGTGTGAAATAATTTCAACGAGGGGTGTGGGGGCGGCGTATGTTTTCGTTGGTATCGTAATTTTCCTCTGTGAAATTTTTGATTTTCAAACTGATTATTTCACCCTTAAATATTACAACTAAATCGATACTTGATCATTAGCTTAAAGGTAACTATATAATTAACGGATTATTAAAATTTCAAAGCTATTGTAGAATATTAAATACTAGAAAGGTAGCCCGTCAAAAATGACGGAAATTTAGATATAATGATATATACAACTCATGTGCAAGAATATGAGTTTTCTCGTTTGTTCGACAGTGATAGATGAAAATAACGCATTTTAAGAACGAAACACATTTATGAAAAACTGTGTACAGTAGAAGAACACTAATCTGTACAGTTTGGTTCCAAGTGTTATGCAGATTTGAGGCTCTTTGCGGCCATGTCTATTCAATCTTTGTTTACATTTTTTTTAAATTCATATATTGGACAATTTAGATTGTTAAGCCTTAAAAATAAATAAATTACACACTTGAAGTAAGGTAAAAACTATTAAATTATCGTATACGATTTCGTGAAATGATATTATATGGTATTATATGTGTGTGCTTCACGATCTTGGTTACGGCTTAAGCGAAATTGGGTGCAACTTGTCATAATTCTAATAGTGTGGGCCTCTATAACAAAAAAGTAACCAGTTTTTAGTAAAATTTCTGATATAAAGTAGTTTTCAAAAACTTGTGTGAAATTGCAGGCCGTTCTCATGTTATGCCAGTCCTAGGAATAATATTTCTAACACTGAAGAGTTTCCATGTATATGTGGAATTTAGAAAAGCTTCTCCAAAAGAAAGGTCCTGAAATGACATTGTAATTCCTCTAACTTTAAAGTTTAATTTGGCCCTGATGTTGTTTACTGAAATCTAATAAATACAGTTATTTTGAATATTACAACAGAATTAAACGGCTAAACTTATTTAACTTAAACTCGCTGTTACTTCCGGATGTTAATTTTTTAGTATTAAGAAAGAAAATTATTAATTTTTTTCAAATCATGCACATTTATAATTTTTTTCCGTCTTTAATAACCAAATAATGAAAAAATATGCTTTTGTTCTGAGCTCATAAATATGACAATAAAATAATGTAACTAAGAGACATTGCAAAATTAAATCTTTGTGATTTCAAACCAAAAACAAACGATACCGCCACCATTTTACCTACTATGACGTCATTAGAATACTGTCCATTGATTGTTGGAGAACTTACTTTGTGAATGATTTCCTCAATGATTTAATATTTTTTACGGTTCACGATGAATGAATCACTTGTATTTATTTAGGTTTATGGAATGAGATATTAAGCCGTGAACCTAATTTCAACTAAAGTTATCCAAGGATATATGTATTTTTAATCGAAATTAAAAACAATGCTTTGATCTCGAAATAAAAAGTTTTAGTTTGTATAATTGGTTATTTCTGTTAATTATTTATTTAGGTACTTTTACATTATAGCGCATTTTTAAAAAAAGCTTGGCGTAATTCGGGCATCAGAAAGTGAGATATGTTGCCAAAATATATAAACAGCTATGAAAACAAATCTAATGAACTTTTATTTTTGTGGAATAGATGTCATATTCGCCCCATATTGGCGCGATTTTTTTCTGTCGCCAATATCATATAGGCAACAGGTACTTAACTTGCGTCGAAGTGTCGTTATTTTGCTTGATGTGGTAACCCAGATTATGTTGTTTATGCTGTTGATGTTTTCGCCAAATTAGCAACCGAAAAAAATCGCGCCAATATGGGGCGAATATGACATCTGTACCCTTTTTGTTTATATATGCACTTATATACATAAAAAAATCGTTTCTAAATATATATAATATTTTTTTTTTTTTTTTTTTTTTTTTTTTTTTTTTACAAATTACGGCACATATTTCAGATATGAATCGGCATACCTAACTGGCGCTAAAAAGGTGTTATTTTGCCTGCTATGGTAACCCGGCTATTGTTTTTTATTTATTAATAAATTGTTTATTTACTTTTATTTTCTGTTTTTAATTATATAAACTGTTTTGTTCTATAGTTATTATTCAAACTTTTATTTATTTATCGTTATTTCCTTTTCAAAATGATAGCAAATAATTTAAAAATATATAAGTAACTGGTATTCGAAAGCGAGATTTCTGCCGAATTGGCGTCAGAGAAAAATCACGCCAACCCCGACGCGTATATGACATCTGTGCAAAAATTACTTCTGTTTCTTTATAAAAATGGATAAATAGCTTTTTTTACATTACATAAATTGTATACATATGCAAAAAATTGCTTGTGAGTATGAAGCAGTAAATAGGTTGTCAGAAAATACGTTGGCAAACTTCTTTCTCGCCAAGAAACTTTTCTCCGAAGTATTGTACATAAGCAGTGATTGCTAGAAATGCATTTTTAATTATGATATGCACTTTTATGTTTCACTACATTTATGCATACTATACCGTGTGTATAAATGCTACAGTTCATATCCAGGGCTACACAAAAGAATTCGTAAGGGTTACTGAGTATGAGAATAAATTGCTTAAAGGTGGTTTTTAAAGGAGTTATGCAGTTTTACGCTGAACTGTATTTAGTTTACTAAGAAATGTTTGTAGAATATAGATAAAATGATATACAGGGTCACGCAAAGAATTGGATACATAACCGTCTATGGATGATAATATCTGGAAATGTGATTTCAGTAGCTTTAAGAGTAGTTTAAATTAAATTTTAGCTAAATAGGCATAATAATGGCATATAATAACGGTACTATTGGCTATAGACGGTAACTGCTGAAATCAATTTTTAAAATTTTTTATGCGTTTTCTAAAATGTTTATTTAGTTATCTTATTTACCTTGTTTCCCTAAATAACGAAGTTTTGTTAAAGCATTCAGGATGTGTTGGAAAGTGTTTCATATTCTATGCTTAACGCATGATTTTTCTTTCTTCTCTAGTCTTATTTTGCATTTATTTTATTCTTAATTTTTTAGTCTTATACTGCTTTATAGAAACTTTGGCACAGTTGTCATATATACCCCCATATTGGAGCGATTTTTTTCCGACGCCAATTTGGCGAAAACATCAACAGCATAAACAACAACATCCGGGTTACCATATCAAGCAAAATAACGACACTTTGGCGACAGGTAAGTACCCGTTGTGTATATGACATTGGCGTCAGAAAAAAATCGCGCCAACATGGGGATGATATGACATCTGTGCCGAAACTTTAATATTTAATGTTTAAACTCTTCGCTCCACTCACCTTGCATATAGTATAAACTATAACACAGATAGTGCAAAATAATAGACAGTTTGATACTTTTCCACTGTAGGGGCTTTGGCGTTTTTTAAAAAAAGCTTGGTTTAATTTGGGCATCAGAAAGTGAGATTTGGGTACTTTTCCCTTATACAGATACCATTGTCGCCAAGCGTAATAGTTGGCGCAAAATGAAAATCACGTGAATTGAGGCATTTCAAAAATAAAAGAAAAAATATTGTCGATCCTAAAGTGAGCATTTAAAAAATATAACATTTGAAAATTCCAGACTTTTAGGAACTATTTCATTAAATCATAAATATATACTTAAAATAATTGAATAAATAACTGTCATAAAATAAAGCAATAAAATATTAAACTGCTGGCATAGAATTACAAATATCTTTTAGCATTTTGAAATAATTGGCGCATTTGCATACATTTCGCCATGGTGTCCGTATAACGGAAAAATATTGAGATTTGTTGTCAAATCATATAAACAGCTATGAAAACAAACTTGATGAGCGTTTTCGTTTATTTTATATGTTTATTTTATATGTATATTATTCATGTTTTTATGTACAAATTACATCTGTTTCTGTACAAAATTAGAGAAACGGCTTTTTTATGTTAAATAAATCGTATAAATATCGAAAAAAAATGTGTGTGTGTATATATAAAATGAAACAGTGGATAGGTTCCCGGAAAATATGTTGCCAAATTTCCTTTTTCGCCAAGGTACCTATACTGGAAAAGTACCTAAAGCATATTAAAATCGCGCAGTTAGGAGCTCATACAGTACAGCGTCGTCTATTGGCGGTTATTTTATTAGTAGCATCGGGAGGAAGATGTAAAGATGTACTTTAAATTATCACCCATAGATTTTGAAAAAATATCTTAAAAGAGCGGAGTTTAAATTAAATTTTGGTGACCTCCTTTATGAAAGATTAATGGTTTTAAATGGAATTTCGACAAATCAGCCAGCTATCGCCAAGTTGGCCAACATTTGGCGCTACTGTGGTAACCCTGCATTAGTATTTTTCAACAATTACTCATTTCAATGAGGTGGTCCTACCGGAATCGTGAGGGACACACAGAGACTTGGATTTTATATAAATAGATATGAAACGAAAAGTGACTTCGACGACTGAAATTTTTTCAAAGGATTATATTTGCATTTTTTTTAAGTGGATTTGCAGTGTTGCGAAGGGAACTGGAGGTATATGATGTTTTGTATTTTCTTTTCTGCGTATTTTGCTTTTCGGTGTTAATGTGTGAATTTGAAATATGCGGGAAAACGGGGGGGGGGGGGGGGGATGAGGAGGTCGCCCGGTATTTTAAATGTTTTTTTTTAGAGTCGTTATCGTCCAAAATCTTAGAAATTTTTAGGATTAAAAATTTCATAAATTCCTAGTTTGTGTGAGACGGTCCAGAAAAAAAAAATTGATATTTAATAGTAAATTGGCTAAATTGGTTCGTAAAAGGCTTTTTTTATTTGATACTAGCAGTCCTTGTCCGCTATACTGGTCGGTTTCTCCAAAAGAATCTTGAATTAAGCGAAATGAAAACTTTTTTAAATATTTCTTTTCAAACTATCTAATCGGAAATCAGTAATAGTTGTCTTATTCATATGATCTTATACTAATGAGTTGAAAGTCGACCTTGGACTAGAAACGGCTAAAATAGCTCTAAAATCGCTGAAATACATGTGTTTAATTATTTTTGAATATGTTTGTTGCCTTGGATTTCATGCCTCTAGCTAAATTTGTTGCTGAGACCTGGCGAAATGTCCTATCATTTTCGCCCTCCTCTTTAAATCCTTAGCGGTAGAATTTCTAAACTCACCGAAACATGTGTTAAGTTATTTTTTAATAGGTTTGTTATCCAGAATTTTCCACTTAAACTATTTGCTATGATATGATGAAATATCTTAAAACTTTCGACTATCCCATTTCATACAGCTATCTAAAACTGCTGCTGAAATATAGCGAAATGATCTAAAAGATTTGATTCTCCCTTTAACCCTCTTAAGGGAGAAATAGTAAACTCTGTAAGAAACATTTTAAACTATTTTTTAGCAGCCCTTGACCGCTGCTAGTTGTTTTCTCAGGAAATTCAGAATCCTGCCTAAAACGACTGTAGAGGTATGGTGAGATATAACAAAATGCTTTAAAATTTTCGACTCCCCCCCCCCCCCCCATTTCTAAACTAATCTATACATGGAAAAGAACGGGAAAGAAGAATTCTGAAAATAAAAATTTGAAATATGGAACATTATTAGAAAAAAAAATATTCTACAAACTTTTTAAAAATTATGTATAGAAAACCCCGCAATTATCAAGTTACTTGTCAATATTTATATTTATAAAATTTAACTAAAATAAGTAGACGTTTATTTTTATCTAAAACACGGAGACAATTAAATAAATTCAGTAACAAAACATATTTATAATAAACTTTTACTAAAGAAAAACTTCATGTTTTTTTCTTCTAATTTTTTCATTATTATATGAGACAAAATCAGTAAAAAATATTTCAAAACCCAACGCTATTTCCACTTTTTCAGAAAAGTACAAAGATAATAACTATTTGATTACCTATCCGGCGTCGTGATTTCATAATTAATCATACACGAAATACCCCGCTCCGTTGTCCTCCCATTTCCTTCATTTAATCATTCTCCCGATCCTACATCTTTCCCCTTGTGGATTCGATGAGTTGAAATATGATATTGAATCGAGGAGATGAAGAGTGAAAAATCCACTTTATTTTTAACTCTTGACTCTCCATGTCCGACACTATGTTAAACGCGTCCTCTAGTCCAGAGTCGACTGCGATTCCGATTTCCAAACAGAGCGGAAATTAAAGTTCGACTCTTTTGAGTCGAGGCAATTCAATTTGAAGTAGTCGATAGACTCACTTCGACTCACTTAGAAGGAGTCGAATTTTACAGTCAACTTTTTGACTCTTTGGTCAACTCCAGTTGTTTTTGAATGGGTTCATGCTAAAGTTTGCTGTATAAAAATGGTGTATTCTATGGAACAAAGAATATTTTTAGTATTAGAATTTCACCGTCTGAATCATAGTGTTGGGAAAACCAGACGAAGTTTCCAACAGAAATTCAGTGTTAGTAAAGGACCGGCGAACAACACGATTAGAAGTTTGTTTGCAAAATTTGAACGGACTGGAAGCGTGAACGATGATCGCGCAGGAAACGTTGGGCCACCGCATCCATCAATTACTGCCGATAATATCCAGTCAGTTTAACAGGCAATTCAAACACGTCAAGATCGTCTGTCAGGAAAATTGCAAGGGAGTGTGGAATACGCAAATCCTCGACTCATCTAATCATGAAAAAGTGTTTAAACATTTTTCCATACAAGATTCAGGCTCGTCGACCTTTGAATAATTGCACCGCCAATCAAAGAGATACCTTTGCCAACGATTTGCTTCAAAAGATTGATGGTCGCGAGATTGATGTGGGATCCATTTGGTTTTTCGACGAAGCCCACTTTTATCTCGATGGCTTTGTGAATAAGCAAAATTGGCGATTTTGGGGTAAAGAAAACCCCCATATTTCTGTGCAATCACCATTACATTCGCCAAAAGTCACGGTATGGGCAGCCATATCCTCGAAAGGAATCATAGGGCCCCTTTTTCTACACCGTACAGTAACTGCAGCACGATATATTGGCATACTGCATGACTTTGTGGTTATACAAAATGCCTTGGATGACTCACGTGGTTCATCGTGGTTTATGCAAGATGGTGCCAGACCACATCGAACGGTGGAAATATCTGATTTGCTGCAGGAACATTTTGATGATCGTGTCATTGCTCTACACTTCAGGAACCATACAGGAACAGGCATGGACTGTCCCCCATATTCACCTGATTTAAATCCTTGTGATTTCTTTCTGTGGGGACACTTGAAAGAGGAGGTGTACCAGCAAGAGCCACAATGTCTTGCCGACATTGAACATTACGTCTACAATGCATGCCAGTCCATTACGACTGAGACATTATCACGCGTATGTACAAATTTTGTTTTGAGACTACGCCATATTATTGCTACAGAAGGCGTCTATATTGAAAATATTGTTATTTAGTTTTCAGTCACTAGCGTCACATATTGGTAAAATTTGGAGCTTTTTGAATACAATGCATTTTTTTTATTATTATTTATTGATTTTCAATAACAATGCAGCAAAACGATGCACTTTTTTTTCTCAAACCGTGTTTTTTGTTGCTGTTATTATTATTTACATTCAAAAATAGTCAGTTACTGGATATCCTCTATTTTAACTCATCGAATCTACAAGAGGAAAGATGTAAGATTGGGGGGGGGGGGGGGGTGATTAAATGAAAAAAAGATGGAGGACCACGGAGCGGATTATTTCGTGTATGATTAATTGTGTTATCAGTACACCGGATAGGTAATCAAGCAGTTATCATCGTTGTATTTTTCTGAAAAAAAAAATGAAAATAGCGCTGGGTTCTGAAATGTTTTTAACCGCTTTTGTCTCATGTAATATTGAAATGTTAGAAGAGAAACAAAAGAAATTTAACTTTAGTCAAATGGTGTATAAAAATGTTTTGCTACTGAATTTATTTCATCGCCTACGTGTTTTAGATAAAACTGAATGTCTACTTATTTTAGCTAAATTTTATAAATATAAATACTAGCAAGTAACTTCAAAATTGCTGTTTTTCTATATATTCTTTTTAAAAAGTTTAATTAATATAGTTTTTAAAAATAACATTCCTGATTTCAAATCACATACAAGAGATATGTTCAGAATTCTTCTTTTCCGTTCTTTTCTTCATACAGGATAGTTTTGGAAGGGGAAGGAGAGTAGGGAGGATGAAAAACGTGTATCAGTATCTATAATAGTTTTTGTAATGATATTTTGAAAAGGAGGGACTCTCGGGAATCAAACTCAAGTATGTCGATTTTTTTTTTTTTACTTTTTAACCGGTAACAGGTATTGTGAAATTTTGTTACGCTACAAGTACGGCGCGGTCTCTCAGATCGCTTAACGGAAAGATGAATAAAAAACCCGAATGACTTGACCCCGATTGTTTCTCTACTTAACTTTATGTACAGGACTATGGTAATTAAAAATAATGTGTTTAGAAATCTCTAGCGATAAAACTATCACCCAAAACCAAACTTCATTTCAGCAGCATCTATAATTAAACCTTAAACTGCAAGTTAAATCGAAAGAGCCGGTAAGACAAGAATCGAGCCGGTGTGTGAGACCGGCAATACCTGTTATGGGTTAAGCATCCTTCCATTTCAGCGTAGATGAGTTTGTAGGCGTGAGACGTGGTTGGTAAAAGATATCTTAGAATCCTTCGCGGCATTTGTAACAAAATTTTCAGATATATTAAATGTCAAAACATGAATATAATGTAGGGATGAATTCGGTTTTTGGAAAAATCAATAAAATGTCGTTTTAGGCAGGTTTCCGTCTTAGCAAATAGTTTCATATGCTATTTTCTCCATCGGGTTCATGATTTTTTTATGTTTAAGATAAAACTTGTCACAGACAGATTCCTTTTTTCTAAAATTTGCTATATATTTATGCACCGATTTAGAAAGCACTTCTCTTTTTTTTTGTGATAGGGGACCTGGCAATGCTACTTCGGAAACACTGTTTTAAAAGAATATATCCTGAACAAAATTTCTTTAGGCTAAATGTGTGTAAAGTTGTTGCTTATTTCAAAGTATGTTTTTCTGGTTTTTATTAAGTATAATACACATTTTTGGATCATAAATATTATTTTAAATGTCTTTCTAACCAACCAGTCCTATTTCTGCAGGTGAGTCGAGAATCGACTCAACATGTTGAATCGTCACTTATGTAAGCCGACATAGAGTCGACTCTGCAAAATGAGTCGAAAACCCCATCCCTATGAAAACTAGAGTAATGTCTGTGTTTCTTACAGCTTGCTGCCGCCAGCGTCATCTTTTGGCAAAAAATCGAACTATTTCAACGAACCGCTTTTTAAAAATTTATTGATTTTCTAATAACAATGCAGCAAACGGCGCATTTTTTTCTCAACCCGTTTTTTTTAATATTTACGTTCAAAATCGGTCAGTCATTTACTGGACACCCTGTATATATATGTATATATATATACAGGGTGTCCAGTATTTAATATGTATATATATATATATATATATATATATATATATATATATATCCTTTTTTTAACAAGTAAAATTTAAAATGGAATTATATGTTTTAAAGAAAAAAACTCCTCTAGTTGAAATGGAGATGTAGAACAAAACTGATTGCAGGAAAATGTGCTTTTAATAGTGTCATTTACGAACATATGCTTTCCCATATTTATTGAAGTCATATGAATATGGCAGGCGCCAATAGGTTAAAAGAACCAGTCAAGCATATGGAACTACATTTTTTGAAAAATCGGTTGTGATTTATATTATTTAATATGTGGCAATCAACTGTTTCAGTGAAAATAGTATGTCCACATTAAGATACACACTGTAAAAAATATTCAACCAGTTTTCCTGTAGGAATCGGAAAAATAGTTGCCCTTATCGTACCGGAAATTTTTCCGACCCAGCTCAGATTAAATCCGTAAAAAAAGGAAATATTTAATAAAACGGTATTTTACTAATTTTATTCCGATTTTACAGATTTTATTCCGAGCTGTGTCGGAAA
Organism: Maratus speciosus; assembly: GCA_963932465.1. Classification (NCBI taxonomy): domain Eukaryota; kingdom Metazoa; phylum Arthropoda; class Arachnida; order Araneae; family Salticidae; genus Maratus; species Maratus speciosus. Next base: position 409,658,705 of record OZ010795.1, on the reverse strand, counting down.
ATATTCCGGTACGGTAAGGGCAACTATTTTTCCGATTCCTACAGGAAAACTGGTAGTATTTTTTTTACAGTGTAGCGAGATATTGGCAATATTATGGGAAGACTTTTATAATTCATAATTTTATTCATTAGTGCGATAAAGTGGGTATTAAATTCTTTCTTTTAAATATCCCGTTTTAAAAAATCCTGAAGAGAAAGTTTTCTGGGAAAGTTTCTAATTTCCTATAAACCCAAGAAACCCAGAATTCGATATCTTTCAAAATTTTCTTCTTAAATTAAAAAAAAAAATCATTATAAAAATACATGTACAACATAAATATATTCTTATGTACCGGGTGGTTATAAAATAAGTATCCCTCTTTGGAGTTGTCTGTAGCTTGAAGGAATAACCCGAATGAAGCCAAAATTTGTACACATACTATTTGAGAAGGGGAAAGAAGACTGGAACAATAAAAAAAATTGCAATAATCGCCGACAGATGGCGCTTTTGTGTTTGAAATGTAATGTGTAATACAAGAACACGGAATTAAGGCACGAAACCGGATGGCATACCTAATTAATTGGAAATTTTCACAGTGAATGGGGTTAAGATTTCGCATGGCGGTGCCGATCAAGTTCAGGTTCCACATGACCACTGTGCTGCAAGACACAATCCAGGCGGTGGACGACGTGCTCAACTGCGGAATGCAACGCATCAGGAGTGATGTTTCGCACATGTTGTGATATGCGATCTTTTAAGTCATTGAGGTGTGCGACACCTCCAAGGTACACAATAGACTTTAAGTGCCCCCAAAGCCAAAAATATAATGGCGTCAGATCAGGGATTCGAGAAGGCCCGTCATACGAAAATACCGGCTTATTACTCTATCATCTGTGAAATGTTGCGTAACAACTGTTGTACTGCTCGCCCAATATGGGGCGGGGCTCCATCTTGCATAAAAATTGTTTCAGACAGGCACTGTCTTTGCTGCAGTTGAGGAACTACAAAAGTTTGTAACATGCGCAGGTATCTTTGTGCAGTAACCGAACACGTTACAGGGCCTGTTGGTCGTAACTCCTCAAAAAAATAAGGACCAAGAATAAAACTTGCAGTAAAGCCACAACACACAGTGACTTTTGGAGAGTGGAAGGGTATTTCGTGAATAACAGTTCGTGGCTCCGAAGCTCATATTCTACAGTTCTGCGTATTGACTGTCCCATTTATATGAAAATGGGCTTCATCGAACCATAAAATCTTCCATAGGAAGGCATCATCCACTTCCATTCGTGCTAAAACCGTTAAAGCAAAATCCAGTCTCTGCTGCGCGTCACCTGGTAACAATTGTTGATGACAACTAATTTTATACGGATAAAATTGGATTACCTTTCGTAGGACTTTTCGAACAGTAGCATATGGAATATCCAAATTTCGGGCAACTCCACGTGCACTAGGACCGGGTTCCGGAGTCCCTGATGGCTCCACAATCGCAGTAGCAATTTCTTCTTGAATGCGGAGAGGAACTGGTTTCCTCCCTCTTCCACATTTTACAGTAAACGATCCAGTCTACTCGATTTTTTTTTACCATTCCTCTCACTGCACACGGTGTCAAAGGACATTTTTCCTTTACGCATTCCTTTCACACGCCTAAATTCACGTAAAGCAGCTGCACTGTTTGAACTGTTACCGTAGATTAGTTTTAAAATTAAAGCGCGATCGGATAAACTGAGAGCCATGTCGTAGAAGATTAATGGCAGAAATGACCACGTTTTGATTTTACTAATGATTACAACGGCGTTTGCACCGACAGGACCCGTAGCGACATCTGTTGCCGTTTAATGTAACTATCTTTTTTTATTATTCCATTCTTCTACCCCCTTCTTCAATAGTATGTGTACCGATTTTGGTTTCATTCGGGTTATTCCTTCAAGCTACAGACAGCTCCAAATAGGGATACTTATTTTATAACCACCCGGTATATCTAAAAAAAAAGTAACTTTAACGAGAGCTTTTATTTACATTTTTATTCCTGAAGAGAAAGTTTTCTGGGAAAGTTTCTAATTTCCTATAAACCCAAGAAACCAAGAATTCGATATCTTTCAAAAATTTCTTCTTAAATGAAAAAAAAAAAGCATTCTAAAAATATATGTGCAACATAAATATATTCTTATGTATATCTAAAAAAGCATAGCTTTAACGAGAGTTTTTATTAACATTTTCATTTCGTTTCCCGTAATTGTTTATTGCAAAAATATTTAAATATTTAGCTTTAGGAAGTCAGCAAAGGAAAATATCATGAAGAACTTAAAAAAAAATCTCTGCTACAGAATAGTATAAAAAAATACACTAAAGAAAAATACAACAGAACACTTTTAATTTCAGTTAAAAATTGTATTTTTGATTTTCTATGCTTTAGAATTTTTCTTTATTGAAACTCTACTGCAGAAAATCTTGAAACTACTCTTTGTAAAAATAATCTATAGAAAACATTCGGTTGAGATTAAAGCTTGAATGGATAAAAAAAAAAAAATACAGTTGCCTAACAAAAATAATACAAACTATATAGTTAAAAATATGAATATGTTATACCAATTTTCAAAAGATACAAAAAATTCCAAATAGATATATATTTTTTTCTGAACATAGTATAAAAATTTTAATTATTAAAATTTGACAGTAAATGTATTACATAATTAACACTCTACTAATTAAAACTTATTTTTGTACTTTTATACGTAAAAGAAAATCCTTATCATCATTACCATGGTTACATTTTGATTTCACATGAGATGTCTAAAGGTATGTTTTTAAAATTATAGAAATTTATGTCAAATTACTTCACCATTCTGTGTTTTTCTTTTCTTTTCATGATATGATTACCCTTGTCATTTATATTTTTGTTGCAAAATAAGTGTATTTATTAAACACATTTCCATCTCGAGTTACAAAGCAAAAATAAAAGCCTAATAAAATGTACATATTTCTTACCAATAAATTAAATTTACTAAGCTAATTCATTCTACAGTTTCAGAAATTTGGTCAAAATTTATTAGTTTAATATACAAGTACAATACAATTAACAACCCAATGACAATATTTTATTTAATTTTATTTATTCTGAGATGTAAATACATTAATTTACACAATAATTTTTAAATATATATTGAATCACATATATGTTTAGTGACATATTTCTTGAAGATCATATACAGCTTACATAAGTTAGATAAGGGAAGAGTCTCATTCTAATCTAAAATTCTGATGATCTTGATAATTCTAAGTAGACATTGCTTTCAATTATTATAAATGTCTGTTTACACACTCCATACTATCTCTCAATTTCGCTTGATTAAACATGACAAAATCCCAGTAGACAAGAAAGTCATACTAGAATGTCAGTATATTTCAAAACATGTAAACATTGCATTATAATAGAAATCACACAGTATCACAAATTTCAATTATATTTGTAATAATTCTATTTTTAAATTCTCAGTTTTTGAGTTATATGAGTTTCTAAACAATTAAAAATTTGATAAAGTTTTTTTTTTTTTTTTTTTTTTAATATTAAGTGGCATTAATCCATTGATTATATTTTTATAAAATTCGAGAATAAATAAATAAAAATATTTTTAATGTTTTTGTATGTATTTTTTAATGTTTCAATAAACTAAAAAGTTTATGAACATTTAAATACTTTATTTTAAAAAGTTAATGCTAACGATATCGTTGAGAAATATATATATCCCTCCAGTAGTTACAGTTGTGAAAGGGAAAAAAAAAACTGTAAGTGTTACCTATTGATACATTAATGGAAATTGTCGTTCTATTGATGCATGAGAAAAATATTATTCTATTGACAATTGGTAGTTTTGCCTTCTTTGATACTATAAATGCTCTTTTTTAAATAATTGTTGAATAGATAAACAAAAATAGAAACAACTTCAATGTTCCAAAAGGGAAAAATCACTTTTGACACTGTATTTGTGTTTCTTGAATCAGAGCAGCCTGGAATGCGCATAGTTTATGAGGTTTTCTAAAATCTTCATAGAGATACATGGGTAATGCGATTTCATCACAATCCAAGAGTTTTTACTATAACAATGTAGATCAAAAGAAAATAGTTCAGAAATGTAAATTGACAGGGTGAATTGTTAAATTTCTTTTTTCTTAAATAATCAATTTTAATCAATAAAGTAATTTCAAACTCTTAAAAAAAAAAAAATTAGATAGTTAGACAGAATTATTAAATAATAATACGCACTACAAATAATATCTTCCAATTAAATTTGTAAAATATGTTTTTAAAATATCTTCCAAACAATGAAATCTCAAGCACATTGATACCGAATCTTTAATAAATTTACTTCGTAAAATTTATATTTTACATTTATAAATATGAAATATTCCGCAAGGTAGAATTATTAATATATACAATTTGGATAGCTAGCGAAATATTTAATGCCCTGCTTATACTCGTGTATATTCCAATACATTTACATTTCTCTAAGATTCAGCACCTCTAAAACAGCTCGTAACAAAAAAATTGAAATATAAATAACTGAATGTTGATCATGCATTAATATACCGAAAGTAGCAATAAGTTATTTAATAATGGTAAATAAAGTAATTGAGCTCAATGAGTGTTCTTACACACCAAGACATTTTAACTTTTCGCACAAAAGACTATCAGAATTTGCAGAAACATTCGTCTTTGCAATGATGTAAAATGTTTTAATTGTGGATAAATTTATACATGAAGGCTCTATGTGGGTTGGTTTGGCATTTCCATAGGAAATTGTTTCAAATTGATGAGGATTTTTTGAGTATTACTTCGAAAGAAATATTTGATGGAACCGACCTTAACGAAGACCTAATAATGTATTTTTGCTTAAAGCGAAATATTTTCCTATTAATATAACTCTTATTTATTTCTTTTCTTCTTAGTCATCATGTCATTTTTGACCAGAAAACTGTTCAGAATTTAACTGTCATCCAAGATACATGTGTCAGTAAAAATTATTTCAATTTTGCGTTGCATAATTGACATCATCTTATTTTGCTTTTTAATTTTTGAAAATTGGGTTTTATTTTTGCTATGCACGTATAAATATATCAATTAAAAGTTAATTCCTGTAGAAAAATTGATTATCCCTTATTTTGGAGCTATTAAGGATATATAGGATATCATATATGATATATGCTATATATTTGATCAAGGATATCAAATTAAATTTAGGGAAAACTGTCGTGTTATTATCTATGATAATTAAACATTTTGGAATAAAAAAAAAAGTATAAAGTAAACAGATAATTGCATGAAATATTGTTCTGTTTATATATTCACAATATATCAAAGGCATTAATCACCTCTTTTGATGCTGAATTTAACCAAAGATCCACACTCTCTTTCGCATTTATAAAATTAGTACGATCATGCTATAGCTCAACTGTTAAAGTGGGATTGAAATCTGAATAGCGACGTAATAGTATGTAACATGAACTGCAATATACGATATAAATAGAAAAGCGTTAAAATACAATACGTCATATAAAATGCATTAAAATATACATTTGAGAATACCAACTGTCACATCTGACATATATTATATTTATATAATTATAAAATTTAGAGTTCATAAAAGTTTGGTATTATAAATTACTCGTAATTTATAAAATTAAATGATCTAATGATTTTTTTTTGTACTGCATTTGTAAGTTAAATTATATAAACCTATAGTATATATAATACAGTATGTTAAAAAAGAAAGTGTCGGTCATAATCTGTCAAAACTAAGGATTGTTTTTTTTTCTTTTATTAAGTAAGATTTTATTAGCTATTTGACAAATACTCAATATTTAGTCCAATCACTTACATTACTGCTTATAATGGGATATATCTTTTGCGTACTCTCGACAAGAGTTTCTGCTTATTCTTATAACAAGGACTGCAATATATTTGATTCGAAATATTTGCTGCTGCAATGTTTACACTGCTTTTCCATTATAGATCGAGAGGTGGCTGTAATAACCATTACCTCATTCAGTTGAATCCTGAATTCCAAGTATTAGTAAAAATTCGATTAGCTTATTAAAATGCAACTGGTCTGCAAAGTCACATCTTGGTGCAAAATACCTGCAAACCAGATTTTAGTGGTTGACCATTGTGTTTTCCAGCTGACAGTTATCTATGTTTTCATTCGTTTGGGTGCAGGAAAACTAAATTATAAACCTGCCGATCAGACACTAAAATAGAGTTTCCATGTGTTTTCCACCAAGATATAACTTGGTAACCAGATGTATTTTAATATGCTATTCTAGTTGTGACTAATGTTGAAGTTTCAGCCGTCAATTCCATGAGTGTCTGTGTAGCGGCTTCGGGAGGCCACTGTAAAAAAAAAAAAAAAAAAAAAAAAAAAAAAAAAAAAAAAAAAAAAAAAACCTATAAAGTTACTAAATTTGTTCTAGGAAACTGGGATTCCTAGAACTTTTTATATAACGGCAACAACAAAAATTCCTGTAACAGACACTGTTACAGGAATTTTTGTTGTTGCCGTTGCATAAAACGTTCTAGGAGTTCCAGTTTCCGAGAAAAATTTTAGTAACTTTACAGATTTTTTTTTTTTTTTTTTTTTTTTTTTTTTTTTTTTAACAGTGCGGTTTATTAAGCTTTATTTTTATGTACGATCACTCATTTTCAATTGGATTCGCATCTGGTGACATTGTCAACAATTCCACTGTAGTGATCCTACTTCGCTGTTTTCATGAATTACACAGTTTGTTGTGATGTTTAGGGAAATAATCGACTTTTTCAATACGATTTTCCCACAAAGTAAGCACCGCACATTAAAGCAAAGGATAAATGTTGAAACATATTAAGATAGATGCAGTTACGGTGGTTCTTTAAGAAATAACTACGGTTCATTTCAGTTGAACAAGATGTAATAAATATTTTCAGAAACAAATGTATTGATAATTAATTTAGTGAAAAGTTCTGTATTATTATTTTTAATAAAATCATTTAATATAGTAATTATTATTTTTCAATTAAAGCAATAAATCTAAATTCTTATTAACTGCATTTTCCTATTAAATCGGGGAGTATGTTTTAGTAGAATGCTGAAAAAGAAAGAAAAAGAAAAGTAGAAAACTAAACCGTAAAAATATAATGAATTAGAAAATAAGATTACATGATTCTCCAGTTACGTATAAATTCATTTTTTTTAACATATAACTAAGTGACATGTGTAAAATATAAAATAAAAATAAATAACATGAATTTAAAAGGAAGCAAAACAGAAAAAAAAACGAAGCCTTTCTGTGAATCGCAGAAAGATGAAATCAAAATTTAAAAGCACTGTTACAGTAAATTAGATTAATTATTTATAGTAATATGACATCAGCATGGAAAGTTTTCAGTATTTTCAAAACAGCCAAGTTTTAACACATTGGAGACAGTAGATTTATGTTAATTATTATTTCTCAAAAGAAAAAAATATATATATAAAACGGATTTTTGATACATCTTCATAATGTGTCCGAAAACGCTTGTCGTAAAAAAAAAAAATAAATAACAAATCTATTCAAAATGTTTTTGTTGATGGCTTGAGAATAAGAAAACACTTTTGAAGTGTAAAAATTCCATGGTAGTGTTTATATCGATGTCACTTTTTTTATATAAATAATCTAAATAACATGCGATATATTGCTTCAAACAAGAATGAAAAATAATATTGTATCATATCTTATTTTGCACGAATCTAAATTCAATTTCGAATTTTATAGAATTCGATATAAGTTACTCGAATGGAATAAAGATCTTTATCGAATTCAAATCAAGAGAAATAAAATGTGTGATCCGAAAACATTGTACGGAAATTTGCTGTTATTAACCCATTTGAAATTAAATTGGATTTCCATAACAATGTATTAAAAATCTTTTTCAGTAACTTGCAATGATCAGTTTGTTTTCTTAGCACTGTTCTGTTTGAAAAAACGGATTTTTTTCTCATTTATTATTTTTGTTAAATAAACATAATAAAGAATAAAATAACATTAAATCATGTCTAAAAATTCACAAATATAAAAAAGAAATTAATAATATGATAAGTAACGTAAAATACATTTCAGTATTTTTGCTAAACTGGAAAATAAAAATGTTTGATACTTCATACCCTGTATATGGTCAAAAATGTAGAAATGTAGAAATGTAGTATAAAGATTTTAACTCCATTTTATTTGCATAATAAAAAAAAAAAAATACTTTAAATCATTTAACAGGTACATATTATTAAATTGTTATACATAAATTATTGATGAGAACAAGCAGTTATTTTTTTTTTTTTTGAGAAATAAATAAATACCACTACATTATAAAATGAGTTTTATTTTCTAAACAAAAAAAAATTCATCATTGCAGAAAAATGTATATGTAGATATATAAAATATGAAAATGGAACGAATATAATATTTTAAACATTTCAAAAAGATTTTTAATTAAAGTTACATTAGCATATGGGTTATTCATAAAAAGGTCGCTTTAAGACATTTTCTATTTTTTTTTTCTTATAAAGATACATGGAATGCTTTTAGGCTGTTTTTTGGAAAAAAATTGAGTTCATTGCACATACAAACCCTATGACCAAATTTTATACATTTTATTTTAAAATTTAAGATTGCACATTGAAACGAGAATAAAAAATATCCACATCATTAAGATCTTTTCTTAAATTTTGCTCTTGGCGATAAAATGTCCAAGTTATATAAGTAAATACTGCTCTTATCAAAATTTTTTTTTTAAACTTTTATCAACATGAAAGTATTCTTTGACGTATTTTGTCTTATCTGTTGAAGGTTTTTCTTTTTTATTCTCCGATTGAAAAGCATATCTCTAGTCTAAGAAAATATATAATCAGGAACAGGAGTATTCTATTATTTTTTTAAAAGTTTGCTGTCGGAGTTAGTGCTAATGATCATTTTTTACAACATTTATATTTTTGAAATATCTCATTGTATAAGGATAGTGCAATTAAATGTAGCGTTTCACTATACACTCAATTTTTAATTCAGAAAAATTACAATTCTTCAACACGAATATTTTGCGATTTCATTATTTTTTTTTTTCATGAATTCATTGTTACATATGTCATACATACCTTTAACAAAGGTAGTTTGAGATTGTTTTAATTTATATTGCGAGAAAGTAATTAAAAAATAAAACAATTTTAATTTGTTTTCTGTTGAAAACTAAGTATTCCGTTGATAACAATATCACCATCGTTTTAATAATACACTAAAATGTTGTGAATATGTGATCAAAATAATGTGCTTTAAAATTATTTAGTTACGTTCTTTCAGCACATCACATACATAATTAAGAACGTCGTGCATTACAACTGTGTTTTAAAATTTAGGAGCTTAGTTAGCGATAGCTATATATTCAAAAGTATAACTAACATTAGCACATGTATTTAGTATATGTAAAACTATTCCTTGATTTATAAATTATGAAGATATCATAGTATAACAGGTAATTAAAGCATTTAATCTAATGTAGTCATGTATTATTGATATGATTATTAATGTATTCTATTAATCTGTAAAACAAAAGAAGTTGTAACTAATGCCAAAAAGAATTCAAATATTATAATTATTTAAGATTCTTTTATGTCTTTTTTTGAGATTTATTCTCTAATTCATTTTTTTCACATTACGCGTAAATTATAAATATTTTATTTCTGATCAAATAGCATTTGACATTTTATATTCCAAAGGCTTCGGAATTTTCCAATGTATCTTGGACGCTAAGTCAGTTTACGGCTCTACATTTTTACACATACAACTCTTACATTTTAGTGCCAGAACTTTTAACTGCAACATTTACCTTCAATATTTTTAAAATTGTTTAACGAAAGTAGTAAAATTTCTGTACGAATTCAATTGAATCGATACACACACAGAAGGATTTCATTTCTTAGCATAAAATTAATTTTAAGGATATTCTTAATAACTTTATCAATTAAAATTATTTTATAAAATGTTGATATATAATATAAACACATACTATACTTGATAACTAATAAAAATATTCTGATCTTTCTGCCTGTTTTGAATCCTGTAAGTGCTTTTGAAATCCAGATAAATAAACCGCGTGACATTCTCAGCAATCAAGATTGCTGCTATAATTAATTGTAGGTGTCCCCCATATTTTATATGCCTCCATATGGTAACATTATCAATTTTATACAAGGGGCAATTGTAGTAAAAAGACCAGGGTACAAAATTTTCCTGGATCAGAATAAAGATTAAAACTATTTTTAATTTGCAATACAAATTCTTAATTTTATATTTTAGACAATAGATTTCTATTTTCGATTGTAAAATTTCAAAAAAAATATTTTGTTATTACACTTTAAATTATTCGTGAAGATCACTGCATGAGGAGGTGGACAAGGGAGAGTAGGGACAATATGATTATTTAAAATATTATTGGAGTAAAATTACTGCTATTTTCTTGAAAATTCCACTCGAAATTGAACAAAGGTATTACGGAATACATTTTATGCTAAAGAAAATTAAGAAAAAAAGAGAATGTCTTTTAAGCCTAAAAAGAATATATTTTTAGGTGATACATTTATATAATAACTTTGCAACTTATTATAAAATTTCTTATGAATAGATTTCAAATGACTAAGAAAAGTACATATTATTGGTATTACACTTAGTAATGCGCAATTTGACGCAGTGGACTAAGCGTATTATAATTATAACATTGCTAAATACATGTATAATAATCACTTATAAACAAATTAAGTTAAATAATGCTATAAAAAGTGATAGAATATCTTTATTAAGACTTACGATCGTTTCATCGCACAATCGGCGACATTTTCAAAATCAATCATAATAGAAAATATTTTCACATAACTTAAAAACAATAATATATTAAACAATGTCACGAGACATGAAGCATAATGAAAATATTGCAACCATAAAATAAAATAAAAATTAAATTAGCTATTTGCGAGCGTGGATTAATTTTCACATAATTTAAAACAACATGGTAAACAATGTCACGAGACATCAAGCATACTGAAAAACATTGCAAAACATAAAATAAAATTAACTTGGCTATTTGCGAGAGTGGATTAATTTTTACTATTGTTTCTACAATTACTACTTAGTATCTCTTTCCAAATTCTAGGTAAATCAAGGGACACAGAATCATTGCAAATATTCTCGTTGCGTAAAAATATTTCTATTGATTCTCGGACTATGGATGGTAAATAAAATCTTGATGGATAAATTAACTTGCTATTTTTAAATTCAATCTGTAAAGGTTCTTCGCTGCATAATCTGGCCAAAGCTGTGGTTCTTCTATTGTATTTGATGTCTGCTATATGTTCTTTGATTCTAGTTTTAAGTTTTCTGCTTGTCATACCTATATAAAACTGCTTTGTTCCATCTTCTTTGGTGAAAGGTATTTCGTATACTCCTGCTAATTGGTTGGACTCAATTTGATCTATTTTCTTGCATACTATATTTTTTATTTTCATGGATGGTTTTGCGACTAGGAAGATATTGAATTTATTGAGTTTATATTTTAAACGTTCGAAGAAACCAGGAAAATATTGTAAAGTGGATAACGTGGAATTTTGTGGCTTGAAATTTCTTTTCTTTTTGTTCTTCAAGCTCTTAATTAATTTTTCTATCGTGCTTTCTTTGTATCCATTGTTTCTTGCAATATCATATATTTTATTTATTTCGTTATTTAAATGTTCAGGGGTACAAACTGTGAAAGCTCTCTGAATAGAATGTCTAAATGCAGAAACTTTGTAACAAACGTCGCCGATTGTGCGATGAAACGATCGTAAGTCTTAATAAAGATATTCTATCACTTTTTATAGCATTATTTAACTTAAATTGCTAAATACATTTAGCTACCATTGTTATATATTTAAAAAATATATGTAAGATTCCATTAATAATAAGAAGAAATAGTTCAATCAGAAATTTTATATTCAGAATGAAAATATATCTAAATATATCGTAATAGACTTGCATTTATTATTACACTAGCAGCCTTCGCCCGCTTCGCTGGTCTGTTTTTCCATGAATCAAACCATGAATCAAACGAAATATATCTGTGAATTTCATTCGTTTGTAAGCAATATAGACATTAACCTGGCATACCCATCCGAATTGCTACAAACGATATGGACGTCATTATACTATTGTATTTTCTATTGAGACAGGCAAAATTTGAGCTGCTAAGGAACAACTTCTTTAGTTGATCCTTTACTGAAGGATTTGGTAAAGTACGATAGAACAATATGTAATATACATATACCCTTCCTCTGAAAATTTATCAATGCAATTCTCATCAGATTCCGTCCAATAGAACATATGAAAAAGGCTAATCTTTCATAATTGGTCTCACCTCATTCTAGAACTTTCATCCAAAATCCTATAACCAAGCAACCTAGAACGATATGCGTTTTATACTAAAATATTCCCTGAAAAATTAACTAACTGGGCAAGTTCCACCAAAATCCACTTAGCAGAATCTTTTAAACTGGCAAATGTACCAAAACGTTCCCTAAAAATTATATAATTAGCAGTTTGTCTTACCAGAATCCACCCCGCAGAACCTTTAAAAAAGCCAATCTTTCATAATCGTATTCTTCTGATTTTGAATTTTCTCCCATAATTATTTAAGTAAGCTACGTAGAACGATTTAATGTAAGTCCCATCAAAAATCTATTCAACAGAACTCATGTTGTAAGCGGCCCAAACGAAATTTCCCTTTGCATTTCATACATATTATAGATAGTTAAATTTAAATATATCTTCCATAATCGTGTTAACCCGATTATAGAACTCTCAGGGATGTAGGGATAGGTCTACTTTATATACCCACTGGATTTTTTAAGAAACCCTGCACACCTTTATAGAATATATATTATCTAGTATATACACATGCATATAGCGTACATCCTCTTGTAGTAATTTACTACACATAGACAACTTTCCGGCATAGCATCAAAATCCATTTAGTAGAACTTTACATTAAAGGAAATCTTTCATAATCGGGTTCACCTAATTTTAAAAGTCCCGTACTTATCACTAATTAAAAGTAGATCTATTTTTTTACATTAAAACACTTCTAAAATAAATTACTTAACTAACAGTGTACGTTCTACAAAATTATGTTCAGTAGAACTTGAGTTATAGTCAATCAGAATGAAATAAGAATTTGCGTTTTGTAAATATAGTAGATGATGATGAGTAAAATTGTAAGTATTGGTATTTGCGATTTATAAAATTCTATTGGCGAGATTTATGCACGACTAACATAAAAGTATCCATTTTTTCTTTTTATCGATAGGAGCAAATGGCAAATTGCTAAATATTTTTCTAATTAAACCTTTCAATATGAACACATTTTTTAACACTACAAACATGCTTTCATACTTAAATTAAATATTTCCGTTTAATAATATTTATTTCTTATTAAACCGTTTTTCTTTGTATTTTAAATAAAATCATTAACTGTTTTCGTATTTTCTGTAATACCAACACCGTTGTCGCCAAGCATATTAATTAGCGCAAAATGAAATGAAACATTTGAAAAAAAGTTCATTTTGTTGATACAAAAATGAGCATTTAAAATATATAACATTTGAAAATTACAGACTTTCACCAACTATTTTTTTAAATCAATACAAATCAATACTTAAAATAAAAGACAATAAAATAATAAAATAAAGTCAATTTAATCTGCAGGTCTCGAATTGTAAATGTCTTTCAGGTTATCATTGTAGCGTGGCGTACGTAATAAGCATATCTGTCATTCCAGTAAACATTTAATTTTTTGAATGAAAACGTTCAACGTTTAAAAAAAAAAAAAAACATTTTTATAGGTATAATTCCTATGTTCTGAAATGATTTTATTACTCCTTCCTCGTCATCAAGTAACTGCCAAATCATAAAATCCATGTCAGTGTCAGTAATAAATGTAAGTTATAATTTAAAAATAAATATTTTCTATTAAAAAAATAACAAATTAAAAAGTTTTACGAGATTATGATGGAATAATACTCATAAAAAATGTTCACGTTCAATAAATAGCAAATGTTAATCTTTGGCACGGTTTGAAATAAAAATCGTTTGCACGCTAAGGGTAGAAATAAATGGCGCGATACCATACATTTTGGCATAGTGTTGATAGAACGAAAAAGTACAACAGTTTTTTTTTAATTATTATTATTTAGTTTTAGTTTTTGAGGCGTTTATAATTTTTTTCCTAACTGACATAATTGTTTTAAATAGTTAAGAAAAAGAATTGATTAAACAATTATTCAATTTGAATTTTTTCGCTTTCTATAGTAACAGAATTTTTTTAGAAATTATCACTTGAAAATTTGAGGTTTTGGCGCCAAAGATAGCGTCAAATTACAAAAATGTGTAATATCTCATGAACTATTAGACCTAAAATAATTTGGTTAGTACCATTCGATTCAGCGAACAAAAATACACTAGAATATGTTATCAGTTGAAAAATAACTATAAAATCAGATTTTTAAGGAGTTTTTTAAAAGTTCATTCTGTTTTTTACCCACCTTAGGAGTGGAATTTTAGAAAATCCTTTCTTAGCGGCACTCAATGTCATAAGAAGTATTTTTACCCCAAGTTTCAAGATTTTAGGTTCAGTAGTTTGGGCTGCGCGTTGATTAATACAAAATCCAGACTTTCTTTTATATATATAGATAGGATTACGTAGCATAGCAGATTCAATGAAAATATTAAACAGTTATAAATAAATACAAATTATAAACAACAAATGTGAATGCATAAATTATAAAGGAATTTATTCAAATTAATGAATATATTAGCAGATATATCGCGATATGTTAATTATAAATCAGATTTAAAATTTTGAAGTGATACATTGAGATGATAATTTTGCAGCTTCTAAAGGAATTTCTTGTGAATATGTATCAGATGCCTACAAAACTAGAAATCATATTGTTAATACACTTAGATAATGTTCAATGTGAAGCAATGAACTAAATGTATAATATTTGTATAAGACTAAAAAATATAATTAGCTATCATTGTGATATATTTAAACAATATATAAGATATCATTTATATTGAGAAAACTATTTCAAAAGTTATTTTGTACATTCAGAATGAAAATATATCAAAATATATTATATACAGGGTGTCCTAAAGTGACCTTGACTCGTTTAAAATATTAAATAAAAAATTAAGTAATTGTCGTACTGGAGTGCGGTTAGGACTAAAATGCTTCTCACGATGAAAAGTTTGTTTTCAAGAGAACAAAAAAGTTATTTCCTATCACGTCCCACAGATGGCGCTGAACCTTAAATTAATCAGAAATAAGCATACAGAAACTCAAGAAAATCAGATACAGATCATTTTATTTTTTTTTTTCCAAAATCAGTTAAAGCGTAATAATTTGTGCAATCCATTAGCATAGTTCAATGAATGAACATTTTTGTAGATCGAGCCACATATTAACGGATCTCCAGTTTAATCCACGTGTTCGATAGGATTGCTTATGGAATTGACTGGATCACATGCTTGATTATCTTCTTCAGTGCTTCAATTTCAGACACAGCAAAAGCTTACACATTGGGGTTTTCCCTGGGAGTCGTCACTTATGCGTTACACCATCAAATGTAATCTGAAAATCAGAAAAAAAACCGCATGTTTGAAAACATAAAACCAAATATACGGACAAACGGCTCCATCTAATAACGAAATTTGGAACTAATTACTTCCATTCCTTTGAAGAAAAAAACTTTCCCACCTGAAAAGCATTACAGTCCAAACCGCACTCCTGTACGAGAATAACTTCATTTTTTATTTAATTTTTTAATGTGTCCAGGACTTTTGGGACACCCTGTGTATATATATACAAATTAAAATTTGTGCAATTTAAAAAAATTAAAGAATGTATTGTTTTCATTGAATGTAAACAAAAAAAAATATTTTCTACAATTGTTATTTTTTTTTAAATTAAAATATTACAATAAATTCCTCTATTGTGTATCCGAATCTAAAAGACATGCAACATTCACTATGTTACTAAAGATAAATATTTTATTTGTGATTCTAACTAGATATAAATAGACATACACTTTTTTAAGATCATTCGTAAAGAAAGAATAGATCACAAAAAAAAAAAAAAAAAAGATTAAGAAAAAATTAATATTAAATAAACCTTAAAGATTACTAAATACTAGTCGTTCCATTTGATAAAAATAGAACGAAACATGTTAAAAGAGAATGAGAAAAATTCAAGAAGTATATTTACAGTTTCAACTGCCATTCACTAAAGAAACGAGTTTTATTAGCATAATGGGAGTGTTGAAG
Source organism: Maratus speciosus (assembly GCA_963932465.1). Lineage (NCBI taxonomy): Eukaryota > Metazoa > Arthropoda > Arachnida > Araneae > Salticidae > Maratus > Maratus speciosus. The sequence goes on along the minus strand of OZ010795.1, from coordinate 409,642,325 downwards.
CTAAAAATATATTTCTGCAGTAAAATAGAATAATTAGATAAGTCACGAATGTTTGATCACGATGTGTATATATTCTAAGATTTTTTTTTTTTAAATACCTTTTTTAAAGGACACATTGTAACAATACTAATTGTATAGTGCTGCCAAAAGATAATGCAAGGAACAATTTTCTTAGTATTCAGTAAAAATGGTGAAATAAACAAACTTTTTGGTAAAGTGTAAACATTTTATCTCTAGAATTCAAAAGGTTATTTTTATAATTCTTCTATAAGAAATATGTAATTGTACATTTCTAATGAGAAATAAATATTTTTAGCCGATTTTGTAATTTACACAAATCTCACTACTTCATTCATCTATACAAAATTTTCAGTTCGAAATCGCTTTTCACAAAACCAAATTAGGAAAAAGACACACCAAAACTTAAAAGTCACATTTAAATCAGACGAAATAAGAAACATTGTGTAATTTTTAACAAATTAGTAAACTACGCAAAAAAAATAAAGAAATAAAACATGCACAAATTGTACAATTCTGAGGAAATGAAAGAATCAAATAAATTTAATCAATAAAAATTAGGGAAATTTTATTTATTCAGTTAAAAAAAAATTATTTCAGATTTTTGTGTGAACAATGGGACTAACCGAACTATTTCAAAAACATTTATGCCCTTAAAGAGAGTTTTTAGGCAATAAATATTAGCCTTTTCAATGGATTAATTCAGTTTTCAACATGAGAGTTTTTTCTTCGAAATATCAGTTTCAAATAATGTATCAATAAAATCTAACATTTCAGTGTTTTTCTTTTATTCGAACTTTACTGCTTATTCCTAAAAAAAATGTATATATATGCTATTCAGAATAAATATTTTAACATAACAATTTATTTTTTAAAGTTTATTTACATTAATAGGTTTTATCAAAAAACAACATATATTAAATATTTCTTTTATTATTGTAACATGGTGTTTTAACGGTATAACGGTAACACGATTAATTAAAAAAATAATCGTGAGACAGCGTTGATTTTAAAACATTTTCCAACACTTCCAAAATACTATTAGAGGACATCTTTTAAAATGCGAAACATCTAATTATACAACTTAGAAAATGCAAAATATTTTGATACCAAATTTCAACAATAACGTTATCTGCAATCTACTTCATTCAATTTGAGAATTCTATGATTATTTTCTTATCACCCTAATGAGACTCCATCCTTTGTAATCAAGCATTAACAGACTGACAATGGAGAATGTATAAACTGATTTGATCTTAACTGAAACTAGGAAGCTAGATTATTGTAATATACCTAGAAACTGAGTTTAGATGGGAATTAGTAAATATACAAAATTAATTACATGTTAAAGTTATTTAAGTTATTAAGTAAAATAAAATATTATTATGTCTAAAATACAAATCTAAAATACAAAACATCTGAAATACAAAATGTTTATTAAAGGGTGAAGATGAGCGAGTCGGAAAAACACCTAAACTAAATATATATTTAAAATGAAAAATATTAACATCAGAAACCTTTTTTGAACTTTAATATATTTTTACCTGTTGTAAAGTTTTACTTATAATAACCTAATATACGAATTGAATATTTCCGAGTGAGCGAAAAAATGCCCATGCCGGTAGAAAAAAGTAGAAATCATATTGATAGTACACTTAGATAATGCTCAATTTGAAGCAATGAAGTAAGTGTATAATATTTATAAGATTGAAAAATACGATTGTTATATATTAAAAAATATATAGTGTATCATTAATAATGAAAAAAAAAATATTTCAAAAGTACATTTGTACATTCAGAATGAAAATATATCAAGTATATGATGTACAGCGTGTCTCAAAAGTCCTTGACACGTTTTAAAATTCAATAAAAAAAGAAGTATTTGTCGTACAGTTAGTGCGGTTTGGTCTAAAATGCTACTGACGATGAAAAACTTTTTCAAGCGATCAAAAAAAAACAAAAAAAAAAAACAAAAAAAAAAATTCCTTCCACGTCCCACTGATGGCGCTGTATCTTAAATTAATCAGAAATAAGCATAAATAACTCGAGTCAATCAGTTACAGATAATTTTATTTTGTTCTAAATCAGTTAAAGAGTAATAATTTGTGCAATCCATTAGCATAGTTCAATGAGTGAACTTTTTGCAGCTCGAGCCACTTTCTTACGGATCTCCAGTTCAATCCATGTGTTTGCTAGCATTGCTTTTGGAATTGACTGGAACACATGTTTCATTCTCTTCTTCAGTGCCCCAGTTTGAGGGAAGCAGAAGCATACAGATTATTTTTTTTTTCTTCGCTGGGATTCGTCATTTATGTGTTACACCGTCGAATTTAATCTGAAATTTAGAAAAAAAATGCATATTAGAAAACGTAAAACCAAACATACGGACTAGTAGCGCCATCTAATATCGAAATTTGGAACTAATTATTTTCATTCGCCTCGGGGAAAAAAAAAAAAAAAAAAAAAAAAAAAAAAAAAAAAAAAAAAAAAAAAAAAAAACTTTCCACCCTCAGACGCATTAGAGTCCAAACCGCTCTCCTGTACGGCAATTACTTGAATTTTTATTTAATTTTTTAATGTGTCAAGGACTTTGAGACATCCCGTGTATATACATATATATATATACAAATTAGAAATTGTGCAATTTAAAAAAAAATAAAGAATTTATTGTTTTCATTGTATGTAAACAAAAATAAAACTCTTTTCTACAATTTTTAGTTATTTTTTATTAAAATATTGCAATAAATGCCTCTATATTGTATCTAAATCTAAAAGACAAGCAACATTCACTATGTTACTAATAGTGATAATATAAGATATTAGAAACAATTATCTAGTAATAATTATATATAAAATCAATAAAGATAAAGATGTTATATATAATTATAACTAGATATAAATTGACAAAACCCTTTTTTTAAAGATCATTTGTAAAGAAAGAATAGATCAGAAGTAAAAAAAAAAAAAAAAAAAAAAGAGAGAGATAAAAATAAACATAAGGATTAAATAAACCTTAAAGATTACTAAATCATTGTCAGTCCATCTAATAAAAATAGAACGCAGTATGTTAAAAGAGGATGAGAAAAAGGTCAAGAAATATATTTATAGTTTCAATTGACATTCATTAAAGAAACGAGTTTTATTAGCATAATGGGAGTGTTGAAGCTAAAAATATATTTCTGCAGAAAGAGATTAATTAGATAAGTCACGAATGCTTGATCACGATATATATATATATATATATTCTAAGATATTTTTTTAGAAATTCCTTTTTCAAAGGATAAATTGTAACAATACTATAACTGTATAATGCTGTCAAGAGATAATTTGGGGTACAATTTACTCAGTATTAAGTAAAAATGGTGAAATAAACAAACTTATTTGTAAAGTGTAAACATTTTGATCTCTAGAATTCAAAAGATTATTTTTATCATTCTTCTAGATGGAAGATATAATTGTACATTTCTAATGTGAAATAAAACACTTTTAGGCGATTTTATAATTCACACATATCTCACTATTTCATTCATCCATACAAAATATTCAGTTCCAAATCGCTTTTCACAAGGCCAAATTACGAAAAAGACATATAAAAAATTAAAAGCCACAATTGAATCAGGCGAAATAAAATAGGTTGTGTATTTTTTTAACAAATTAGTAATGTAGGCCAAAAAAAAGAAAGAAAGAAAGAAAACATGCACACATTTTACAATTCTGGGGAAATGGAAGAGTCAAACAAATTTAATCAATAAAAAGCAGAGAAATTTTATTTATCCAGTTAAAAAAATTGTTTCAGATTTTTGTGTAAACAATGAGACTAACCGAACTATTTCAGAAACCTTTATGCTCTTAAAGAGCGATATTAGGCAATCAATATTAGCTTTTCCAATGGATTAATTCTGGATACAACATGTGCGATTTTTCTTCAAAAAAATCAGTCTCAAATAATGTATCAGTTAAATCTAATGTTTCAGTGATTTTCTTTTATTCGAACTTTACAACTTATTCATAAATAAAAAGAAATATATATGTGCAAATCAGAATGAATATTTTAACATACAATTTATTTTTTAAGGTTTATTTACGTTAATATGTTTTATCAAATAACAATATACGTTAAGTATTTTTTTATAATTGTAATATGGAATTTTAATGGTATATAAGTCATTTTAATTTTAAAAAATTAATCGCGAGTCGGCATAGATTATAAAACATTTTACAACACTTTCAAAATATTATTAGAGGACATCTTTTAAAATGTGAAACAAAATATCTAATTAAACAACTTAGAAAATGCAAATCACATTCTGAAACAAATTTTCAAAAATAATATTAGCTGCAATCTACTTCATTCAATTTGAGTATTCTAGGATTATTTTCTTATCCCCCAAATGAAAATCCATCCTTTGTAATCAAGCATTAACAGACTGAGAATCGCGAACATATATAAACGTATTTTATCTTAAATCAAACTAGGTTATATTAATGTATCTAGAAACTGCGTTATGCTACAAATTAGTAAATATGCAAAGTTAATTACAAGCTAACGATATTTAACTTATTAAGAATATTTTGAAAACATGATTTGAAGGCTCGTGTAATTTTCTGAAATTAATTGATTTTTAAGATGTCTTCATAAAACTTTTTTCATAAAAATAAGTACCTGGTAAATCTAGCATCGCTCGGTAGTTTTTTAAAGTTCATACAGCATTTGAGGAAATATTTCTATTTCCTATATAATTCAAACTGTGTATGACAAAATAATTTTTTTATTATTCATTTCATGTAATACATATAATTTTTAGATACGAAAAGATTTAATAACAATTGTTGTAATTTCATTTTTTTACGTTTTTTGTATGTATATTTTGTTCGTAATCTAATTTCACAAGTACGATAACAGTTATGGTGTTTTGTTATATATTTTCACAGTTGTAAACTATGTGTTTGATTGTTCAGTTATTCAGCACATTTTTCTATAGAACATTATGGATGTGACGAGGACTTTCTTATATTAGAAATAAATCCTTTTTACCTCTTAACCTTGAAAACGGCAACATATGACATATCATATATAAAAATACATATATAAGGTAGTTTATAGAAAAGAACGAAAATTGTTTCAACCAGTCGCTCTGCAGTTTAATGTGAATAACCATAGAATTAGTCGTAATTTTAATGGAATTGCTACAGCATATGACAAAGTCGCAAAACAATTTCTTACAATCACTTAACCCTTAAATGCCTGATTTGTCAAAAATCATTGTAATAATGTTTTTCGGCTTTCATTTTTTAAATAAATCATGGGAAAAATACTTTAAAAAATCATATTTTGTTTTAAGTAAGGTTTACAGCTAAAAAAACCAGTTTCTTACTAATCAACAATACTGGTCTTTAATTAAAAAATAATTTTCCTTGAAAAAATTCTATAATATTAAACACACAAGAATTTTAGGAACTATAATGAGAAATAAATTTTACTTGATCACTGCAGAACAAAATAGGTATTTCGCAAGCTTCCAAACAAAACAAAAATAACAAGTAGCAACAATTGAAAAAATAAATCTATCTTTATTCTTAAACAGCACAAATATTGTCAACTGCATGTTGAAAATCGATTTGATAATATTTTAGGAACGTATTTTATCGGCAACATTAAGCATTACAGCTTCATGTTGTAATGCTTAATGTAAAATATAATTAAAATGTAATTAAAATAACTTAAGGCTGATAAATTAAATAAATAAAAGGTCGAGCAAATACCAAAATTAAAAGACCGTGTCGAACTGCTCTTAACAATGCAAGAAAATGCATATTACAGAAAAATATTTGTTCCTATTACCTGTGAACTATTCCCTATTATTCCCAGCAAATCTCATTCAAAACATCCTAGCTAGTGAATGGTGTTTGATCAGCGTTTCAAAGAAATCTATTATGTTGTGGCCACCACAAAACTTTCTTCTATTTAAATCATATAAACAGCACTAATTGATATCAAGCTATACCTGAATCTGAATTTTGATGAAAATTCGTGCATTAGTTCTTGAGATAGATCTATAGCGGAAATTCTTAAAAATGCATAGCAGCGCCATCTGTTGAGCGATTTGCACCAAAACATAAACAGCACTAATTCATATCAAGGTATACCTGAATCTGAAATTTGTTGAAAATCCAAGCATTCGTTCTTAAGATAGAACTATTGCGAAAATTGCACAAAATGTAGAATAGCACCTCTTGAGCGATTTACGCCAAAATGTATAAAAACGGCAATTTATGCCTGGGACTAGCTGAATCTGAAGTTTGATCAATATCCGTTAATTAGTTTTGGAGATTGAGCTATTGCGGAAATCGCAAATAATGATGCATAGCAGCGCCACCTGTGGGGCAATTTACACGCAAATGTTTAAAGCGTCAATTCATGTCAAGGACTAATTGAATCTGAAGTTTGATTTTAAAAAATCCGTGCATTAGTTCTGCAGTTTGAGCTATTTCGAAAATCGTGAAGAATGCTGCTTAGCAGCGCCACCTGTTGAGCGATTTGCACAAAAGTCTAATCAACACCAATTTATGTCATGGAATAACTGAATATAATTTTTTTTATTAAATTTCGTGCATTAGTCCTTGAGATAAAGCTCCCACAAATTTTATGTCACATACATACAGACAGACTCACAGACAGGCATTTTGTAAAAACATGTTTTTCGGAGTCTCTGACCCCATAAAACGTGTAAATACGTCGAAAATCCGAAGTGAAAAAATTTCAAGAATCCAATACTTTCTTGTAAAAATATAAGAAAGTAAAAATCGTAAATTTGAGTAATATTGATAAACATTTTGAATCTTTCGAATACTATAGTTTTTCACAAAGTCTGCAGTCACCGTCCCCCCCCCCCCCCCCCCTAAAAAAAAGAGCAAAATAAATCTCACATTGTAATAAACATCTTTTTCATGAAGAAAAAAAAAACGAATAGTCATTCGACTGGAAATTGTCTTCTTTTAAATTTATATTAAAAAAAATCAAGCTTAGGAGATTGGCAGAAAAAAAAATTCTTGATTAGAAAGCTGCTAGTAATTTTAGATGAAAAAATACATGCTGCTATGCATCAGTAGTTGAGGACACCAATTATGAAAGAATAACAATCGAAGTAATACAAAATTGCATAAATATGGTGTTGTTTATTCAACAAATTTTCATTTAAGGAGCACTCTGTTATTGGCGTTGTGTAACAACTTTTACAGATTCATGTTTTTTTGTTGTTGTTATTGTTGTTGTTGTTTTTTTTACTTTCTTTAAGTTAAAAAAATATTATTTCGTGACTTCTTTGTTATCCACAAACACTTTATCTGCGAAATTTAAGCTCTACAGTTTTTAACTTGATTGTGAGCATATTAGTATTACGATTATTTTTAACTTTGATAAACTAAAATGAACTCTGGAGTACATGTTTATCTATCTAACTTCTCATATTCCAATAAGTATATTAATTTTGTTTTATTTAAATTGTATTAGACTGGAAGGCTACGGTAGAAACATCTATGCCTTCGAAGGTTATAAAAATTCATATATCATTGAAAAAGAAAATGTTTTCTTTAGAAAAATTAAACTGGCGGTAATCATGAATGCAATTTGTATTAAAACTGCGGAAAACTGACCAGAAGTTAAACTTACAACTCCAGAAACTAGAAATTTTATGTTATAATTGCGCTGATCATTAAAGTGCAGGGTTAGTAACATGTACTAGTAATTAGAAATTCGGTTATAGAAGATTAAAGAAAAGGTAAAGTTGAGTAAACCTATCAAAATGCATGTTTTCTAAGTTAGATCCCAGATAGATGATTTTCTCGGTCTCGAATTAGCGTATAAAACTTACGTCATGAAAATCGTCACAAACATTTTCCATTAAAAGAAATTACATCAGCATTTTTAATTCTGGAATTCTTCTTACCTGTCAAAGCGACATTTATTTAATTTGAAAGCTATCTACATACACCATTTATTTGTGTTCGATTGAGTATAAGACAGATTTCTTGTTAAAAAGAGAGAAACAACGTTTACTGAACACAAATGTAAGTAATTTTTAAAAGCACATAGCTATTTCGAAGCCACTAAGGCCCCATTACCTTTGCTTATAAATTAAAGATAAAAATAAAACTATGGAATAAAAGGGGGGGGGGGAGACAGAGCCAGGAGGCGCACCTCACATCCCGACTGTCAACAGCGAAATGAAAATCACTTGACAAATTTTCATTTCGCTGTTGACGGTCGGGATGTGAGGTGCGCCTCCTGGCTCTGTCTCCCCGTCTTTTATTCCATAGTTGTATTTTTATCTTTAATTTATAAGCACTCCTGATGGGGTCTTAGAGGCTTCGAAATAGCTATATGCTTTTAAAAATTACTTACATTGTTTTTGTACAACAAATTTTGACATTGTTTGCTCTGTAAACGTTGTTTCTCTCTTTTTAATATATTGACACAAAGTACAATCATCTCCCCTCTTTTACAGATTTCTTGTTAACTGTTGCTACACCTTTATATTAGCGAGATTTCTGATTACTGAAGAGTAATCATTAAACGTACGAAAACGAATTTTTCCGAACACGAGACATAGTTATATCGTATTCGCCTATTTGAATAAAATTTATTTCATAAAAATCATCCGAAATATTTTCATTTTACAGTTTAATTTTCAGTACGGAGTTTATTTGAACCCTAGACAATGAATGTTCGTGAATTAGCGACCCAGATAAGTCGTTTTCTCATCTACAAATTGGTATTGGAGTCACATTTTGTGAAAATCGTTTAAGCTATTTTCAACTTATATAGTTATCAATAGTTTCAGTGATGGGTTTGTTTTAACATGTCAAAACGAAATTTCTTGAAATCGGCACATAGTTAAATTGTTTTTTTTTTTTTTTTTAAGTGAAGTGAAGTGAAAACTTCTTTAGGCGCGTTGAGCTTTTTTTGAGATGGAGAAAAACCACTGATTTGGAGACACTGTTACGTAACCGACATGCTAGCATTTTGGCACATAGACACTAGCGCGCCAAGCGGTGAATGACAGGAACTTTTCCCTCTTCAGCTCAATTCGCAAACGAAGAACAAAGTTAAAACTCACTTTTTCTCCCGGCGTTCACACAGGAATACACACACACAGACATTATCAGTTTTCGAAAACTTCTTTAGGCGCGTTGAGCTTTTTTTGAGATGGAGAAAAATCACTGATTTGGAGACACTGTTACGTAACCGACATGCTAGCATTTTGGCACATAGACACTAGCGTGCCAAGCGTAATATAATTGTGGTATTGTATTCGTTAATAAAAATACTTTTGGATAGTATTGAATTGGAGTATGGATTTCAATATTGTAATGGTTGCCGTTTATATTTCACCGGATAAATCTTTCAATGCAATACGAGAATTTTTGTGCGAAAATTAGTTTATTTCTATGTACATGTATAATTTAATAATATAATTTAATATAATAATATATATATGACAAATTATTAATGTTTATTTATATGTAATTTATAGTTAAATTATATTGCTAGGAAAATTGTAATATAATTTTGGTAGTAATAATTTATAATAATGAATAAAAAAACACTACATTTAAAAGTATTTCCTGCACAATAAAACATTTCCTGACGATTAAAAAAACACACACGTAATTGTTGAAGTTTTCACTTCTATTGGCACTCCCGGAGTGTCACTGTTTTTTTTTTTGTTTTTTGTTTTTTTTTGTTTTTTGTTTTGTTTTTTTTTAGTGGAGAGGTAAGTTTCTTGAAAATCGTTACAGCCTATATTGTATATGTGCTAATAATAAGCTAGAGGTAGCTAGGAGTCGTTCGTAGCTTCATCGCCCCGAGCCCAACCCTTCCCGCTTTTCGGTGTCTTTAATTTGTGTAATTTCCCTTTTAAATTTGTCCGGTTTCAATCTTCGATTTTTTTTTTTTTTTTCAATCTGGCTTTTGCTAGAGAGTCTTTCATTCGGGACGTGGCTGGGAACCTACGAATCTTGCTTCCGCAAAAGAGACGGACTAGAGTAGAAGAATAAAGGGCTGCGGACGAAGATGGGTTAGATGGATAAGTTAATACATGTATATCATCCACAATCAGGAAAATTGTGTGCTCGTTTAATTTAATATGTATGATATTTATGATTTTTTCTTATATCTTAAATTCTCACATACCATGTGTTAATTTCTGATGGTAAAATACGTATGAGGGGGTCACAAACATAGTAAACAAAGTCCATTTTGGAAAAAAAAAAAAAAAAAAAAAAAAAAAAAAAACGCGATAATTTATTTAGAAGGTGCATAAAAGCATTTTTTTTTTTTCAAACTCCCACAGTAAACCAAGTCTGTAAACAGTTGACATATATGAAACCGTATGTGAAAATAGACTTGGTTCATTGTGGGAGTGGATAAAACAGAACCTTCTAAATGTTAAGTCTTTTTTTTTTTTTTTTTTTTTTTTTTTTTTTTTTCAAAATGACTTGGTCTACTATGCCTGTGAACCCCTCATGTATAAATCCACTTTTAACAGGTAACAAAGTTTTTTTTTTCTCTACTTATCTCTGTCATATTCTACGAAAATATTTTAAACTCATGTGAAATAATTCACTGCCTACTACATTAAATATGTGAAATACTTAAGAATTATAAATCACGCACATGTATTTTTGGTTTTGTCTACAAGAAAAATGTTGTAATACTTAATAATATAATGTCACAGAAAGAAGTTATTATTATAACGTGTTCTCAAAATTTTATGACTCGAGTATTATTGAAATCACTAGTTTGTTAAACTCATTTTTGATCACAAAATGTAAGGGCGAAATATCATACCTATTTCAAAATCATGAAAGAAATGATTTGAATTAAATACTTACTTGAAAAACATTTCTTTCCATATTTTACTATTGTAAATTAATTTTTGTATATTTTGTTTTTAACTTTATATAAATTTTTAAAATGGATGACTTGTGGCAATTCAACAATGAATTTTATGATAGCATATTTTCTTCATTTAAAATAATAATATGATCATGTTTGTTTCAATCTACAGTCTAATTTTTTTCTAGGATTTTAAAACGTATTAGATTTTCTGTAATTTAGTATTCACATTTGGAGCACAAAAGTAATTAATAATGTTAACTTCAATTTGAAACTACGTTAAGATTATCTTTTTAGAACTTTCAATAAAAATTATTGTAAATTTGTTGTTTATTTAAATAAAATATAAAGTTTAAAATTATATATCATTAAAAATTAAAATTAAAATTGTTTTTAAAATTAATAATGAATGTCTTGATTTTGCATCTATCTAAAACGTCTTCATATCAAGAGCGTAACTTGATGTTAAATTTTTGCTGGTGAAATTCACCTATACTTTGAATAAAATATGTAATTTTAATGCAGAAATTTTGTTGGGTCTTATGCAGAATTATAAAAAAAATGTATGATGCATATCAACCAGAATTTTAAAAATAAAGGGTATAGACTTCATAACTTTAATAATTATAAATGCAAAATTTTGTTTGGCAAATTTAATTTTTTCTTTCTGATTTAAATAGAAAATGCTAATAAGTTAATTCAGAAAAATTGAATTTTAAGACAGAAATCTAAATGAAATTAAAAAAAAAAAAAACAGATAAGCAAAATTTGTTGTTCTTAGTGTCTTTTAAAATATAAATTTTGACGCTGAGAAAAACAAAAACCCAATTATCTTCGGGTTGTTTTCGATATTTTCTTCTTTAATTACTCAAAAGTGTCAATAATTAAAATGAGGTATATACTTCTATAGTTTTATATTCCTCTGTAACTGTCTTTTTTATTGTCACAGTTAAATTTCAACTGCAATTTGCTGCTGCTTCAGTTGACATTAAATAGAAATGAATTAAGCATATTTTTAGACTGATTTTTTCTTTTCATAAATATTTTTATGAAAATAATGCATTTTAATATTCTTTGCGTTACTAGCATGAAATCAAATTCTTTTTTATTGCATTTGCTGAAAAGTAAAATTTTTCGATATGCACTTATGCAATCATTTCTGCACTATTAAAGAAACAGCACGCAAATTTAACCCATTAAAGAGTAGACTTACCTTATTACAATAGCATAGCAACAGAATCTCTTAATTTTACTGAACCGGTATTTGTGCGTAAGATGTTAGATTTATTTATCAGAAATAAGACGATAAAAATTACGAAGAATTATATTCATAAATATTGGTCACAACACACAACTGTGTATCTACTAACAAGCCGTGGGAATGCGTTCGATGATTCACTGCAATATACTCATTATGTAAAATAATATAATCCTGCTGATTTAACGCATTTTTAATACAATGAATAATGATTTATATTCCCAGGGATTCATATTCGTAATTAGGTTTAGTTGTAGAATGTTGAAAAATCGACGATGTTTAGCATTTAAAGCAAATACGCAGAAAAGAACTCCCGAAATTTGTCTTTTTGCTAGTCTGTCAGAGGGTTAAAAGAAAAGAAAAAAATAAATGAGTTAATTGAATTAGTTGTTCATAGGATACACTTAATGCTCATCAAATACTTTTAAATATGAATATAGAAAAATGAATATTTCAAAGAAAAATCAAATTTTAAAGTAATTGCTTAAGAGGCGCAAAGGCCAACATAGTAAAAAAGATTCCATGGCGGGACTCGAACCCGGGCCGTCACTATATTGCACTGACTTTCTACCGAATAAACCACATGGAACAATACCCAGAATGGAAAATTTCTCACTATTATATGTTGGCAAGGCTACAAACGCAGCACAAGAGGGAATATTTAACGTGAGCCACCGACCTGGGGCAAACACGAAACATAATTAAATCCAGCACCGAAAGAAACTACATTAATACATGGAAATATTTGTGCTGCGTTTGTAGCCTTGCTAACATATAATAGGGAGAAATTTTCCAGGCTGTGTATCGTTCCATATGGTTTAGTCGGTAGAAAGTCAATGCGCTATACTGATTGCCCGGGTTCGAGTCCCGGCATCGAATCTTATTCACTATGTAGGCCTTTGCGCCTCTTAAGCAATTACTTTGAAATTTCATTTTCATTTGAAATATTTTATGCAAAGCCAATGTTTCTCTCTGGAATATTTTCCATGTATTAATATAGATTCTTTCGGTGCTGGATTGAATTATGTTTCGTGTTTGCCCCAGGTCGGTGGCTCACGTTCAATATTCGATTTTTGCTGCGTTTGTAGCCATGCCAACATATAATAGTGAGAAATTTTCCACGCTGTTTATCGTTCCATGTGGTTTAGTCAGTAGAACGTCAGTGCGCTATACTTATGGCTCGGGTTCAGTCCCGGCATGGAATCTTTTTCACTATATTGGTCTTTGCGCCTCTTAAGCAATAATTTTGAAATTTGATTTTTATTTGAAATATTGTATGCAAGGCGAATGTTTCTTTCTGGAATATTTTCCATGTATTAATATATAGAAAAGAATTTCTAATTATCTAGACAAAGTAAATAGTGAGTTCTAAATATAATTTGAAAATAGATATTTTATGTTTGTCTTAAAAGTTAAATACCTTTTTCCTAAATTCGATAATATTCTACCGATTGCAAATATCGCACTTAATAATTTGAAATAAGAATATTCATTTTTTTTTTAAACTATTCAAATATATAAACACGTGCATAATTATAAAAAAGAATTCGGGAAAACATGAGTGGCGATACAATACAAATTGTCATTTAATTAAGCCTGAAATTAGTCAGGCGTTTTCGTTCACCTTCAGCAATTAATTTCCTTCATTTATAGATAATTTTCCACCGCCTCTTCCGGAAGTGGAAAACGGTATGGAAATGTCGCATTAATTAGTTCAAATAAGATGAAAGAGTTCATATAAAATTTTACTCAGGTAATAACTTCCTGCAATTAACTTCATAATAGATTCGTGTAAAATTTTGTCAGGAGAACATAAGTCGGAAACGAAATAGAAAAGATAATATTCAACTAAATTTAGGACTTGATAAGTTCTGTCAAAAGATTAATTTTGTGATACAAACTTTAGTAAAACAACAAATATAAAAAGTAACTTCCTAAATTCAGCTAATAATAAATAAATAAATAATTAATTAATTAAAACAAATAGTTTCGAAAATCCTATTTTCTCTTCGAGAGGAATGTATGTAGTTAATTTTGGGTATAAAACGTATCATAAAATTAAAATTTGAAGAAATACTAAGTCATCTACCACAGAATAATATAAAGGTTGTACTGGAAATGTTTCAACAAACATAGAGGGATGATGGTACTCATGAAGACAAACAAAAACTGCAAAGGAACACATGGGGTCGCAAATGACGTTTAAAGGATGAAAATCGATAAAATGCGGCTGGAAATTGACGAACTGAGATAATAAAAAAACACTCCAGAAAATTATTTATTGCACAGTATAGGTACAACACAAATCGTGATGTCCAGAGAAAACAAATATTTTACAACAGTTGTTCAAAGTGTCGACCGCGGACATTATTACACAGAGTACGTCTACGGGGAAAACGACTGGCGGCCACGCTCGAAGTCTTATTGAGTTTTCAGGATTTCCATACGTGGATTCCTGCTCACAGATAGGTTTGACCTTCTTCCAAGTTTTTGTTATCTCTCCCTGTCCGGATATGTACAAAGTGAAAGGAAAACCAGCTTGGTGCTACTAGCCAGTTCTGCAGAAAAACAGCCTGCGAGATTTCGATATTTTTATTAGTTTTGCGATTTTCACCCTTTAAATGTTATTTGCGACCCCATGTTGCATAGCATCTTTTGTTCGTCTTGATGAGAACTATCGTCACCCTGAGTTTGTTGAAGTATTCCAGATACACCCTGTATAGTACATTTTTTTGTAATGAGACCTCCATTAAATATAAATATATATTCGAAATATAAAAAGAGAAATTAGAAATTGTACATAAATTTTTTTTGAAAAAATAAGACATATACATATACATATATGTATACGTGTATGTTTATATTGACAATCTTTATACCTGTTTTTTGAACTAAAAATAATAGGAATTGGTATACAGTGAAACCTCCCTGTGCGACCACCTCCCTGAACGACTATTTTTTCATGGAATGGAATTTATTCTCATAGGCTCAATACTAATTTTACATCCACTAACAGACCATACCAGTAGAGCTCCCTCCGTGAGCGACCCATTTCTTTGGAGAAAATGAAACAAATTCCTTTCTTCCTGCTCGCTTGAAGAAGGTCTTATTAGAAAAAAAAATTCCTGAAAGCGTATTATTCATCAAATTTCTAAACAAAGTTTAGAGTTTTTCTTTTATTATTATTCCGGTAACTTATAAGTTTTTAAATCCCTTTGTCCTTTTTTGGCAATGAATTTAACTCTGATGACAAATTAAGAATGACGGTCAATAAACTCCTGCGCCGTATTCTTTCAGAAAACTAGCAAAGAAATGGATAAATTAATGAAATTGTCATTATTTGTTCCAGTGAAAAAACAAATTGCATTTTTTTTACTGAACTTCGAAAGGACTTATAAAAATAAAAAACATTATATACCGTTATAAAAGATAAAACCATAAAATCAAAGAAAATTTCAATGTATTTTTTTAAACTCTTTAGTCTATAGAAGAAAAAAGGTCCAAATACCGGCTACCTCTTTTGTTTTAAATTTAGATCATACAATTTTCAAAATTAGTAAAAGAAAAAGTGACAGCAGGGTACCTTGACATGTTTTACAACTGTTTAGAGAAAAAAAAAAAATCAGTTTAAAAGGCGTTTTTTGTTTATAAAAAGCAAAATTCTGGAAGTCTTTAAATTTTGAGTTTTGAAAATGGGGTCTAAATACCGGCTACCTAAGTTTTTTTTTTTTTTTTTTTTTCTCTAAAAGATCATACAAATGGAACTAATGACAATGATTAAGCAATAAGAGTATTATTTTAATAATTTTTATTGATTAATAACATTTCTTATGCACAGAAAAAATACGTAAGTTTTAGTAAAGAAGCATTTTTGTCAAATTTATAAAATTCTTAACGACAATCTCTCACAGTCTTCTTTCCATAATGTTTTTAGTTACGTTTTTTAACGCGTAAAACAAAATAAAGCTTGCTGTTTGAAATGAGAATTATTTTATCTGAAAAAAACACAAACAATATCACTCTCTGCGTCTGTGCAGTCGCTATAGGCCTACATATCGCATTCTTAACACTGAACCCCAGAATACCATCCTTCATTATTGCCCGTAGAGAACACACCCATGCAGAAGACACAAATTGCATCATATCTTCCTTTGTCGGATAGCTTCTTTTTTCACTTTTTTAACCCTTTCAGGGTCAAAGCACTTCTGTTGCTAAAATGTTAAAATATTTGATATACACCGGTATTTATGATCAACTTTATATTAAACTAAGTAAAAGCTTTTCTTCAGGTATATTATATGAAACGTAATTTAGTTCCTAAATTCTGGTGTGAATGAGGCATTTGGGAATTAAAATTATGTAGTATTTAAGATATACCGGCGCCCTCCAAGGGGTTAAAAGCCAATTTCTGCCCTTTTCTCCTGTTTTCCTACTTCATTATTTTTTCTTTCTCTTCACATTTTTTGCAGACAATTTTGGAGTGCCATTCAGCGCTTTTTTGTGAAGTAGTCCTGTAACCAGGGTCGCTCCTGAAGAATTACGCCCACAGTTTTTTTTTTTTTTTTTTTTTTTTTTTTTTGATATTGCAAAATGAGACTGGAACTATTTCTGAACAATTTAAATTAATTTATTAATTATGGAACTATTTAAATTAATTTATTTTCCTCCCCTTCAAGCAGAGTAACCGAGAGAGGTCAAAATACCGGCTAGCCGGTATTTACACCACTCTATGTAGCCGGTATTCGGACCACCTCTGTGGTTAAGTTACAGTCGTGACTATAAATTTAGGACCAACACTGAAATTTAAGATCCAGACAATAAACTGCATCTGCGACATTTATTACTCTAAGTTCAAAAGAAAAGCGAATATAGCAACTCCACTCTCAGACTGAATGACGCCATCTGACGAAAACCCAATTGATTTATGACGTTATCAATGGTTTCAATTTTAAAAATGATAGTTTCTGCACGGTGGTCCTAAGCTTTTGGCCACGACTGTAAAATCGATATTACTCCTTCATATAATAAAATACCAATAATGTGCGCGGTAATTGAGAGCTAAATACGGAAAGAAAATAACATAGTCATCAATTCAAGTCAATATACGATCAGCATATTTTTAAAAAATGAGAAACACATATCTCAAAAACTTTTGATGTACCTTTGATGTACCAGATTACGTTTTTTCGACACTTTTGTTTTACTGTTTGTAAATGAGACAGACTTCAACTACGTACTTTTCGTAACTTTCTTCTCTCAATTAAAGTTACAAACTCTACCTATCGCCGCTAGGCTGCGATGCGCTCAGTTCTCAGAACACCTAGTAGCCGGTAGTTTAAACAAAAAGTTTAATAGTGAAAATGGCCCAGTATAAGAGAATAGAAAGTTTTAGATGCAAACATGGGAATGTATCTAGTGAATAAAATTATGATCTGAAAAAGAAATTCAGGAATAAAGAAATTATTTGAGAAAACGGATTGTAATGAGATGTACAAGCTTGTGTAACACACCTTTAAAATTTTGTAAAAAGCCGTCCAATCATCGGAGCGTTTTTATAGAAAATGGTTACTTATCATTTATTAATTTCTATTCCAATCATAATATGGGCTTTAATATGGTCAAAATAGAGTAAAAGTACAGTTATGTAACTGATTTCTATTAAAACGGTCAAATGACGACTGGAAAGTTTGCTACAAATTTTTAACAGATCAAAAGTGATGTAAAGCGAACTAAAAATCAAACAAGAAAAAATGAAATAAAAAATTAAGAAACTAAATTGAGGACAAAGCTTTTAGATGTAGGGTTAAATTGCTTATTATGATGAGATAAGAATAAAAGAAATAAAAAACAGTACGTTGAAACATAATAACATTATAACATACACTGTTAAAAATTTGCACCTTCTGCCCAGTCATTTGACTGTTTTTATCGAAAACGGTTACACAACAGTAATTTAACAGTATTCTGACCTTATTATTGTCCATTTTAAGGCCATAATATCGTTAAATTACGGTTATGAAACCGTTTTTCCAAAAATCGGTCGAATGACTGGACAGAATGCTGCATATTTTTAACTTTGTAGTGACTCTCAATGAAACAATTAATTAGACATTATACTTTGAAGTGCATGTTATATTAGTTTTATCAATATACACTATCCAATGTATTCAGAATACGCTTAACTTTTTATTAAAGGGTCTCAAGACTTTTAAATTTGGAAAAAAAAATGAAAAAAAGACCATTTTCAACATTGAATATCTTAAAATTTATATAATTTTAAAACACAATTTTTATTTGGATAAAAAGTATAAATATGTTCTTTCGTTTCATGTATTTAAAAAAAATTGCAAGATGCAGAATTGGCATTTATAGAGTAGCCAGACTGTTAGACATTTGATGAGCAGTAAATTGGTATAATAGCTTACGCGCAGGATTACAAATTAAATATTGCAATTAGAAGCAAAATGTTGGTGACTACTTATAATTCAGATTTAATTATTAAACTGAATATAAATAAATTTGTATTTGAAGCATTTTTATATTTTTCATACGAAGTTGTATTTAGCCAACACAAATTTATTTTATTTTAACAACAAAAAGTAAATTTGAGGTTCCGTTTATACAGACTAACATGAAACATATGTTTTGAAATTTTCATGAAAAAAATATTCAGAAGTTTTTGAGATATCCTGTGCGTAATGCACTAAAACGTCATTTGTAGAAAAATTACGGAACGCCGCTTGAACTATTGAGCGGGTATAATTCTAAAAGCCATAACGTCTGTTCTAATGGGAATTTCAAGGAAACGATTATTTCAAAATGTTCAGAAAATATAGGTGTTTAACATCTAAAAAAAAAAAAAAAAAAAAAAAAAATCGGAAAATTTTGAAGATCTAAGAGTCCTAAGTCCTTTTAAGATGAAATATGATGTCTAAACGCCTTTGTAAACCCAAATTTTGTGCATCTCTATATATAATCTATAGAATTTATAAACACCAATTTATACACAATATTTAAAAATAGTTCAATTTAAAAGTTGCGCCACAACTCAAAACAGACTTCCAGCAGTTTTTAAGCATGGGCTTCAATAGTTCGATTTCTTCAGTAGCTAAATTAATTTATGTGTCTCTGTAAATCAAAGATGGATTCTATGCATACCATATTTTATTGTTATCAACGTGTACCACACTTCAGTCTTATATATAAATTTCAGTATGTTTAAAATAGTGAAATATCATTAAAATCCATCGAAATTATTCCTCCCCCCCCCCCCCATCTATATCGCAAACTAATGGAATTATTTTGAGTGTCTCTGTAAATGATCCGTAAAAGCTATACACTTAATTTTCGATACCGACCACGCCATAGTAATGCCCACTACATCTATAAATTCCGCGGCAATCGGAGTATATTTACTTGAATTAGAGCATCGACGAATAGACAGACAGAAAAATTAAATTCATAAGCGCTTCTTCAACTTCGTTGGAGGGTGTTAAAAATACTTAATCACTTTCTTATTTCAAACGTGAATGAAAAAGTGTTAAAATATTCGTTTTAGAGTATGCTTGTAATGAATTTATCTGTTGAATGCAGTTAGGATAAACATATTTACAACATGGCGTACTAGATCAACAGAACAATAAGAAAGTTAATTTTACACATTAAAATTTATAACTTGTTATAAATACAGAACGGAACTTTTTCAGTGCCGGAAATTACTGAAAATTCGTAAAATAAAAAAATAAAAAAAATTCATCTCGGTTGGACGTATAAATAAAAATATTAGGCACACATGCCATATACGCAACGGGGTATCTAATTGGCGGCAAAATGGCGTTCTTTCGCCTGACATGTTAACCCGGCTATTGTTGCTTATTTATTAATAAATGTTTATTTGAATTTATTTTCTTTTTATTTACAAAAAATGTTATAAATTGTTTTGTTCTATAGTTATCAACTAAACTTTTTTTATTTATTGTTATTTCATTTTAAAAATAATAGACAATAATTTAAAAATACATGTATCACTGGTATTCAAAGACGAGGTTTTCGCCAAACTGTCGTAAAAAATCACGCCAAACTCGGTGCGTGTATGACAATGCAACAATTCATGATAATTAATTTCAACTTCAAAGCAATGTTTTAATGATACGACTTCGCCCGTCCACCAATTTAAATTAATTATAGTTATATATATTTAATTTAATTATATGAACCTCACGCCAAATTATACAAATTGACATTTTTTTAAAAAAATAACAAAAGAACAAATAAATTAGTATAAAAGTAATAAAAATACAAATAAAACGTCGAAATAAAAATCACTTGATGGCGTAAACACCTGTAAATTCCTTAAAGTCAAGTGAATGTGACATTTACGATCAACCATTATTGGCAATTAATCTTATAGTTTGGCGACAGATTATTGGTCGATGGAATAATCGAGTTGCACCGTTTTAATTTACCACTCGAAAAATAAACAAATGCTAACTGGCGAGTTAAAAAAAAAAAATGGAGAGATTTGCACCCGGCTAACATAAAAGTACCAGGAATTCTTTGCGATCATGGCAACTTTTATGTAGTATTATTCGAAAAAATAATTTTGATTCTTTAATCAAAATGGAAACCTTTCATATGAAAAGCGAAGGGATCAGCCCGTAATAGTTTATGACTTGGACTATTATAATATAAGTGAAATAATGGCGATAGAATAATATTTGGCGAGTTATCACACCAGTGGCTGGATAACAAGTACCAAAATGGCCGCCTGGAATATACAAAGCGAAGGGATCCTCTGTTGATGATATTCAAATGACTTAGGCTATTATTATAGAGGTTGTTTTCAATTCTAAAAACAGCGCAAAGAATAATATTTCCTAACGATTCAAAATTTATTTCAGGTGACTATTAAAAACAGAAAAAAAAGAAAAAAAAAACTTTCAAATTACTATTAAATGAGTACGTGTTAAAAGCAGGAAAATATTGAAAATTGTATTTACACGTGAATATTAAAAGAGAAAGGAAACTTTAAAATAATAAATACATTAATATGCGTTTATTCCTTTCAGGGGTAAGGTAATTCTATTCGTAAATCTTGAAATCAGTGAATGGCACCAGAATTAAAAAACAATTTTCAAATTACAAAAATGCTGTTGTTCACTTACTTGATCACCCGACCGGAGCACGAACCAAAGAATGGCATAGGATGTAACGCTCCGGTGGAAAATCCCCACAACAATTACCGATGCCGGACATCGGAAAGCACCCAAAATAACAAGGAAAAAGGCACATATTCTGACGAACTTACATAGTAAATCGTAAATTTACAAAACAATTGATGTTGCTTTCATCATAATAATAAAAATAAAAACAAAAGTGAAGTGACTTAAATGTATAACAAAAGTTAAGGCTATAAATCCTTGTTCAAGATTATGAAGTGTAAATGTTCATAAAAGTTCACTGTTCACTAATGTTCAAATGAGTTCAGTGTTCGAAAGAAAAATGTTCACAAAAGTTTTATATAAGTAAAACTAACTTGAAGAAAGATCACCATAATGTTCAGACCTCAAGAGAAAATCGCCGCCAAAAAAATGTCAGACAAAGGACAGTTACTATAAAAGGCACAATGTTGAGCCTTTGATGTAGTGTCAGAAAACCACGTAATGTCCGTAGCAAACCACTGATGAGTATTAACAGTATGATAGAAGTAAAAAGTTACAAGTGTAAAAATTATCAAAATTTAGACTTAATAAATGAGTATTCCCTATTAAGTGCGTTGTACATAGCACACAGTCTTCTATAGTTTGAACGGGTGATGAGAACGTTTCGAATGTTCCATCTCAGTGTACAATTCCTGTTGAATTTAAATGTACAAGGCATTAACGGACAATGTCCAAACAAATAATGTTGTATACTTCCTACATCACCACAGTTACACCTGTTATCTGGGCGTTTTCCTATTTTAAACAGATACTGTGGAAATGCTCCATGTGAAGAAAGAAAATAACCTATCACCTGGGATTCACATAGAAATAAATCGTTAACCCTGTTTAATATCGCATATGTATCTCTTCCCTTCTCCGAATTTTCCCAAGAAACCTGCCATTGATCATGTAGAAGTGTTTTAAAGTGACGCTTTAAAATAGAAGTTGGTGCAGGAATGCGTAGAACTTTATCATACAGATCATTTATAATAACTGATTTTGCCAACATGTCCGCTCTTTCATTTCCTGATATTCCAACATGCGATTTTATCCAGCCAATATATATGACTTTATTATGTAACAGGCGCAAAGAGTTGAAGATATTAAAAAGCTGACCGTTAGATGGAAATAAGCGCTGAAGAGCGTAAATTGATGACAAGCTGTCAGTATAAAGATGAAATGAATCATGCGGGGAGTCGATGCACCAACTGATAGCCTCGTCTATCGCAGCTAATTCTGCTTGAAAAACAGAGTTATAGTCATGTAATTTTAATCTCATGTCTAGCATAAAAGAATCCCTATACCAAACCGTAAATGCAGCTCCTACACTGTTCATCATTTGAGAACCGTCAGTATACAGTATCGGATGATTCACCACTGGTACTGTATCAACCACTGGCTTAACAAATTTTATATTTAAGTTTTCAAAGAAGTAAGGATAATTATATGTCCTCAGTTTATTCATAAAATCTTCACCTTTAAAACACATATTGTCAATCAAGACTGTACCATTTACATAAATGATATTATAACGCTTAGAAGACAAATTCAGTTCTATGTCAAGTGGTGGAGCACCCACCAAAACACACAATGCGTCATTAGAAATCGTACGATATACCTTTAAGACAGATAGCAGACATAGACGTTGACATGAGAGTAATCTTGTTATTCCATGTTGATTTAAGTCAGGCATCCAGATCTCATGCCCATATGAAATACGTTTCTTCAAGACGGTATTGTACCATATTTTAAGATAAATAGAAGGAAGACCTCTGTCACGGATTCTGGTTTGGCGCATTTTACACGTGAAATCGTTAAGCCTAGTTCTAATCATATCTAGGTGATCCATCCAGCGAAAATTGCTGTCAAGTAGAAATCCCAAATAAAGAATATTGTCCTTTACACTGATACTTTTGCCATTATGTTTAAAAATTGGTCTTCTTTTACCAAGAGTGTGGCTCCCAAACAGCATTGCGGCTGACTTCTCTGCACTAATTTGCAAATGATGTATAGAACAGATATCCGAAAAGTGATGAACACTAGTATTCATTTTATGTTCTAGCGCAGAGCGCGTATCTGCGCCCTCTATAATAACGCTATCATCAGCATAAGAAATAATCAGTAATCCTCTCTGCTTGCAACTCTTTAAAATCCTGTCAGCAACTAGTGTCCAGATAAACGGCCCAAGACATGACCCTTGCGGGCACCCACGGAATACATGAAACCATGTTAATCCATGCGTATATTTAAAACAAATAAGCCTATGACTCATGTAATTTTTAAGTGTAGACTTCATGTAATCAAAATAGGTAAGATATTTATGATATCGGCCACAATACGCCAATCCAAAACGTCGAAGGCACCACTGATATCAAAAGAAATCATTGCACAGTATTTATATACTGATAGTGTTTCTCCAATGATATTTTTTAACGCAGAAAGTGCTGTCAAGGTGCTCCGTCCCTCACAACTTACTTAATAAAATAATTGTTCACTTACTTAATAAAAGGAAAATTTTCATCCCAATATTCTGGTGCCAATGTGGCATTTAAGAATTAAAATTAAGTTTTCCTAAAATGAACCACCGCCCTTGAAGGGGTTAAAGTAGTAACTTTTAGTAATTGTATTCAATTGTACTATGTCAATCGTTTTATAACGCTGTTAAAAAATACCGGTTGGCAAAGACTCTGTTTACTTAATTCATTTTATTTCAGGTTCATTTCAAATATTTAACTAATTTTCCTTTGACCAAACACGAAAACAAACATTGGATTTCTTAACAGCAACTGATTATGCCTTAAATTTTTGCAATCAATATTAATTGAATAGAAATTTACAGGGACATCGCTACAGGTTTTTTCAGTACTAGTATCCGTCAGGCCGAAATGTCGAAGCATGGAGTCGTATGAACTTAACACATAACATTTTAAAATTTTAAAAACAGTTTAATTTTCATGATTACTGTTTAATAGTACAAAATTAAATCTGAAATAACACCCGTTGAATCCTCATTTTCTAGTGTTTAATTCAGTCATCAGTTGCCTCAGGTAATGCTTAAATGCTAACGTGTGGCATGATAATCAACAAAATGAACCATTATAGCCTGTGGCAAGCCTGGGTTTGAAAGATTGGGTCATAGACAGTACCTTTTACTGGACTCAGTACACCGGTTATCAATCCCCACTCCATCCAGATATTGGTATGCAACATAACTCTGCATCCAACTGCTGAAAAAAGTCCAGCCTGAATTCCAAACACGTGATCATCTTCATTATATTTTACTTTTAATTATTCTGGTCTGCTAACATTCTTGTCATTGACCACGTTGATTTAAGAAATACTTCCTGATTATGTTCTTTTGCTTGCTTGTTTTTGGAAAAAAAAGACATATAGCATCTTGAAATCATTCAAGTTGAGCCGGAAGCAGTGTAGCTTTCCACCGTTGCATATGGGATGAGAGTAGCCTGAAACTTGATCCATCCAAAGCGAATATAGAGACTTTTGAAACTATCTTTGCTCATCGTCATTTTGTCTCAATGAGTTTATTAATGTGAAGCAATTTTCAAAAGCTCTAAGCATTTTTTTGTCTGCGAAGAGCCAAAATGTCTTTTATAGAATGTCTCTTATATAGATGGATGTCTTTTACGTGATGTAACTACCTAATACGTCCAATGATTTAAACAAAAAAGCCTTTAAAAGGTTCAATACTACGTATTGTACCTTTGCGACATCTTTGTTCAAGTTCAGCCATAAGACGACAATTGAAAACACGTCAATAAAGATAAATAATACTGCATCCATGCTGATCTGTAGTTTTCTTTCTGCCTGACTTTTTAAATCAGCTAATTATTTAAAACACGGTTGCTTTCTAAGCACTGAGTGAATTAATGTTCCTTCGACATTAAGCGCAGCAGTACCCGTTAGTGCCAAAAGAATGACAGCTTCTAATCCTAACTGCTCTATGATTGATTTACTAATTTCTTTGATTATCCTACTTTTTACAGCTCTTGCTTTTCGAATAATAAAAGTTGACTTGGGGAAAATTGTAACTTTTGTTTGCAATGACGAAAGCCGTTCTGTGCATAACTAAAGTATTTTCTGCTGCTCATCTGTAAATCTGATGTCAGAATTATCAAAATTTCCTCAGCGTGATTCGTTGTTCTTTAAAATAATTCAGAAATGTTAAAAAGTAAAGAGAATTCATTGAATAAGAGAGTGTACGGTAAAGAGAAAGACTAACCACCGGGGATGTGTTGAGCGATTTTGATTTGTTTAATGCTGATCCGATCTTTGAAACAATCAGAAATTGGAACTGGATCCATCGAACTAACTGCAGAAAACTTCAAAGCGCCTTCAAAGACTTGCATGCCTGACATACCCCAGACTTGCTTAATATGGTATCAGGGAAAGGTTTCTAACACGTGTGTAACACGCATACATGGGTAATCTGCTATACTCCTGTATTAAACTTCATACTTTTGTTCATCTGAATTATTGTTACATCGTTATTCGCGCAATTACTTGTAGGCAGCTGGGTTATTTTTATGTGACTTTTCCACAAAGAATTACGCTGAATAACTCTTTTCACCTCAATTGCTTTCCTTTAATCGGCATTTCCGAAACTTTTGTGTATAATGTTACACATATAAATATATGTACATTTCTTAAAATGTACACTACATGTAGGCAACAGGTTAAAAAAATCACGGAACGATTTATGACTTTTAGTGAAGTTGATTTCTCACGTATTATCTTTCATTATTGTATCCATTTTCCGATTATAAGCTTAAAACTATATAGTCATATACATTAACGTCAAAACTTTCGCCAATCTTGGAGACATTTCGCGAAATTTCGCCAAATTTGGCGGCCAAAAATATGTTGATATAAATGCAGCATATTTGGCTGTAACTGCCAATTTTGGCGAAATTTCCACTAAAATTCAGCACTGATGTTTCTTCTCTAATCGTTTTCTTCGCATTTTAGCTTAGTGTTTTCCCGTGAAATTAGCTAAAATCTTAAAATCAAGAAATAAGTAAGCTACATTTTCTTTACGCTTTCAGGACATTTTTATTTTGTTATATACATATTTCCGTTTTCAAGTATACATCTAGGCCAAAAATTCCTATTTCATTCACTTCATAATGTTCACTCCCATTTCAGTTGCAACAAAATCACTTACGGTGAATTAAAAAAAAACTAGTTGGATGTGCCAATCCCAAAACTTTCTTCTATCATATACATCTTAATATTTCAAAACCTAGTTACACATGTTAATACTTCAATATTATTAGTTCAATACTATACCAACTTTGATTTTCATCTTAAATTTCTGCTCAAGTCAATTAAACGGACTAAAAACGAGTTAATCTATATCATGATATTTGTTAAAATTATTAATTTTTCCTTATTCTGTCGTTATCAGCTGTTTGCGAATAGCCGGCATAGCAGGAAGCGAGTTCCCGCCGCTGCATGAGCCGCCGATGCACATAGAACTACGAAAAATCAAGAAAAGTATACAAAAATCGCTAGCACGGAGCCCCTTTACCGCTCAATATTTTCAAATTCAAGGAGAACCTGTTGGCCAAAGCCAAAAACAAGCACAAACATTTTGGTTCAATTGTATGCATAATTTTATACGCTGTTCGATGGTACAATAATGAAAATGGCACAGAGATCGGAATTATAGCGCCCCCTTCTTTCGGAATTTTTTCAAGTTCAGGGAGGACTTGTTTGCCATAGCCAGAAACATGCACAAAAAATTTGGTTCAATTATATGGATAACTTCATACACTTTTCGATGGTACAATAATGAAAATGGTACAGACATCGCAATTATAGTGCCCCCTTCCGGCAGAATTTTTCCAAATTCAGGGAGGACCTTCGTGACAGGACCACAAATAAACACATAAAATTTGGTTCAATTCTATGCATAACTTCATACACTTTTCGGCGGTACAATATTTAAAATGGCACAAAAATTGTACAAAAATCGCTATTACAGCGCCCTCTACGAGCGATTTTTTTACAAATTAAGGGAGGACAACCTTGCCATAGCCAAGAACTTAAAATTTTTTTTTGGTTCAATTCTATGCATAACTTCATACACTTTTCGATGGTGCAATATTCAAAATCGCACAAAAATCGCTATTACAGCGCCCCCTAACGGCGAATTGTTTGCAAATTCATGGAGGACCTGCTTGCTATATCCAAAAACTTAAAATAAAAATTTGGTTTAATTCTATGCATAACTTCATACACTTTTGGACGGTACAATATTCAAAATCGCACAAAAATCGCTATTACAGAGCCCCCTACCGGCGATTTTTTTCCAAATTCCGGGAGGACCTGCTTGCCATAGCTAAAAACTTAAAATAAAAATTTGGTTTAATTCTATGCATAATTTCATACACTTTTGGACGGTACAATATTCAAAATCGCACAAAAATCGCTATTACAGCGCCCCCTACCGGCGAATTTTTTCCAAATTCAGGGATGACCTGATTGCCATAGCCAAAAACTTAAAATAAAAATTTGGTTCAATTCTATGCATAACTTCATACACTTTTCGATGGTACAATATTCAAAATCGCACAAAAAACGCATTTACAGCGCCCCCTACCGGCGAATTTTTTCCAAATTCAGGGAGGACCTGCTTGTCATATCCAAAAACTTAAACTAAAAATTTGGTTCAATTCTATGCATAACTCCATACACTTTTGGATGGTACAATATTCAAAATCGCACAAAAAACGAATTTACAGCGCCCCCTACCGGCGCATTTTTTCCAAATTCCGGGAGGACCTGCTTGCCATAGCCAATAACTTATAATAAAATTTTGGTTTAATTCTATACATAACTTCATACACTTTTTGATGGTACAATGGCGACAGACAGACGGACAGACGGACAGACGGACGGACGGACAGACTGACAGACGGACAGACGGACACACAGACAGACAGACATTTTCTATAAACATGTTTTTTGGAATCTCTGATCCCTAAAACATGCTAATCCGTCGAAAACCGGAAGTCGAAAAAAATTTCGATTACAATACTTTCTTCTATTGAAGATAGAAGAAAGTAAAAATGAGTAACTTTCTGTAATTGGGACCACTAGAAAATGGTTATATTTGCGTATAAAACAGCGCTCACTAAATTATGAAATTTTCTACCAACCCGATTGCGGAAAATTCCTATTACAAATATACATACCTCTGAATAAAAATATACATAAGAATACATACATATAAGTAATTCAAACATAACATTATATTTTTCTCGACTTCTTTTATTATCATTCGTTGCCATGCGGTTAATACTGAATCTGTTATCATGCAATTAAAATCCAAAATCGTATTCCCCGTATTCAATTTCTTTTTATTTCTTTTAATTTAAAATTCAAAGTGAATCGCACCGATTTGGTAGGTTACGGAAAATGTTCACTTGCATTTCAGTTGCAGTACATTCTTTTACGGTGAATTAAAAAGAAAAATTAATAAACTTCTGAAATTGGGACCGCTACCAAATAGTTAAATTGTCGCATCAATCAACGCGCACTAAATAATAAAATCGCCTACAAACCCGAATACGGAATTTTCCCAATGCAAACATATCTACGTTTTAATACAATACATACAAATGAATACATACATATAGGTAACACATACATGACATTATACTTTTCTCGATTTCTTTGATTATCATTCGTAGCCATGCGGCTGATACTGAAATCGCTACCATGCGGCTAATACCCGAAATCTTATTCGATGTCTATTTATTTATCTTAATTTAAAATTCAAAATGAATTGCACTGATTTTGAAGGTTACGGAGAATGTCCATGTGCATTTGAGTTGCAGCACATTCACTTACAGTGAATAATAAAAAAAAATGAGTAACCTTCTGTAATTGGGACCGCCACCAAATGTTTAAATTTGCGCATCAAACAACGCTCTCTAAATTATGAAATTGTCTACAAACCCGATTGCGGAAAGTTCCCAATACAAACATGCATACGTCTGAATATAAACATACATACATAAGAATACATACATATAAGTAATACATACACGGCATTATATCAGGGTTCTTATGATTCCTGGAATTTTGCGACAAGGGAATTCTTCTGCACCGCTATTTTCATAGAGAAAATCTCTCCTTATAGGAATGCGAAATTTCACCAGTTTAGCCTAGATTTCTTTTTCTATAAAAAAAAATACTGGAAACTCTTTTGGAAAATACCCTGATCGGTACAAACCCTGTTATATTTTTCTCGATTTCTTTCATTTATCACTCGTAGCCATGAGGCTAATACGAAATTCGTTACCATGCGGCTAAGACCCAAAATCGTATTCTCCGTATTCGATTTCTTTTAATTTCTCTTAATTTAAAATTCAAAATGAAATGCATCGATTTGGTAGGTTATGGAGAATAAAAGGTTCGCACTGAAAAAAAAAGAAAAAGTGGTCGTTGCGGACGAAGAAAGTAAAACTTCTGAAAGTCAATCTATATCTCAGGTCACAAATATTGACGACACCATAACGATTCGGATGAGGTTAAAATGCATAATTTACAACAATGGACCTAATGTTCTGTTTAATAACGAGATGAAACCAGACGTATTTTGACGAAAGAAATTGTTTAAAAAGGAACTCATACATTATTAATGCTTACTCTCAACAAATATTATTTTTTATTTAAAGTTACCAAAATACTAATTCCATAAACTTCAACCGTTCAAAGTATTAAAAAATTAAAATGTATTAGTATACCTAACCAAGATAAGTAATTATGATGAAATTACCCATTGATGCTCTTATGTTTGAAATTACCGATTGAAAATCAGCAAAACTGATTTCACAATGAGCCAATAATTGAATTATTTTTCGCGTGAAATCTAAACTTAACATCATTTTCATATTCTAAAATTTAGATACGCATCTCTCAAATTTACATTCACCATTTCAAAAATATCGCAGTACGCAATAAGTTATTAATACATATATTTCCAAACTTGAAATCAAGTTTGTTAACTACGACATTGCATGCGAACATTACCACTCTTGACTTGGGGTTCTAACCTCTGTATCGGCAAGTAAAATTCCAAAAATATATATCTTTTACAGGTATTCGCAGTAAACTATTTCGTTTTATCACAGAAAATGATGGTTTTCATTTAAATATCGTGTCATTTTGCCTCATTGAAGCATTTCACATAGCCTCTCAAACTCAGTGGAGTAAAAAAGTATTGAATTGCAATAATTTTTGAAGAAAAATTTAGTGTTTTTTTTTTTTTTTAAAGTGACGTTATTTTCTGTTCCCTTTTTTACAAAGTTAATTTTGAATTGTATTAGAAATTGTCATCAATAAAGATAACCATATTTTATTAATTTTCTTTTCTTTACAACAAAGGAAGTAATCCAATTGCTACCATTTAAAAAAAATCATAGAAAATTTTTAAATTTTAAATTTAAATATAAAAACGGGAATATTAAAAAAAAAATAGCTAGTGCCGCAAATCTACAACAAAACAGCTTTCATTTAAGAAAAGAATGATTAAAATTGGTTCAGAAAAAAGCTCAAGGTAGATTCTTAAAAAAAGCCTTATCTTTCAAATATATAGATTTAAACCCGTAATGTTATTTCTACGGGAAAATTTTGAGCAGACATTTTATGCCGTTAGGGTTGACGAATATTTATCATTTTCAATACGCATCGAGATTTTGGTACTACCAACGTCCATTTAATTTTTTGTGTCGATACGAGGAATATTTTGGACGCTATCGTGTTAACAAAAGTGTAATTTTTGCAGGGAAGCCGGAGCTGTGCTCCGACAATAATTCAGTCTTCTCTAATATTTTTCGATCCGATCAGATTAGCGTGCTTTTAGATTCTACAATGTCTGTACGGGGGTTGGCAAGCGTAGCTTGCAGGGGGCAGTCCCCTCTAGTAGATATATAAAATTAAATATAGTTTATGATAGCTCAATGTTTTATCAGGAATCATTCATTTATAATTTCTCAAAATATTACGGTTTTGAATTTTTTTTCAGTTGTTTTGGGAAAATGGGAATAATAATCTACTTTTTTTTAACTATTTTTCTTTCACTTTTTACAGAAATGGAGTACTTCACTTCCCAACATTAAAGAAATGGTGTTAAAAACTACAAAAAATGAATTTAATAGCAGTTTTGAAACAAATTGAACAAATTTAAATGTATTTATTTGTCCTATACAATGACATTAAAATTGAATGCTTAGAAGTTTAAAAGATATCAGTAAAGATTATCCTTATTTAATCATACAATGATACAACTGCTTTCTTATTCGGCTGGCTTAAATAACGGAACGTGATTTTGTACAGACGACATTTTAATTTTCTAAACGAAGGAAATAGCATATCGGGGGCTAATAAAATATCTTGAATCTGTGTTCATAAATTATAGGAGAAAATAAAATTTCAGCAGATTGGCACAACTCTCATGTATGAGTGTTTTATGAATCGGATTGTAATACAATTGAGATCAAATGGATGCTATTAGCAATTTAGTTAATGTGACTTCTTTGAGATTTCGACATCTATTGTGTGGTACAAGTGTCACAGTACTAAAGTGAAGCAAAAATTGAAACTGTTTCCTTCTTAATTGTTCAAGTGGTCATCATTTGGTAAATTCATTATAAATTTATGGTATTTCTTGCTGTTTGAAGAGTTACCAGCTAATTTTAAGAAGGAATTACATGGCGAATCTTATGCCGCCGTCATATTAAAGCTCAGTTTTCAAAACATCATATCGCTCACCTTCAAGAAAAGTAACACATCTCGCAAAAAAACATTTTAATTTTGTCCCACTAATAGGTCTGTCTTAGGTGCGTCTTGCTACACAATCAGTTTCATAAGTGTAGTTATACGGAAGATCAGTTTTTTACGCTATTTGGCCATTTATCGCCACAGAAGAGAGTTGGATTGTGTGGGCAGGTAAAATTACACAACCCTCCAAACCTCATCCTACGTCTGCATTCTTTTATGTTTTATGCTTTTTTGCACGTTTTTATTCCTGCATGGTAAGTGATATAATTTCGTATTACCGTAATTTCAGGTGTATAACCCGTGGAGCAAACAATCGTGTTTCGGCCCAGAAAAATTTAAAAATAAAATGTAACTTATAAGATTACGGTAAATAATAGTCTTAAAATACTGAATAAAATTTCTGGGTCCAAACTGAATTGTTTGATCTGCGGACCATACACCGGAAATAACGGTACAGTAAAATAATGCAAATTGTCCCTCCCCCCATTTGCCTCTCCTGTGAAATTTACTTTTGTCAAGAAGTGTCACTTTTCTTGCAGGTGACCGATATGCGTTCTGGCAAGCTACCATGAAACGTTGTTTTGAAGGCAATGCATATCACTATGTGTATATATATACACACACACACATATATATATATATATATATATATATATATATATCCTTATCTATCTTCTATACTAATATTATAAAGAGGTAAAAATTGTTTATTTGTAGGAGGTAAGCTCTGGAACTACCGAACCGATTCCAAAAGTAATGGTATCAAAATGATGGTGTTAGTCCAACTTAGATCATAGGCTATATCTTATGTCCGTGTCCGTGCCACTGGCCGAAAGGGGGTGCAGGAGCAAAAAACGTTCTAAAAATGCGATTTTTGTGTTACTGAAGGGCCTAGAAACATGAATGTTGGAATGGTAGTTACTTATAAGATACTAATGATCCCTAAGGACATTTCCTAAAAAACTCGAATTTAATAATGGGTGAAAATGCGCGAAAAGCGTCCTAAAAACGTTCTAAATGGCGATTTTTACGGAATTTCAGGAAGTACCTAACCGATTTAAAAAATAATGGTATCAAAATGATGGTGGCAACCCTTGCTCTAACATAGGCTACATTTTATGTTGGTGCCACTACCCCTAAAGAGGGTGCAGGAGCAAAAATACTATCGAAACTGCGATTTTCGTGTTACTGAAGGGTCCAGATACATGGAATCTGGCATGGTAGTTACGTATTAGATATAAATGATCTCTAAGAACATTTCTTATAAAAATTCGAAATTTAAAAGGGGTGAAAATGCGCAGTAAGCGTTCTAAAAGACGTTCTTAATGGCGATTTTTACACTAACTCAAGAAGTATCAAACCGATTTAAAAAACAATGGTGACAACCCATGCTCCAATATAGGCTACATTTTATGTCGGTGCCACTACCCCTAAAGGGGTTGTCGGAGCAAAAAAAGTTCGAAATTGCAATTTTTGTGTTACTGAAGGACCCAGATACATGGAATTTAGAATGGTAGTTACTTATAAGATATAAATGATCTCTAAGAACATTTCTTAAAAAATTCGAAATTTAAAAAGGGTGAAAATGCGCGAAAAAGAGTTCTAAAAAATGTTCTAAATGGCGATTTCTACGCAATCTCAGAAATTATCCAACCTATTTCAAAAATAATGCTTAGAAATTGATAATTACAGCCCTTGCTCCGGCATAGGCTGTATTTCATGTCTGTGTCATTACCACCTAGGGATAGCAAAAGCAAAAAACGTTCTAAATTGCGATTTTAGTGTTACTGAAGGGACTAGAATTCTGAAATTAGGCAGGTGAGTTATTTATAAGATACAAATGATCTCTAAGATCTTTCCTAAACAATCGAAATTTAAAAGGGGTGAAAATGAGCGAAAAGCGTTCTAAAAAACTTTCTAAATTGCAATTTCTACGCAATCTCAGAGAGTGCCGAACCGATTTAAAAAAAACATTGGTGTGTAAACGATGGTGACAGCCCTCGCTCCAACATAGGCTGTATTTCATGTGGTGCCACTGCCTCTAAGGTG
This sequence comes from Maratus speciosus, assembly GCA_963932465.1. Lineage (NCBI taxonomy): Eukaryota > Metazoa > Arthropoda > Arachnida > Araneae > Salticidae > Maratus > Maratus speciosus. Next base: position 409,608,091 of record OZ010795.1, on the reverse strand, counting down.
GTGAAGGACTAAAAAACGATTGCGTTTCTTTTTTGTAATACTGCAGGGGCTAGCAACTTGAAACTAGGCATGGTAGTTACTTATAAGATTTAAATGATCTCTAAGAACATTTCCTAAATAATTCGAAATTTAAAAGGGGTGAAAATGGACGAAAAACGTTCTAAAAAACGTTCTAAATTGCGATTTCTACGCAGTCTCAGAAAGTACCAAATTGATTTCAAAAGTAATGGTTGGAAATGGATGTGACAGCACTGCTCCAATATAGGATATATTTCATGTCGGCGTCAGTACTACCTTGCGGTTGCATTTTAAAGAGCGTTCTAAATTGTGATTTTTGTGATACTGAAAGGGCTAGCAACTTGAAATTTGGCATGGTAATTACTTATGAGATGTGAATACTCTCTGAGAAGAGTTCCTTAAAAAAATTGAAATTTAAAAGAGGTGAAAATGAACGAAAAGTGCTTTAAAAACGTTCTAAATAGCGATTTCTACGCAATCTCAGGAAATATAAACCGATTTCAGAAATTATTGTTTTTATATTGATAGTGACAGTCCCAGTTCGAAAATAGCCTATATTTTATGCTGTTGTTACAAATACCTGGGGGTTACAGGAGCAAAAAATGTTCTAAATTGCGTATTTTGTGTTACTGAGAGGGTATAATATTTTAAATTTGAAAAGGTAATTTCTTCAAAGATGCAAATGCTTTCTAAGTATTGTGGAAAGAAAATTCTAAATTTAAAAAGATGAAGTGAGCAAAAAGCGTTCTAAAGGCGTTCTAAATTACGATTTTTATGCAATCGTATGCCATACGAAACTGATTTCAAACCTAATGGTGGCAAATTGAAATGGTGATAGTTCTATTGGTGATAGAACCTGCTCAAATATAAACTATATCTTTTGGGCGAGGGTTGCAGGAGCAAAAACAAACTTTCTAAATTACAATTTCTACGGTACTGAAGAGGCTAGAAACTTTAAATATAGCACGGTAGTTATTTATAAAATGTAAATGACCTCTAAAAACAGTCAAAAATAAATTCAAAATTGAAAAGGGGTGAAGAGAAGGGAAGCAGTGAAAAGCATTCTAGAAGAGTCCTAAATTACGCTTTCTATGGAATCTCAGGTATTAAAAAACCGATTGCAGAAGTTATTGGTTGCGAATCAAAAGTGATAGACCCTGATCCTATACGAGCTATATTGTATCCCAGTGTCACTCTCACTTGGCCAACAGGAACAACAAGAAAGCCTTTAAAAACATCTAAATTCCATTTTCTATAGAATATTAGGAAACATCAACCAATTTCAAGGTTAATGTTGGCGACAGTCTCTGTTTCAACATTTTTAGAGACGTTCTATTTAAACTCTGTTTTGGCATTTTATGTTGGTGCCACTACGCCAGAGAGTTGGTAGACTGACATACAGGAATCTTGGAATTTGACATGATGGTTAATTTTAAGATGTAATTGTGTTAAGATAGTTTCTTAAAAATTCAAATCTTCAAATGAATAATAAAACGAGCGTATGAAATGAGCATAAAAGTCTCAAAATACTTTCTAAATTATCATTTATTTGGAATTAGTTTTAGTTCTTCTTATTAATTAAAATCTCATTTCTGTCTATTGCACTTTTTTAATTAAGTTTAGTCAAACTGGGTCTTAATTTGTAATTTTTGAATTATTCCAAAAAGCGTTCTTCTAATAAAAAGTAGTCATGCAAATATCACTTGGCATATTTCAACTATTACGCGAGCAAAGCCGAGGGGTTTGCTAGTAATATTATAAATGTCAATGTGTGTCCGAAAGTTTGCATGAAGTCTGCGTCTAAACGGATGGATTAATGCTTTTGTATTTTTGGATATAGATGATTACAAGCCGGAAATGAACATAGGCTATGTTTAACTTATTTTATTCAAATATTTTGCTTAATAATCCAAAATTTCACTATTTTTTATACACAGTGAATTGACATTTATCCGATAGAATTTAATCATCTTCTTTTTTTCCGTTGCCAAAAAATAAAAACCCAGAATAATAATTTAATTTCCAATTGAAAGATCAAAACAAAGTTTTCAAGTGCTTTTAATAATACAAGGTGCATGAATTTTGAGTAAGTGCAGAATGAAGGCAAATGTGACGTCATATATGGAAAATCGAGGCTAACGAGAAGGACAGGCTACCGCGGTGGATCCGATTCTTCTTTTTTTACAGACCGCTGGAGTCACGTGATGCTCTTTTCGCATACCTTCATTGGTGCATTCGAGCATCCCGTGGCTCCAGCGGTCTGTAAAAAGAATAATTAGACCCACCGCGGTAGCCTGTCTTTTTCGTTAGCCTCGTGGAAAATAAAACGGATATGCTTTGATGTTTAAATAAAATAAGATTGTGTTATGGTATTAATTCATATTACTTAAAGAAAAATGTTATCAGTGCTTACGGTAAATCGTCTGCGCACAGTTAACATAAAGTTTAAATTTTAATTTAAAATTTAAAAAAAAATTTGGAAGAGCAACCCAGGTAAAAAAATCAGAGAAAAACCTTTAACAATTTTGAGATTTTGCAGCCATTTTGAAGATTTCAACGGGTATCTCTAAGGAAAATGAATACTAAAGGTTTTCTTAAGAGTAGTGTACCGCTTTTTAAAAGATTTCATACAGGTTTATTTCTGTAAGTTATCATCTCCAAATTACCTTCAATGACTTCAAAAATTTTCGTGAAATCACTTGATGTATGTTGAGGGAAAATAAAAACTATTTCTCATGCCGGTAATATGGAGGTTTTACTTCAAAGTTTTGTAGAGTTTTATTATTGCACATTATTGTATCTAAAATTTTGACATGCCTGTGTTTCCTCATTAATAATTTTAATAAATTTCTAAATTAATATTTTAGATAATTCATGGAAATCTAATGTCTTCCATCGGTACAATAATTTTTTTTTAAACTCCCCCTTGTTAAAATTTTTAATTAATATTTAAAATAGCTATATTAAATAGCGATATAAAAATCCTGCTCTAGAAATAAAAATCTCAAAATTATCTTAAAGTCCCCTCGTCAAGGTTTTTAATTACCATACTATTATATTGTACATATTATATTATATTATATATACATATTATATTATATTATACATATTAATTACCATTACTATTTTTTAATTCCCATCTACAAATTCCGTTAAAGAAAGCAAAATCTCGAAATTTTTTTATGTAGTCTCCTAGTTAAAATTTTTAATTACCCCATTTATGAAATTATTACAAGCAACAATTTTACCTCTAACACGCTCAAAAATTTCAATCTCCAAAAATTCCTCCTAAAAAGAAATACAAATCACGAAATTATTTCGAAGCTCTTTTTGACCTTAAATTTGTCTCAATTTTTGTAAAGTTATAACCAGTAACAATTTCACGTCTAACTCTAACAAGCTCAAAAATTTCAATCTCAGAATATTTCCCATAAAACGAAAAAAAAAAAAAAAAAAAAAAAAAAAAAAAATCACAAAAGTATTTCAAAGTCCTCTTTTTATCCTAAAATTTTCCATAAATTTCTCTTAAATTACCACCAGTTAAAAATAACCCCTCGAAGTCTAACACATACAAAAATTGCACCCTAAAAAAATTCTCCAAATTATTTCAAAGTCCCTTTCATTAATATTTAAAATCGTATTCAAACACGCACAAAAATATATTTTAGTTATTTTTCCCTTCTCCCTTTCTGAAAATGTCGTATTTAGTTTTTCATTTTAAGTTTTTCGAAAAGAATATATTTTACTGTACTTTGTCTAAATCTGACAAAAAAAAGTACCCCCCCCCCTCCCCCCCTTCCACTATGCCTGTCGTCTAGCGCAAAATTCGTAGTTCCTCTTTAAAACCACACCACCAGAGGACCGAGAGGTTCTGCTCTCAAAGTTGGTAGACGGGAGATGCCGTTTCGAACACAATGGCGCCCGTCTGCCTAATCGTTCGGAGTTTTTTTCCGTGGTTTTCTTCGAACCTTGGATTTCTTTGCGTAAATACGGATTAGGTTCCATTTGAAAGACCCCAGGGCACAACCCCCCCCCCCTTCGGCCCACTATCCCAAGTGTAGACAATTAGCCATCATAAAGCAACACCAACAGCACCTCTTTAAAAAAAAAAGAGGAACCAAGAATTTTGCACATACTAACATTAAAGAAAGAGGCTCTTTTAATTTAGTTACTCGAAAATAATAAATTTTATATTGTTTTTGAAAACATAACAAAAAAAATATCTAGTTACTTAAATTTCAAAATCTAGGGGGCGCAGGGTCCCCTCCCCTCTCCGCATTTTGGTAGCATCCACGATTAAAGCTGAAAAATATAGGTGGGGTTATTACATGCATAATTTGCCTTTATCCTCTATCAGGCGTGAATTCCAGTTTTTATAAAAATTACTTCTTCAAAAACAAAGTTTCCGTTGCAACATTTGATTTGTGATCATGTAGCTGTATTTCTGACTCAATGTCACGGGAGAATGAGAAGGAAGTTATCAACTCAACTTCACAGAATGTGTGTTTACTTACCGCCACTCGGAAAACTAGCGGGAGTAATCGTTGCGCTTGTTCTCACAGTTATTGAATGAGATTTATCGTCACTGTCGGAGTTGGATCGATGCTGCTGTATAGGAGTAATCTTGTCAGTGGTGGTACTGCGTTGTGCCGGTCTGTTTAGTTTCTGGCGTATCTGACTATTGTTGTGTATCTTGGTAGTGGAGTAAGACAGCTATACAGAAATAGAAAGCTGCTCACCGGGCCCGAGAGGGTCATAAACAAACAAACAAACAAAAATCGTTGCGCTGTCGTATTGTTATTCTATTTTTCCTTTTTGCAGGGCTCTTTTTCTCTGTATAATAGTCACTTTAATTAATTTTTAAAGGGATATATATATAGCCGTAAGAGGGCTATAAGTGTACCTTGTATTATACTTATTTTTAATATTATAGCTTTTTATTTGGCACTTAGTATTCAGCCATTTATGCGATACTAACCACATATCGCTACGTAGATTTAGAAATACTGTAGTATGGCGATAATTTTTTACATCGTGTACGACTAAAGATGAATTTCGGTATTTTTAAAAATAATAGCGATTTAAATCTTTCCCAATTTAAAAAACGGCGTGACACTTCACTTTTAAAATACATCCTAGAGAGAACTATTTTATTTTTTGATATTTTCATTAATACATCTTTTTATATATGTGAAAAATCTAGTCATAATTTTCTGAATTTGAAATAATCGTTATGTTCAGTTTCTTGTTTATACTTTTAAGGAGATATATGCATATATTTCCATTATGCATAAAAGTGGTAGAAGGATTTTACTTCTTTATAATGAAACTTTTAAAAAGTTCAGTTTGGAGGTGGAAAAGTTTTTCTGAAAGGCTCTTGAATTGAGGTAAAAAAAATTGTGAAGGTTCCTTTAAAGGACCTAAGTGTTTTCTAAGCACATCACTGTATTGGTATCACTGTATCAGTAAGTAATTTAGTTTCTTTTATAAATCGAGCAGCTATAATCTTTTTAGGAACATAGCTGCTTGATTAATACACACTGGAGGTGTAATATCTCTGGCAAATCATTTAGCGGGGCTTAATGTCTCTAGCTGCAATATTCGACTCGTAAAATTAATTTAAAAATATATATATACTGCAGAATAATTTATAATACAGAATATGAAATATAGGAAAAATACTTTTAGAATTATTTACATGTGTATATTTATTTAAATAATGTAATTTGTTCACGAAAAAACAGTTAAAGAGAAATTTAGAACAATAATATTGTTCTATAGTGCGTAACATCATTTTAAATTATATATAGATTCTTGGGGGCCCTAACACTACTCCAACAGTTGCAATATAGCTGTGTAAAAAGTTATTTTTGTGAAAAGTAATATTTTGTAACGAATAAATTCTTGATCCGAATTTTGAGTAACAAAAACTGATTTAAATCTCAGTTAAAGTTTTTGTTTCGCATGACCTGGTTTTATTTACTAATTACACATTTAAAATAGTTTGGTACTTTTCGGTTAGCCGGGCGCCAGTGTTATATATACATATTTATAAACATACATGTATGTAAATATACATATATAAACATATAAATATATTGTATAGATACACACATATATGTATGTAAATATATATATATATATATATACATACATTTATACATACATATATATGTATATTATATAACACTGGCTCCCGGCTAACCGAAAAGTACCAATAGTTTTTATGCAATAGAATGTTATGAAGGTGTTTATTTTATGAAAAGGAATTTTGTGAAGGGGCTCATCTTATTAAATTTATTTTTGTGAAGGAGCCCATTTTATTAAATCTATTTTTGTGAAGGGGCTCATTTTATTAAATTTATTTTTGTGATGAGGCCTATTTTATTAAATAGACTTTTGTGAAAGGGCCCCAAATTTTGCCTGGATCGACCGCTGCGTTTTCCTCGTGTGTTCAAAACAATTATTAAAAAGGACTCTTCTGTAATGGGTGAAAATCTCCCATGTTTTGAGCAGATTTGCATGTTTTATATTGTATGTAAATTTTATTTTTGTGTAATTTTCTCTTGTTTGCATTTTTATCACTTGCAGGGTTAAAAGAAATAAGTGATTTCATTGTATGCTTGTTCAGTTCATATTGCTTAATATGTTTTTGAGTAGTAAATTTTTAAAAAGTCATATTATTCATTGTCAGTTCAGCGTTCGATTTCCTTGGTGGTCCGCTGGGACTGTTCTGTACCACCAGAAATTCAATTGGACCACAAATTTGAAAAAAAGTGTAATCTGCAGGACCAGTAACTTCCCTCCCCCTCTCTCTCTCACAGGTAAACGTATTTTCTGTCCCTGCAAAAACTGCAACTAAACACAAATCGCATAACTTTATTTTATTTAAAAAAAACAAAGAAAATTCGATTAAATCTTAGTCAGATGAAGTAATTAATTGTCACTCAAAGGGTTAAAGGGATGAAATAGAATTTTATGTAGCAGACCGGTGATGAGGACTGCGGACCAGTAGGTTCTCATGCTTACTGGTCCGCAGACTTTTTTACGTCAGTTCTACTGCTGGTCAGTTGGTGTTTTTTATATTTGTTTTTAGATCTTTTTGTCAACTTGATTTAATCGTGTAATAAGTATGCAGGTGTGCATTTTTATTATGTGCTTCCTCCCCTTTTTTAACATTAATATTACATTATACATATATAGTGTTGACTCTAGAAAAAAAGTCTGCCGGGCGGGAATTTTTCAAAAAGAGAACACTAGTCTTAAAAAGGGCACATTTTTTTCAAAAAGTGCATATTTGTACATTATTCACAAAAATATTTTGAACTTGTTTGTTTGCGATATTTTCCCGCAATCAATTGAATTTCCACAGGCAGCACAGGAAGTGTTAAAAAGGGCAGCCGGGCGCATCAGAAGAGTTTAAAAGAGCTCTGCCAGGCAGAAAAAAAAATAAATAAAAAGTGCTGCCGGGCGCTGTGCCCCGCTAAAGCGGCTTAGAGTCAACACTAATATACATGGCTTCATATCATAAAAGGGTGAAAAACAAGATTTCTTTCTTTCATTTTTTTTCTTTTTTTCCTATTTGAGAGGCAGATAATAAAAATGGTCACCTGCATTCTTTTTTATATTGAAATCACGTTTAAAAGAAATATCCACAAGCAAATGTAAATTTAAAAAATACAAATTCACAATGGATAACATTGTCTTAACAAATTAATTATTCAGAAACATATTAAGCAGTATGAATAACAATAGAGTAGTAATCACTTATTTAATTTTATTCTATAATTATATTAAAAATGCCTTCAACAGTGTGGACTCTAGAAAAAAAATTACTGCCTGCTGGACACTTAAAAAAAAAAAAAAGCACTCATGTACCTTGTTCACTGAAAATGTTTTGCATTTAGTCCTTTTTTATTTTGACCTTTTTAATTTTGTGATATTTTCCTGCAACAGATGAAATTTCTTGATTTTCCTCCCTATTGACAGACGAATTGTGTTTTTTTTCTCCTGTAACTGATGGACAAAGTTCACATTTTTTCTGCAGCCAACTGTAAAATTTCACGATTGTTTCTCATGATTGCCTGCTGAATTTCATGTTTGTTTTCCTGTGACCAATTCAGGAATTTCACAATATTTTAAAGCAATCGTCTGAAGGGTTTCTAGATTTTTTCCCCCCATTAATCGACTGTTTAATTTCGTAATTTTTTTTCAGGTGACTGAATGGGAATTTTTGCAATTTTTTCCTCGCAACTAACTGATAAATTTTGTGATATTTTATTTCAGAACGGATGTATTATAATCCCGCATCCGCCATCTTGGATTTATTTCTTGGCGTGAGTTAAAAATTTGTTTTTTTAATTAATAGTTATAATTATTATATTCCAGTTTTTTCAATGTTATATTAATGTATCAACAATATTTAACCATTGGCGACATTTACTACTTGGCGAAAAAGGAGTTTTCATGCCAGAAAAAAATCCAAGATGGCGGATGCTGAATTATAATACATCTAAACCATACCGATTAGCGTATATTCAATTTTTTATTGCGGCTGATTGGCAAAACTAGTGGGATTTTTTTTTTTTTTTCACATGTTCGGTTTATGAATTTTGCCGAATTTCTTCTCAGCTGATCAACAAACTTCATTTTTTCCCATAAACAGTTGCTGAATTTCTATATTTTCTCCCAAAACTTACTAGTAAAACATGCGAGGTTTTTCTTTTTCTTACTTTTTTCTGTGTATGTGATCGGTGGGTGAATTAAGCAATTTTTTCCCTGTTACAACTGAAGAACAATGTGATTTTTTTTATTGTAGCTAACTGGCGAATTTCTCGTTTTTTTTTTTTATTCTACATGACCGATTGACAAATTTACTATGCCTGCATATGACCTAATGATGAAATTTACGTTTTTAAAAAATAACGAAATTCTTCATTTGATCACGGGAGAAAAGTCGCGGAAAAATATTGAAAAAGTCTGTTGAGAAGAAAGGACGCTGCAAGCCAGTTCATTTTTTTTTTTACAAAGTACAAGTGTGCCCTTTTTAAAACAATTACCACCCTGTGGCAAGTGTACTAATTTTACTGTATTATTGATATATTTTACTTGTACTCATTGGGAAATATTGCATTTTTTTCTGGCGATCGCTGACAAATATTCCATTTTTTCTTGCGAGCGATTAGCGGAACTCAAGATTTTTTTTTTCATGCAATCGGTTTATGAATTTTGCTGGTTACCTCCCCCCCCCCCACACACACACCTAAGCTGATCAATGAATCTCATTTTTTTATAAACAGTTGATGAATTTCTATATTCCTTCCCCTCCCCCCGACAACTTACTAGCAAAACATTTCTTTTTTGTTTCATGTGATCAATGGATGAATTAAATATTTTTTTTCTCCCCGTGGTGACCAAAGAACTGTGTGATTATTATTATTATTTTTTTTGCCCTTACCGACTTATGAATTTCTTTTCACATGACCGATTGACAGGTTTATGATGCTTCCTCACGACCTAATGATGAAATTTATATGTTTAAAAGCTAGCAAAATTCTTCATTTGATTACAGGAGAAAGAAACCGCAACATTCGTCTGTTGCCTGGGAGGACAATTGACAAATTTCAATCAGTTATGGGAAAATATAAAAATATTCTGTTGAGAAATGGGGACATTAAAGAAACCAGTTCCAAATATTGTTTTTTTTAATTCTTTTCTTTACGAGATACAAGCGAGTCCTTTTATTTAGGATATCTTTTTATGAAAATAGAATTTTGCATTGTTTTCCTGTAACAGATTGAATTTCGTGATTTCCCCTAATTTAATGTTATGCATTCTTTTTACTTTTTTTTCCATTAATTATTGAAAGGTAATATTCAGTTGTCAGTTAATGTGACTAATTTTAAGATTTTTTGTAAGGAATCGGTCAACAACAAATCACATTATCTTTCTGAAACTGACTGAAGAATCTTTTATATTTTACTGTTCAATTTCATGATTTTTCTCCCACCAAACTGACAAATTTCACAATATTTTAAGGCTGTTCTCAAATCGGAAGGGAGTAACTTTAGAACACATGTTTTAATTCGTTTTTGTTGAGAAACACATGAAATCAACTGCGATTGGGTAAAGAATTTAGATATATTTCTCACAATTCATTGACGAATTTTGCATTTTTTAACCATGACTGTCGGGCGAATTTTGTGATACTTTTCATTGACCTTTTGATGAAAATATTAGTTTTTTTCACGCGACCGATCCATGAATTTCGCGCTTTTTTACCGAAGACTGATTGGCAAATGTTCCAATTTTTTCGTGCGACAGATTGGAAATAATCGTTGGTTTTTTCCACGACTGATCGAAGAATTTTGTGAATTTTCTGACGACTTTAGAGTTTTTTTTTACATGCGACTGATAAGCGAACTTCATTATATTTTCTTTTTACTGATTGGCAAATTTTTTCTCTTCTTGTAAAAGATTGGTAAAAAAACACATTTTTTTTCTCCAACCGATCGACTAATTTCGCATTCCACTGCGACAGATCGGTGAATATCGTGATATTTTCTCTCTGTCGACTGGTAAACTTTGTCACTTTTCTGCGACTGACTGGCCAAATCTCGAGTTTTTTTTTTTTTTTTTTTTGCACGACTGATCGACTAATTTCCTTTTTTTCGATAATCCACCGAAGAATTTCGCCCCCCCCCCTTTTTTTTTCTCCTGTGACCATTTTTTTTTCAGATATTTCTCTTTAACCAGTAAGCAAGTCTTGAGACCGATTGGAGAAAGTCGTCAGTTTTTTTCCGCTACTGATCTACGAATTTCGCAGTTTCTTCTGACAATCCACTGACACACGATTTTTTTTAACCGTAACCGATTGGCAATTTTCACGAATTTTTCCTTGTAACATAGGGAAATTTTGAGGCTTTTTCTTGCGACAGATTAAAGAAGATCGTGGTTTTTTTCGCTGTTTCTTCTAGAGGTGCACTGACAAATTTCAGTTTTTTACCTGCAACCGATTGGCGATAATCATGGATTTTTTCTCGCAACTGTCCGTCGAATTGTGTATGTTTTTCCACAGCAAGCTAAATAATTTCATGAATTGTTCTCCATGACTGGCGAATTGCACGAGTTTTTCTTGCGACCAATTTGATGTTGTGATGAAAATTTGCGATGAATTTCGCAATCTTTTTAAATAAACGATTAAAGAATTTGCCGTTTTTTTTTTCTTTGCATTTGAGTGACAAATTTCACGATTTTTCCTACAATTGAATGGTGAATTTTCTTGAAAATGAAAATTTCAAATGTTCTGCAGTGAAGTCAATGTATGTCGCATTTATAAGCATATTCTGCTTTGGGGAATTTCATTATGTCTTACTTTTCAGATTTTTTTTTTAAATTGCAGTATTTTCTTCATTTTAGATTGAATTTTTTTACGGAGCCTTCCGATAAATATTATTTGTAATATATAAAATTTAAAGGGGAGGGGGGGGGCACTTTTCTAACTTTTACCGAAACCCCTCATGTGACATATTGTCGGAAAGGCATGTGACCACTTATTCATGTTATGCACATCTGATGCCCCTGCCCCCACTTTGCTCTCCCCTGGGGGCAGTTTTCTAAATTTTGCCGAAACCCCTCATGTGACATATTGTCCAAAAGGCCTGTGACCACTTATTCATGTTATGCACAACTGATGCCCCTCCACCCACTTTGCTCCCCCCTGAGGGTCAGTTTTCTAAATTTTGCCAAAACCCCTCATGTGACATATTGTCGGAAAGGCCTGTGACCACTTATTTATGTTATGCACATCCGATGTCCCTGCCCCCACTTTGCTCCCCCTGAGGGGGCACTTATCTAAATTTTGCTGACACCCCTCATGTGACATAGTGTAGGAAAGGCCTGTGAACACTTATTCATGTTATGCACATCTGATGCACCTCCGCCCACTTTGCTCCGCACTGAGGGGCAGTTTTCTAAATTTTGCAAAAACCCCTCATGTGACATTGTCGGAAAGGCCTGTGACCACTTATTCATGTTATACACATCCGATGTCCCTGCCCCCACTTTGCTCCCTCTGAGGGGGCACTTTTCTAAATTTTGCCGACACCCTTCCTGTGACATATTGTAGGAAAAGCCTGTGAACACTTATTCGTGTTATGCACATCTGATGCCCCTCCGCCCACTTTGCTTCCCACTGAGGGGCAATCTTCTAAATTTTGCAAAAACCCCTCATGTGACATATTGTCGGTAAGCCTGTGACCACTTATTCATGTTATACACATCTGATGTCCCTGCCCCCACTTTGCTCCCCCTGAGGGGACACTTTTCTAAATTTTGCCGAAACTCCTCATGTGACATATTGTTGGAACGGCCTGTGACCACTTATTCATGTTATGCACATCCGATGCCCCTCCGTCCACTTTGCTACCCCTGAGGCGGCAGTTATCTATATTTTGCCGAAACCTCTCATATGACATATTGTTGGAAAGGCCTATAACCAATTGTTCATGTTATACACATCTGATGTCCCTGACCCCACTTTGCATCCCCCCCCCCCTGATGAGGCACTTTTATCAATTTTGCTGGCACACCTTGCGACATGTTGCTGGAACGGCCTGTGATCTCTTATTTATATTATGCAACTCAAGTGTCCCTTCTACCACTTCGCCGTCTTATCTTTCAGGAAACCCGGTGATATTTCAGACAAAAGCAGGCCCTGCAGTGATACTACATGATTTTATGTAAAGAGAAGACACATGTTTTTTAATTAAAGGAAAACTTCAGGTATTTCGGACAACATGGTAAGGGAAAGCGCAGGTTTGTTTACATAAAGGAAAACTTCGGGTATTTCGGACAAAGTGTTAAGGGAATGCGCAGGTTTTGTACTTAAAGGAAAACCGCAGATTTTTTTGTCCGAAATACCTTCAGTTTTCTGAATGTTTTTTTTTTGAAGGTTTTTTGCTGACTTTTTTACCTGGGAAACGGATAGCAAATGTCAATAATAAGCACAGTAAAATTATCAATGTCGAAAATAACGTAATGATTAGCAGGAAATATGTATTTTCATTCTTAAAAAGTAAAAAATTAACTAGATAGAAAGGTCATGTTCTGTAATTGGGTTCGTAGTCAATTTGCTTTTTTTAGAGAAAGAAATTTGGGGCAAAAATAAATACATTGTCGTAAACATAATCGTTTTTTTGTGTCGTAAAGACTTAATAATATTCTAGATGATCATTTCTTCGCCCACTTTTGATGCCAAGTATGATTTGAAAACATATAAAAAAGCATCATCCGATAATTTTCTTGCCACACATGCCATATACGCACCTGGTTTGGCGCGATCTGTTTTTGACACCACTTTGGCGAAAACATCGTTTTCGAATACCAGTTACATGTATATTTTTAAATTATGTTCTATTACTTCAAAAAGGAAATAACAATAAAAAAAATTTCATTAATTTATATAATTTTAAAAGAATATTAAAGTAAATAAAACAATTTATTAAAACCACTTCACCGGCGAAGGGTATGGGGAAACAGTGCTTTTACCCCCGAGTTATCTCGGGGCAGCCGGTGAAGTGGTTAATAAATAAACAACAATACCTGGGTTACCATGTCAAGCAAAATAATCTACTTGGTAACAATTAGGTACCCAGGTGAGTATATGACATCTGTGCCATTTTCTTATTCCTTCATGATATAAACAGACATAATGGTTCAGCGTATAAACCTGAGTTATGTCAATGATCCTATAAGAAAGAAATACTTTAAATTACTTATACTAGCCGCTCTTGGCGACCAATTTGGTCTCCCTTAAAATTCATGTTTGGGAAAGCATGCTAAGCATTGCATCATGTTACGTTTATTCATAATTTAATTTACTGGGACTCTTTTAACCCTCTCGCTGCACAACCCGAGATTTCCTCGAGCAACGAAAAGTAGCTAAATTTGCGCACTGCGAGATTTCCTCGGGGATTCATTTTTTCCACTGGCGACTATTTTTTTTTTAAATTCAACTAGACCACTTTTTAAATAAATAAATTCCACATAGGCTTTAACAACATCTACAAGATAACTATACTACAAAATTGATTTTTTTACGATAGTGGTGCGAGACTATAAAAATAGTCTCCAGCGACAGCCCTGATTTCGCCTAATTTCTAATATCCTATCCCATCTAAGATCCTGAATCCCATCTAAGATCCTGAACTCTTTTACAAAAAATGTTTACATATTTAAACTCTGAGCTTCTAAGCTATACATAGATTTGAAACATGTAATAAAAAAATGCGTAATTTTTTAACCTATTTTGAGTTTAAAAAATTACGCAACGAAAGGGTTAAATATAATTAATATAATCCCTTAAGCTAATTAGTTTTTGTTTCATTAAAATATCTCAAATTGTTGATTTTCTGTAAGCAAGTAAACCCTATTGGTTTACAATGGAAGTCTATGGGAATTTGGCGAAATATTAGAGATATCGCCAAGTTGGCGTCACTTTTGGAAACAAACTTGGCGGTATTTGGTGGAAGAACAGGGTCCTCTATGGTAACTCCCTTATACACTGGCCTCCAAAAGTTAAGGTACAGGGACTGGATGCTTTCGATTGCACATGTTTTGTCGAATATCTACAAAAATTATTGGCGAATTGTTCTTGAACTTCTGGGACGAAAAGAACATGTTTAATTTTATATTTATCGGTGAAGATGTAGTCGGGCCTTCAATTAGGGGGCTAATAATAAATTTAATAATAAAATAATATTTGCGATCACCTATGTAACAGGAGAGGCTGGAAATAGTTTGTCACTGTGGTAAATGACTAATTGGGTCTTGTTCAATGTTTGTATGCATTTGTGTAAGCATAGCACTCATATTCGTGAAGGTGTTAACGTTTTTGTGAAAAATTCAAAAGGTTTTTTGTTTATAGCATACTGAGTTTTCAACCAAATTTAACGCAACTTTCCAAAAACCTGACAAAAGAGTAGTAGAGACATTATACTGCAATTAAAACATGAATATATTGAATATTTGATGAGATATGGGCATTTTTATGAGATAATTTTTAACTGCGCATGCGCGGAAGATTTCAACATTTTTATTTCATAATTTGGTATTAACCTATTTAGGTCAACTTATATAAAAAGTCCAGTCAAATATCGCGAAAATTCACAAAGATAGGGTCGACATAGTGAGTTGCTTCCTAAAAATAGCTTTATTATAAGGGATTTTCCACAACTTTTCAATCAGCTCGCTATATCTTTCTAAGTTTTCACAATATTTGATTGAACTTTTTTTTTAAGTTGCCCCAAAATACTGACTACCAAATTATGAAATAAAAATTTTGAAATCTTCCGCGCATGCGCAGTTAAAAATTATCTCATAAAAATGCCCATATCTCATCAAATATTCAATATATTCGTGTTTTAATTGCAGTATAATGTTTCTACTACTCTTTGTCAGGTTTTTGGAGAGTTGTGTTAAATTTGGTTGAAAACTCTGTATACTATAAACAAAAACTTTTGAATTTTTCACAAAAACGTTAACATCTTCACGAATATGAGTGCTATGCTTACACAAATGCATACAAACGTTGAAGAGGACCCAAATAGTCATTTACTACAGTGACAAACCATTTCAAAACTTTCCTGTTACATAGGGGATCGCGAATATTATATTATTATTAAATTTATTATTAGCCCCCTAATTGTACCCCCGACTAAATCTTCACCGGGAAATATAAAATCAAATATGTTCTTTTCATCCCAGAAGTTCAAGAACAATTCGCCAATATTTTTTGTAGATATTCGTCAAAACGTGTGCAATAGAAAGCATCCAGTCCCTGTACCTTAATTTTTGGAGGCCAGTGTAGATATGGAGATACATTAAATGCTGTTCAATAACTGTTTCATTTGGGCGTTGCCATTAAACAATTAACAAATAATTGCGCTTTGTGTTCCACGTACGATAACGTAATATATATAGAGAGAGATAGATAGATAGATTGTCTCCTATAAAATGTGATAAAGAATTGGTTTATTATATATGTTTTTAATTATCGGAAGGGAAATGTTTTGCTTAATTAATTCATCTCTTCTTTTTATGTTCTGTGAAGTACAGCTAGTATATATATATATATATGTGTGTATCACACACATATATATATATATAAATTCTTTATTTTCTTTATTTTAGGAAAATGGCATTTCACTAAATTGTAAAATCTTTATGTGAAATTTGAGATTTTGTAAATATTTGTTTAATTTAGACATACATGCTCATTTGCAGACACATGCTAAATAAATAATTTGTAATTACATTCAAACATTATAGATTCTGTCGCCAATTTTATTTGCTTAAGCTTTGGTATCTATGTAATGTTTGATATATATGTGTATATATATACATAATAATCATCAGCCGTTTTAAATCGACTACTGGATGTAGGTCTCCTACAGATTTTTCCAATTTTTCATGAGTAATGCTTCAGTCATCCAATTTACACCGGCTACTTTTCTAATTTCACCACTTTATCATACTTGAGGTCCTCTTCTTGTACTATTATTTTAACACAATCAAACTGATTGGTAAAGTTATCATTCGAATTTGAATATTTCCAACTGAGCGAAAAAATGCCCAGGGTGGGAATCGAACCCAGATCCTTGGCTTACAAGGCCAATGCTTTTCCGTTTAAGCTAACTGGGCCGACAACCAGCCAGCATATTTCGCTCAGAAAACCTCATTGGTAGAACATCTGGTCTGTCATGTAGACAGCTCAACAGAATAAACCGCAGGTAAAGGAACTCCATATAAACGATGGATACGTAGATGTACTATTATTTTAACACAATCAAACTGATTGGTAAAGTTATCATTCGAATTTGAATATTTCCAACTGAGCGAAAAAATGCCCAGGCTGGGAATCGAACCCAGATCCTTGGCTTACAAGGCCAATGCTTTCCGTTTAAGCTAACTGGGCCGACAACCAGCCAGCATATTTCGCTCAGAAAACCTCATTGGTAGAACATCTGGTCTGTCATGTAGACAGCTCAACAGAATAAACCGCAGGTAAAGGAACTCCATATAAAAGATGGATACGTAGATGTACTATTATTTTAACACAAAACGGAAAAGCATTGGCCTTGTAAGCCAAGGATCTGGGTTCGATTCCCAGCCTGGGCATTTTTTCGCTCAGTTGGAAATATTCAAATTCGAATGATAACTTTACCAATCAGTTTGATTGTGTTAAAATAATAGTACATCTACGTATCCATCGTTTATATGGAGTTCCTTTACCTGCGGTTTATTCTGTTGAGCTGTCTACATGACATACCAGATGTTCTAACAATGAGGTTTTCTGAGCGAAATATGCTGGCTGGTTGTCGGCGCAGTTAGCTTAAACGGAAAAGCATTGGCCTTGTAAGCCAAGGATCTGGGTTCGATTCCCAGCCTGGGCATTTTTTCGCTCAGTTGGAAATATTCAAATTCGAATGATAACTTTACCAATCAGTTTGATTGTGTTAAAATAATAGTACATCTACGTATCCATCGTTTATATGGAGTTCCTTTACTTGCGGTTTATTCTGTTGAGCCGTCTACATGACAGACCAGATGTTCTACCAATGAGGTTTTCTGAGCGAAATATGCTGGCTGGTTGTCGGCCCAGTTAGCTTAAACGGAAAAGCATTGGCCTTGTAAGCCAAGGATCTGGGTTCGATTCCCAGCCTGGGCATTTTTTCGCTCAGTTGGAAATATTCCAATTCGAATGATATCTTTACCAATCAGTTTGATTGTGTTAAAATAATAGTACATCTACGTATCCATCGTTTATATGGAGTTCCTTTACCTGCGGTTTATTCTGTTGAGCTGTCTACATGACAGACCAGATGTTCTACCGATGAGGTTTTCTGAGCGAAATATGCTGGATGGTTGTCGGCCCAGTTAGCTTAAACGGAAAAGCATTGGCCTTGTAAGCCAAGGATCTGGGTTCGATTCCCAGCCTGGGCATTTTTTCGCTCAGTTGGAAATATTCAAATTCGAATGTCCTCTTCTTGGCCGTTTTATATCTCTGGGATACAACAGTAGGGTGTTTGTGCTCCATCTATTGTCTTGTCTTCGTGCCCAGCCCATTTGAATTTTAGCCGTTTAGTTCTTTCAATGGTGTCATACACTTTCGTCTGACTTCTTATCGAGCTTATTGATTTTCTGTCTCTTCTAGTTCTTCCAAGCATACACCTTTCCATACTTCTGTGTGCTGTTTGTAATCTTTGTACTATCCTTTTTATTAGCGTCCATGTTTCTGCAACATAAGTTAGCACAGGCAAAACACATTGGTTAAATACCTTTCTTCTCAAACAAAGAGGCATGATACTCTTCAGAATATTATTGTTCTTCCCCAAAACACTTCATTCACATCTTATTCTTCTACTGATTTCATTCATGATTCTATTATTCGATAAGTTCCTGCCAAGGTACACATAACTTTGCACTTGTCTTTGCACTTGTCGCGTTGTTGTAGACGACTTCTTTATGCAAATAAATTGAACATCACTTTAGTCTTTTCCAAGTTTAATTTTAATCACATATTAATGCTAGCTCTGATAAAACTTTTACCATATTTTCCAATTCTTCAGGACTACTACTGAAAATTAAAATGTCGTCAGCGAATAGGAGATGATTTAAATTTTCCCCATTTATTCTAATCCCTTTGTTTTCCAAATCCAGCTTCTTGAAAATATTTTCTAAGACAGCAATAGAAAGCTTAGGCGAAATGGTGTCTCCTTGTCTTACACCTCTTCGAAGATTGATCTTTCTTTTTCCTTATATATATGTTATATTATTAGATCTAATTCCGCGATTTCCTTATCTTATTCTAAATTACTACTTTATATTCACTAAATCTTTATTATTAAATAATCTCCATCGTTAACTCTGTTAAATTCCCTTTAATTTAATGTATCACTTGTCTAAATTGCTTTAATATTACGCTTTTAGTATTCTTAAATTTAATGTTCCTTTTTCGAGCCTTTTTCCTTTCGAGAATATTCTTTTAGCTTCCATTTTTACTTTCCCGCGCATTTCTGATGTTATCCTTTTTTCCTTTAAATTCATCCGCTAGCTCTGTTCGCACTCTTTATATGACGTGACATTCTTAATTATTCATTGGTTGAGAGCGCGACCTACGTCATATTTGTATCCTTACACGTGAGGAACAAAAAGTTAATACTCGCTGTGTTTCAGCAGATTTTAGCAGATTTGAGTCGTATTTCCACTTTTTATCCCTCCCCTGGTCACCGTTCTGTTATTCGATTATCTGGAACTTTGTTTAAACCTAATTACTACTACAGAGCGATGGCTAATTATCTTGGTGGAAACTGTACTTTTTGCAAGATATTCTAATAAAGTGCTTAGCTGATATTATGAGTTCTTTCAATTTCTTCTGGGGAAACTTCACGGAACGATGCATTCCACTGTTTTCACTCGACAACTGCATTTCAACAATTTTTTCTACTAATATAACAGATTCGAATTATCTGTTCTGACCACTTCTTTTACGCCATTATCGCTGGATGTGATCCACAACTACTATCGTGACAGCCAGTACGGCATTTTCAACGATAAAGCCAATCCATTGTTGCTAGAATGCAACATATATATATATATAAGCATTAATTAAACATAACCTACCACCATCAAAAACCGTAAATATATATATATATTCAAAAATCAAACGACAACAAATTCTTTAAAACGTAGATTTTCTGTTATTAATGAAATTTGCATTCCTAGAATTAAATCCTAAATACCTATTTCTCATTTTTTTTAAAAGGTTTAATTTTATCACACCATCGCTTCCTTTAATATAGAATATGAAATTATTCGGTATTTTTAATGAATATATCAATTCCGTGATTTGTATCTCAAATACACATACCGACGATTTGTATTGCTCTAAGGGTACCATCCTTTTGAGTGTGAATAATTTTATCAAATCAGAAAAAAATAGATATAGTTTTATTATTTAAACCATCTTCTGTGAGTACAAACAAAACTTGGTTTAATCCTTAATTTGCTAAACTTTTTGCAATCGCCTGCCGTTTCATTGTTTATACATATATTAAATAATAGGCAGATTTTCTTCCTCATAATCCAACAGATATTTTCCTTTAATTGCCCCGCAATCAAATATATTTATTAAAATATTTACTTCAAGAAGCTATATAAAATACATATAAATATAGAAAAAAATTGTTTTAAAGTTATCAATTCATGGAAGATGAAAGAATGACAAACAAAATTAAATAATGAAATTAGTTGTTTATGAATTATTTTTTTAAATGTGCATTTAAATAAAAGAAACTTTTATTCTACAAAGTTAATTTTATCGTACTAATAAAAAAAAAATCCTTGATATATGTAATTAAAACAAAACTAAGTAATAACGATTTTTAATGACATTTTTTGCAGCAAATACATGTACAAATCTATTATTCGGTAGAAATTCCGAACAATGTTTTTGTTTTGTTGAAAAACGTATAATAATAACAATAAATAATTAATAATACTAATTTGATTTCTTCTGTTCGAAAATTAATTTTCTGAGTATAAAAAAAGTAGTTAATTAAGTTACATGTAAATAATGTAATTTGACGCAAAATGTTCCCTTTTTGATTTTTTTTCTTTATAATATCTTAACTTACAAACAGCGTTGAGGTGTATGAAAAAATCTTAAAAAATACCTTTAAAGGAACATTATTTAAGTATAATAAGAAAAATAATAGACTGTTTTTACATTTTTTTTTTCATTTAACGCTCCGACTGTCTTAGAAAAGGGCAAAATTGTAATGTTGTTTCCTCGGCATTTTGTTTTAAATGCTAAAAAAAGATGATTCTTTGAACATTTTATTAAAAAAAAAAAAAAAAAACTTAATAACGAATATGAATGCAATACTGGGAAATATTAATCATTGTTCAATGTATTTAAAATACAATAAATAAATAAAATTATATTACTTTAAATATTACTTATATTGCAGTGAAACCTGGAGCTTAGTGAACGTATTAACACGGGCTTGTCAGTGAGGGGTTAAGAATTAAAATAAAATGAAAAAAAAATATATATATTAAAATAGTAACACTCGTTGCATACTAAGTGCATGAAATAACTTTTTTTTTTCAGAATATTTTGAACGAATGTTTTACTTTATGACTTGCATATATATATTTTTACGAAATTCTTCGTCTAATGCCGTCATGAAATACTTAAAATTTTGACTGTTCATTTTTTAAACGCACACAAAACGTAAAAAAATAATAAACGCAGTTTGTTTGATGGGAGCATAATGGTCAACAATTACATTTTCAATTTCATATTACAGTAATTTATAAGCAATTGAATGTATTTCTGAAAGTTAATGAATTATTTTTACAAAAGAGGAACCAGAAATAATATAAATAAATAAATATAATAAATATACGTATTATTTTAAAAATCTTTCAACAGTTTGTTAAATAAATAACATAAAATAATTTTCAAATTGTAATCTTTCTTTTAAAAATATTCCTAAGTTTTTATTTATTTATTTTATTCATTATTGAACGTAATTCGAATATTTAAGTAAGATCGAGTGGCACACTATCCCAACTGGATTTCACAACTAGTTGGATTTGCCTATCCGAATACTTTCTTTTATTCTCATAAATATCAATATTCCAAAAATTTCTTATTCATATTAATACTTTAGTGTTATTAGTTAAATATTACACAAACAGTGATTTTTGTCATAACTTTCTGCTTCCTTTTACTAATAGGAGGAAAAATGAGTTAATCCCAATCATAACATTTAATAAAAAAAAATATCTACCCTATTAAAATCTGTGCACGTAACAATGTAACCTGAAAATCTCGGAAACCACGTGGTGCAAGGCTACGGAATTGGGCACACGGGTTACTGGTAAGGGGCCCATAAATGATTGGAGCAAAAAATTCGAAAATGGTGCATAGATTTTTTTTAACTTTATGTTTTTGACTAATTTTTGCCTTTTATATGTTTCAAACGTAATCGCGCGAGCTCTAACCAGTTCTAAGGTTAAACTGCAATGTGTGATATACACATTACGTACGCCATTTTGCAATGCTAAGAAGCTGTAGCGGGTATTATGATAATTCTTTTACCTCACATGTAAATAATTAGAGATTTTTTAAGTGCGCCTAATTATTACATTTTTTAAATAAAGAAAAACATTTTATCACAAATATCAACAATTTTTTTTTTCTATTTATTCCCTTATTACAAAGATTTCGTTTTGTCGTCTATACCATAACAAACATGATACATGGAATTTCATTAAAAA
Source organism: Maratus speciosus (assembly GCA_963932465.1). Taxonomy (NCBI): domain Eukaryota; kingdom Metazoa; phylum Arthropoda; class Arachnida; order Araneae; family Salticidae; genus Maratus; species Maratus speciosus. The sequence goes on along the minus strand of OZ010795.1, from coordinate 409,585,723 downwards.
CATGCACAGTAATAGAAACATAGTTTTCTAAATCGAATAGTTATTATTAATTTTGATAGAATTAAATTCATGAACTCACGAGTGTACAACGGGTTACACAGCTAGTTTTTAAATATTTTGTTGCATATCAGCTGCTTGAGAATCGCCGCGTTAGCTGTATGTGAATTGCCCGTCACTGCATGAAAGGCCCATATACAACAGAATTATGGAAATCCAGAAAAATCGCTATTAAAGCGTCCCCTTCCAGCGCTTTATTAACAAATTCAAGTGGTACCTACTCACCATAGCCAAAAACATACACATGAAGTTTGTTCAATTCTATGCATAACTTCATACACTTTTATACACTACAATAACGAAAATGATGTATTTTTTTCCAAATTCAATTAGATTCAGCTGGCTTCAGCCAAAGACATTCATCCAAAATTTGGTTTAATTCAATGTGTAACTTCATACACTTTTCGATGATACAATGAGGACACACGGACATAAGGACGGACAGAAGAGCATTTTCATTAAACATATTTTAATTATTAGGTTGAGCAAAAAGTTATAGGAAATTTTTAATCTAATAGTTACCAGAATTTTTATCGTTCCAAATGGTTGTGCCATCAATGCCGAGCTCTACTGCCAGCATTTGGATCGCGTCTACGACAATTTGGTGCTGAAGTATCCAAGATTGGTTTGGCGAAAGCCCGCTTTGTTTCAGCAGGACAATGAACAGGATACGTTTGCACAGTTAGACGGTGTCGAAATTCTTCCTTCCCCACCTAGAGTTCATACATGGCCCCATCTGATTATAGCCTCTTTCGATCAATGCAACACTTTTTTAAGGGCCGTCGATTTGAATCATTTAATGAAGTTGAAGAAGCATATCAAGAGTTTTTCGATTCCAAGGAGCCGCCATGGTACTTCCAGCAAATTCGGAATCTGGTAGAACGATGGCAGATAGTCTTGGACTACGATGGTCTCTACGTTGCAGAATAGTCCTGGTTGCTTTTGTTTTTAATGTGCACATAACAACGCAACTTTCACAAATTTCCCATAACTCTTTGCTCAACCTCGTAGCATCAATTAAACATACATCAATTTAGACTAATGGAACATCACGTTAAATAGGGAAATCTTTAAAAACTGGTTACGTTAAATAGGATTTTAATGTATTTGTAATACATAGTAACGACGCAAAGATTTTTAATTATCCTAGCCTATATTAGCAACCACCGTTTATATTACCATTAAGCAACGTTCATAAATGTACTCCCCTCACATTTTTCACTGCTAATAAGGAGCGGATGTACAGGCGGCTCGCATGAGTTCTGTGCAAAAGTGAGGACCCACCACATAATTTCCCCTGTCTTTTCCGACAACGCAAAAGTAAATCCAAACAACATAGTTAATTTACATTAAGAAAAGCGATTGAATAAATACCGCTGCAGTTATGATATGCAGTTATGTATACCGCTGCAGCTTCAGGCGAATTTCGCCCCGAGGCCAGGTACAAAACGCGTAAGGCTAGACATAAGGTCCATCTGGTAGGTTTCTGGACATTGGTATAATAACAGTAAAAGTTAGAGAGCAAAACGTTTAGAAGATATAGCGTGAAAAAAACCACGCTATATGTCAAAATATTACTAAGTTACTTCCAAAATAAATAAATAAATTATCAGAAAAAAAATCCAATGTATGTCTTACAAGGAGAGGGCCAACCTTGTTAATCACAGAAATTTGATTATTTTAATATGTTGAAGGGTATAGACCCCTCAGTCTCAGGTTCAACGGATTTTATCCAACGCTCCTTAATTCTTGAGAAACCGGGGGGTCTAATAGTGGTACACAACTTAAACACTTACTTTGTAACTAAATGGATAGGTTGGTCATAGCTGAGTTGGTACGGCTTTTGCCGGTTGAACCACGGACCCGGGCTCGATACTGGGACGCGCTACATTTTGTTTTTCTCATTTTTTGTTTTATAAATATATTTTTAATTATAACTTAATAATCTCATTGTCAAATAAAATTTATAATATTGTATATCAATTATAATTTTAACCGATTTATGTTTTTACTTTTAACTAAACTAGGGGATCGTACCCGGGCTTCCCGGGTTAAAGAATACAGGCGAAAACATTTTTTTAATTGAAAACTAATATTTTTTGTATATGCAATAATTTTTTTTAGAATGCCCACTTACATTAAAAAAAAAACCTTTTTCATATGGAAAATACGAATTATACAATCAAATAAATTTTTGAAGTTTATCAAAAGCGATATTTTCTTATTAGCTGCATGCTAAGAGTTACTTGCCAAGATTTTGCTACTTATGGCATCCTTTTATATTCTGGTAATTTCAGAGCTTATACATGTCTGGTACTTTTGTGTTTTATTTATATTATTTTATTTATTTATTCATAGGGGATTTTTTTTAATGGATATTAGCCGTAAGAAAATGATGAACTCTTTATTTTCTTTTAAGGGCAATCGGATTAATCTTTCGTAATCGAGCTCCACGCAATATAGATAAATTAAAAAATATTCCATGCTTTAAAATTGTTTTTAAAACCATAGACAATCAGTAAACTGAGATGAACTTAGCAAACAAATTCCATTTGAAAAAAAAAATCCTATTTGATGATCTAAAAATTTAAATTGTACGATTACAAATATGTCATATTTGTGTGGTTTTTTTTCAATATTATTCTTTTATTTGTTTATAAAAGAAGTATTAATTTCTTTAATTTGTCTTTCACAAATATGTTAGATTGGTGGTTTTTTTAATACTATTCTTTTATTTTTGTTTATAGAGGAAGTATTAATGTCGTTATGCAAAAATAGTCAGAAACAAATGCTGAAAAATGTTTGTTGCTTTATGTGCAAAATGTTTATTATTATTATGTATTGAAACCGGCAGGTGATAAGATAAAGTTAGAAAAAATCATGCTTAAAAATTATTTTAGAAAATATAATACATCAGTCAATGAATGCAGTTTTTAAACAAATTGGATTTGAAAGTAATTTTTTCCCATGTGCGACGAAAATTGAAAATGTACGATGGTCAGAAGATTAAAAAATTGCAGTAGCGAAAATTTCAAGACCGAGATTTGATTGTAAAGTGTTGCCATTCGCAAAATGACTTCAGCGTTACGCACAGATACGTTTGTATTTTATAATATAGATACATAATCAGTAAAATGTAATAAAGATCAGTTTTTTGGATGTGGTTATCAATTGAGGCTCTTATGCTTGGATTTCCGGAATGAAAATAGCAATTTTCACCTTCTCAAGATTTGCATACGCACTTCATATATCCATATTCATCATTTTTTTAAAATTTGTATTTTGTTTGATCATTTAAAAATCATTTTAACTCAAAACTTGAAGTCACGATTGTCAGCAACATCTTTTATGTGAACAGACGCACTCTTTACTTGAGATTCTAATCTCAATTCCGGAGAGTAAAAATTTCCATAATTTATGTTTTTAGACGCATTTGTGTTAAAATGTTTAGTTATATCTAAGAAAGTGATCGTTTTCTTTTAAATATGACTTCATATTCATTTAAATAAGCATTTCGCCTAGTGTCTGAAACTTAGTATCAGTACACATGCAGAAGGAAAAACAATATAGAAAATTTATGTGGAAAAATGCGTGTTTTCAAAAGCAGTATGTCATTTTCCGTTATATGCCCCCTACTATAATATTCTGCTCCTAATGGGATTTTGCGCCATTAAACCCTATACAACAATTTTTATCAACAATTTTGAATTTTTATCAGAAAATAGCATGAATAAAGTTAAAAAGTCCTTCCGGCCAGTGCCGGGAAGAAGGGGTAGCTTTCATATTCCTTATTTTAAAAAATCCAACTTATATTGTTCAAACACACGAAGCTCAATTAAGTGGAAACCGAATGTAGGAGATTCAATACAAATTTTTATCAATACTAAATCATTATGAATGAGAATTTCGCGAAATTAGTCAGCTTTATCCAAGCTGCTTTTATTTAAAGTAACTTATATTTAGCTGCCAAATTCGGCGATTTCTTAAAGTGCCTGCCATTTTAAGACACCATGGTGGTTGAGGCTAACCAGTGAACTTGGTCGAGACCTTAGTAATTGCTGTGCACATGCTCACTCACATCGGAATCGGTTGATATATACGAGTGCTGTCGCAGGCAAAAAATCAGATTTTTCAAAATATCACCCACGTTAGAATTGAAACTGCTATATCTGAGCCATTTTTTAAGATAAAGACAAACAAAAAATGCTCCTGAATCCTTATATCAAGGTCAAATACTTTAGCGAGAAACCTTTTTCAATTTCTAATTTTTTTGCACCTCACTTTAAATATAATTTTTGTTCTAATTTAATGGCCGCCATTTTGAAACAAGATGGCTGATGAAGCTGGACAGCGAACTTGGTCGAGATATTGATGCATACTATCCACATGTCTTCTTCCATCGAAATAGGCGAATACGTGTGGTATCGCGTGACAAATACAAGATCGTTTCAAAGTGTTAGCCATGATAGAAATTCAAAGTGCTATAATTCAACCACTTTTTAAGATATAAACAAAAGAACAAATTTTCAGAAACAAAAACTGCTCCAGAATCTTTGTATCAAGGCCAAACACATAAAAAAAATCTTTTTCATTCTCCAATTTTTTAATACCTCATTTTAAATTTTAAATTACATTTTTTTTAAAAATGGCAACCCTTTTGAAACACGATGGCAAATGAAACTGGCCAACGAACTCGGTCGAGACATTGGTATGTACTATGTACAGACCAAGTTACATTCAAATCGGTTCATAAATACGCCTGTTATCACGTGACAAATATCAGGTCGTTTTAAAATGTCAGCCACAATAGAAATTCAAAATGTTATAACTCAGCCATTTTTTTAGATATAGACGAAACAAAACCTGTTCCGAAATTTTTGTATTAAGATCAAACACATACGAAAAAAATCTTTTTCATTTTCCAATTTTTTGGTATCTCATTTTAAATTTAATTTTTTTAATTTTTTTTTAAATGGCCGCCATTTTGAAACAAGATGACGGATGAAGCTGGCCATCGAACTCGGTTGCGTTATTTGTATGTACTATGTGCACACCAAGGTACATCCAAATCGGTTCATAAATACGTCTGTTATCACGTGGAAAAAATCAGGACGTTTCAAAATGTCAGCCACGCTAGAAATTCAAAATGCTATAACTCAGCCATTTTTTAAGATATAGACGAAACAAAAACTGCTCCCGAATCTTTTTATCAAGGTCAAACACATAAGAAAAAAATATTTTTTCAATTTTAAATTTTTTGGCACCACATTTCAAATTTAAATTTTTCTTAAAATTTTAAATGGCCGCCATTTTTAAACAAGATGGCGGATGAAGCTGGCCAACGAACTTGGTCGAGACATTGGTCTGTACTATGAATAAACGAAGTTACATCCAAATCGGTTCATAAATACGCCTTTTATCGCGTGACAAAATTCAGGACGTTTCAAAATGTCAGCTTCGCTAGAAATTCAAAATACTATAACTCAGCCATTTTTTAAGATATAGACGAAACAAAAACTGCTACGGAGTCTTTGTATAAAGGTCAAATACATAAGAAAAAAATATTTTTCCATTTTCAATTTTTTGTTACCACATTTCAAATTTTTAAATTTTTAAAAAAAATTAAATGGCCGCCATTTTGAAACAAAATGGCGGATGAAGCTGGCAAACGAACTCGGTCGAGACATTGGTATGTACTATGTACACACCGAATTACATCGAAATCGGTTCATAAATACTAGAGTTACAGTGTGACATATGTCATATATATATATATATATATATATATATATATATATATATATATATATATATTGATATATATATATATATATATATATATATATATATATATATATATATAAATTTTGAACGGAGGGTGGTTTCGGGGTCTGGGGGTCATGATCGATGAAAATATACCAAAATTTTTTGAAATCGCTTTCCTCCGAACGGCTGCAATAGGTAGCGTTTTGTAAAGAAAGCTACCTAAAATACCTCATTATTTCTCTCTTGTCTGCAATAATGAAAGCTATCTAATTTTCATCATTTTGAAGAAATTTCATAAAATGCTTTTAAAATTAAAACATAAAAGTGCGGATATAAAAAAAACAGATAGTGCGGTCACATCTGCAAAGGAAGAGCTTTCAGTTTAAAAAAAAAAATATTAGTAAAATTGGTTCAGCAGAAAGATCAGGGCGGATGACTAAAAAGCGCACTTATGTTTTAAATATATAGATTATATAAAATTGGGAAAAATCAAATTAAGCAAATTATGTTATTTTGATAAAATTATAGTAGAATGCCCTAAAGAATAGCATTGAAATTAATTATTCTAGAGAATTTAGACAATAAACTTCAGGAACACGATATTAATTTAAACCACGAATTATTTGTTTGCTTTTCTAACTCGGCGAAGCAAATCCATCCAGGCGAGAGTCATCAATTTCTGTAATATAAATCGCTATTATTTGCATGTCACCTCTCTTTTATAAAGACACTCTAAATTTTAGTAAAACATTGCGTTTTATCAGTGTGTAATTTCGATTACATTATTTTTAAAAGTGAAGCAATTTCACCTGTGAAGAATTTCAAAGTAGCTGCACTGTGAAAATGACGCACTTCTACAAAACATAATTCAGGTTTAAGAATTAAAATACATGCACGCTTTTTTTATAAAATGACGTCATTTGCCTCCGCTAAAGCAATCCACTTTTACAATACAGTCTCAAACTCATGACATGATTATCGAGGAATAACAGACAATATTCTCGACATATCCCACATTTTAATTTAAACTTTTTTTTTCAGGTTTTATGAGAAAATGGCAACGAAAAAATACAGTATCTCCTATTTTTGACTATTTTCCGTTTACTTTCAATGACTTTCAATAGAAATGAGGTACTTTTGTTGCCACGATAAGAAAAATGGTATTAAAAACTACAAAAAAATTAATATCTCAAAAATAAATTGAGATACAGCTTTCAAACAAAGTGCATTTAAAAGAGCATTTTTTTTCCTTATACGACGGTGTAAAAATTTAAAATGTGCAATGTTTAGAAGTTTAAAAATTTGCAGTAGAGAGAATTGCAAAACCAAAATTTTATTTCAAATTTCAAAGTGTTGCCATTCGCTAAATGACGTATGCGTTACGCACAGATATGTTTGTCATTTATAATATAGATAGTCGTATAAAACATCATAAAACTGTTAATTTTTTTAAAATCACTTTTAAAATGTATTTCATATATTCTTTATGGATGCAATGATATTGAGTAATTGTGTCAATTCGTGATTTTAAATAAACATCATTTACGCATTGCTTTAACAAAGGAAGTCAATGCGATAATACTATTATTCTGTTTTTAAAGTAACAAGCATAATTATATTAAAAATTAGGATCAGAATTAAATTACAACCGATTTTTTGCATATTAAAGATTTTTAAATTTTTAATACGTATGCATGCTCTTTCAATTATTTTACTTTCCCCTTTATGTTATTTCTGCTTTTATTTTATTTGAATATTATTTTATTTTGGTATAACTAGATGGCACCACAACATGTTTTGTCAGGATTTTGGAATTTTCATCATTAAATAATAGATCCAATTTCTTTTTAAACCTCTTTAATGGAGGATAAATAATAGTTTAAAAGTAAAAAATGATAAATTTAAGTTTGTTAACATTATAATTAATGTATGACATTAAACTTTTTAATTTAAATTATTAAATTATAATTACAAGTACATTTATAAAACAAAAAAAAATGAGAAAAAAAATGTAGTACGTTGGGTTCCGAACCCGGGCCCGCAGATCAGCCAGCAAACGCCGTACCAACTGAGCTACGACCAACCTATCCTTATCCTTTTTGTTACAGAGTAAGTATTTAAGTTATGTACTACTATTAGACCCCCCGGTTTCTCAAGAACTAAGGGGCGTTGGATAAAATCCGTTGAACCTGGGACTAATGGGTCTCTACCCTACAACATATATTAAAATAATCACAATCTGTGATTAACAAGTTTGGCCCCCTCCTTGTTATTTATATTGAAAGAGAGAACAGATTAATTTACATTCTGAATTCCTTTGCATATAATAAATGAATGCTTGTTTTTTTTAATTTAACACACTTAAAAAATCCATAGCATTTGAAATATGAAATAAAATTTTAACTTATTCAAACGTAATAAAATATTCTAAAGCGTCTAAGTATCTCTTCGTTTCAATTGCAAAACCCGCATGTTTATCTATAGATAAGTACATAACAAATAGTGTTCTGCATCATTAAAACAAAGCTTCCACGAAAGTAAATCAGTATTTGAGATTATATAAATGGATTCGCCGAACATGTGCGATTAATAATACGATATCGGAAAAGTAATTTGTAACATTATCTTCAATATATTGCATAATTGAAGCAGTGTTAACAGATGAAGCGTTAGGAAGAAGAGGAGATATTAAAATATCCTGTTATAAATGTAAAATATCATATCAGATTTCTATGAATGTATAATTATTCACCTAGGAAAGATAAAATAATGCCTAGACTATTTTAGTTTCTAAAACGTTAAATGTTAGCATAAAAAGATAATGATACCAAATTTTAAGTAAAAGCCACAATTATTTTAGGATTGGATAAAGGAGGAACGCTTAATTAGAGAAGGTAGTAGCCGTCTCCGTGTGTTTTTAAAATTGAATAATATGTTTAATCATGCATAGCAATATATTAATTTTATGTGACGTTTCAAGAACTAATTCTTAACATAAAATGTTTCATATAACATTTCCCCTTATATATATTTTTTAGGAATGTTTAGCAGAATGTTTCCCTGATTATCCAGAGTTAACTCGGGTTCGTATTATATATTACCATACTTGCCACCTTTTCCTTAAACTTCCGTAAAATGTGAGGTAAAATGACCCTGGTGAAACACGTTTCGAACCAGAAATTTACTAAAGAAATTAATTAAACAAGATTTCAAAGAGAAACATTATTTTTAAATGTATAATGATACATCTAAATAATTTCTGGTTAGTAACGCGTATAACCTGGGTCAATTTAACTCACATTTTACGAACGTTTAGTTGAATGTTGACAAGCATGTATTACATAGAACTCTCGGGCGTGGCATAGTTTGTCACAACGATTTGTTTTATAACGTTGTTACTCTGCCCGAAGTTTAAAAAGAAAGATAATATATTTATAAAGTAGAATAAATTATATGTAATTAAACTATATATATTATTTTATTGGCAGTATTCTAAGTTTTGTGATATGAAATGCAAATAAACGCAGTGATGTACTTGCAAAAAAAATGTGAGGATTGTTCGCATTTTTTTTTTTTTTTTTCCAAAAAAATTGGTAAGGGAAGCGATTAAGATATTACTTCATTTCGTATGTTTTTTTTTTCTCCGAGTGACAACTTTATCAAAAATAAGAAATGCAAGTGTAATCGGAATTTTTATTTTTAATATTAAATTGTTTCACATTTTAACCCTCTAGTTCATACTGTTGCCAATTGGCAACATATTAAAATTTCTCTCCTCATTGTTTATTTACCGTTGTTTCTTGACAACTTTATGCTTTACGTATTCATGTTGGTCCTATATTTAGATTTAGTTCATGAAAAGTATCATATTTGGCAATAGTTGTTTATAAATTGCAAATAAAAAGCAACTTTTGATACTTTCCATTTTGTTAGCCATAGTTGGATTTCTAACTCATATAAAAAATATTTAACATGCAAAATTTCATTCGAAAAAAAATATTTCTGAAAAGAATATACTTTTAAAAGTTATTTTAAATAATTTTCAGTTATGTTTATTGGAACAAAAATTGCATGCACATGAATATACATTTGTTGCCATTTGGCAACACCATGAATTGAGTTCCGCTTTTGTAAACATTTTGAGCATTGTTTGTTTCACAACTGGTTGGCTTGATATTTATTTTTTTTTCACTTTTATCACCATATGTCACCCTAACTCGATAAACGACTCTTATTAAATACAAAATCTTCTCAGTTTACTGTAAATCTTCCCTAACGGCAGATATAATGTTTTGGTTAAACGGGAACCAAATGATAAAAATGGCCAAAATACATCTTTTTCAGATTTAAAGGAGCTCTATTCTCCTTCCCTTGCGCTTCCGTGTCCATGCTCTCCTGAAGGTACCAGTTACATCATCATCAAAAAAAAAAAAAAAAAAAAAAAAAAGCCTATGATTAAAATTTTATAGTAACAACTTAGTATGTCGAATGAAAATCAAATTTCAAAGTGATTGCTTAAAAGGCGCAAAGGCCAACATAGTGAAAAAAGATTCCAAGCCAAGACTCGAACCCGGGCCATCAGTATAGCGCACTGACGGTCTACCGGCTAAACCACTTGGAACGATACCTAGCTCGGAAAATTTCTCACTATTATATGTTGGCCTAGGCTACAAACGTAGCACAAGATGGAATATTTATCGTGAGCCACCGACCTGGGGCGAGCACGAAACTTTCGTTTCGTTTCGTAAAATGTGAGTTAAATTGACCCTAGTTAAACACGCTTCGAACCAGAAATTTACTAAAGAAATTAATTAAAAAACATTTCAAAGAGAAGCATGATTTTAAACGTATAACGATGCATCTAATAAATTTTCTGGTTAGTAATGCGTATAACCTGGGTCAATTTAACTCACATTTTACGGACGTGTAGTTGAATGTTGGCAAGTATGTATTACATAGAACTCTCGGGCGTGGCATAGTTTGTCACTACGATTTGTTTTATAACGTTTTTACTCGGCCTGAAAGTTAAAAAGAAAGATACTATATTTATATAATACAATACATTATATGTAATTAAACTATACATATTAATTTATTGGTAATTTTCCAAGTTCTGTGATATAAAATGCAATGATGTAATTGCAAACCAATGTGAGGATTGTTTGCAGTTTTTTCAAAGAATATGGTAAGGGTTATATTAGGGGTATTGGTAAGGGAAGCGATTAAGGTATTACTTCCTTTCGTATGTTTTTTCGCCCGAGTGGCAAATTTATCAAAAATAAGAAATGCAAGTGTAATCGGAATTTTTATTTTTATTATTAAATTGTTTCACATTTTAACTGAAATTCCATTGTTAAAATGTAAAATGTTACATTAAATGTCTCATATTTTAACTGTAATTCCCTGTAATTTAGCTGTAATTGTCTGTAGGAATCTGTGCATGATATTATTTCGTATGATGTGCTTAATGATATATCTGCATGTTAGGAAAATATTTCGGTACAATTTTCTTTTTCACTCTAAATTAATTTTTTTTTTCTCTTTTTCTTATATATATTTTTAAAAAGGTTTAGTAGTTTTATTTTAATACATTGTTTTATATTAAATCTTTCTCTGATTATCCAGAGTTAGCTCGGGTTCGTATGTATTACCATACTTGCCAACTTTCTCTTAAACTTCCGTAAAATGTGTGTTAAATTGACCCTGGTTAAACACGTTTCAAACCAGGGATTTACTAAAGAAATTAATTACAAAAGATTTCAAAGAGAAACGTGATTTTAAATGTATAATGATGCATCTAATAAATTTTCTGGTTAGTAATGCCTGGATCAATTTAACTCACATTTTACGGATGTTTAGTTGAATGTTGAAAAGTAGGTATTACATAAAAATCTCGGACGTGGCATAGTTTGTCACAACGATTTGTTTTATAACCTTTTTACCCCGCCTGAAGTTTAAAAAAAAGAAAATACATTTATATAATATAATAAAATATATGTAATTAAACTATATATATTATTTTATTGGCAGTTTTCTAAGTTTTGTGATATGAAGTGCAAATTATGAAATTCAATGATGTAATTGCAAAAAAAAAAAAAAAAAAAAAAAATGTGAGGATTGATTGCAGTTTTTTTTTTTTTTTTCAAAAAAATTGGCAAGTGAAGCGATTAAGGTATTACTTAATTTCGAAAGTTTTTTTTTATTTTCGTGCGAGTGGCAACTTTGTAAAAAATAAGAACTGCAAGTGTAATCGGAATTTTTACTTTTATTATTAAATTGTTTCACATTTTAACAGTAATTCCATTGTTAAAATGTTAAATATTACAAATATATATTTTTTGTTTTAGAAAAAAAAAAAGATTATGGCCATTTTTTTTTTCATTTTGACCAGAAAATCAGAGTTCTAACTTTTTACGACTGCTCTTTCATCTTCACCTAACGCTTCATTTATAATGGCTGTTTCATAATAATAGAAACCACCAGTACACCTCAAGGAAATGAAGTAATGGAAATGCCGGGGGCGACACTAAATTCTAAAAAAGCAGAATACCTGTTCTCTAGTCATTTCAATTTTATATGGTACCATCCTTATAATAAATTGTCAATACACTGATATTTCTTAGTGGTTTCTATTTGCAAATAAATTTTTGTAAATATTTGTTTTAACATAACCATTAATATATGCTATTATTATATGATTTCTTCATTTATAGATTTCGTTAGTATTGTTACACGCATTATACAGATAATGAGAATACTGAAATAATACGAACTTGAATTTAATTAATTTAAGACACTTTATTTTAAATTGTGTTGTATAGCTAAGTGTTTTAAATACACCAAGATTAAACACTTAAAAGCAGTTGTTTATACCATATTTGAGGAACATTTCAATTAGGCCTACTACAGCTAATTGTTTTATAGCTTCCTGGAAAATTCTTCTTATCCTTCTCAGTCCTGGGACATATATTACAAGGGACCACATCAACCAGTTTAACACGTTCACGCCGGCGCGGTGGTTCACACTCGACTGTCTCAGAGTTGTCAAGTCTCCCGCTTTTTGCACACCACTATTATTTTAGAGAAAATGGTGTTCCTTTAAATCGCCCAATTGTTCTAATTAAATAAAACAAAATTTTGTGTATTAAAATACTGGTATCCAAAAAGCCGGCGACTTTGCAGCTCTGAGACAGTCGAGTGTGACCCATCACGCTGGCGTGAACGTGTTAAAACTACTATAAAACACCTCCAAAGATGTATCAATCTATATATTGATGCTGATGATATGTATGCAATTATTAAAAAGGTCTTGATGTAATTTTAACAATTCTAAAAGTATTTAAATTAAAGTGTTTTCTCTAGTGTCTCCTACTGGCGATATCAGGACTGAGGAGGATAAGGATAAAAAAATGTATTTTCTGATTTTTAGGTCCAATGTAATTGTGCCTGTGATACATGAGTTTTGCTTCGATCTCATGCGTTCAAATGATGGACAAAAAATAGACATCAGAGAGTTAGTTTATTTACTGATCACGCAGTCATAAGTAAGTAAAATAACAGATTGAAAAATCCAAATCCTACACACACACATATTTATATAAAGGTAGTTTGTGCATTGCGGAATACCAATCATTTTTTTTTTTTTTAAGTCAACATAGAAAAATAATATACATTAAAAGTTAGTAAATAACAAACTTTAACTATATCTCAACACATTTTAACGCGTTTAAAGTGGAAGAAAAAAATACCTATAGATATTTTTAAAAAGTTACACTTTTCTGTTAATGGCAACCAGTCGTTTAACAGGGAATAGGTCAGAAGGAACAGCAAAATTTCAAGAATAACCAAGATTTAAAAGTTTAAATTTAATTAGTAAACCTTAGTTCATCATCCATAAATTATAAGATTCTTTGAAAAATTGTTTTAATATTTATACTAGTTTTGAAACAGTTGTATTGCTGATAGTCATATTTACCGTCACACGATCTTAAGCAATATATCCTCTTCAACCCTTAATAACTTACTATAGAGAAAAACTGACTAACGCAGCAATAAATATGGCTGTTAAATTGTATACTGAACTTGTTAAACATTACTAACAATGAGATTTTGTCATTAATATGAATATTATGAAATTTAGATGCAAATATTGAGAATAAAATTTTATTTCACCCTGTCGCTCCAACAACAGGTGACGAAACAGAACTGAGCTCAGTGCCTTAATGGTGCACTAGGAAGGCGTATGGCAGAGTTAACCTTGGATGCAACAACTTATGCGGCATACTATTAAAGTATTCCGTATAGTCCGACCATTCCATTAAACCCAAGACTTAATAACTCTCTGTATATTAGAAAATTAAGTGTCATATACAAAAAGTAATTAAATTCTTTTTTGTATGAATCTTTATAAATTTAATTTCTGTGAATTCTAAAGATGTGTTCTACGTACTCGCAACTACATTTTTAAATTAAAGAGGATTTCTTTTTTCATTATTGCAACAATTGAAGGAGAAATAATTCCTCTCAAAAATATTTTTTGACGGTAAAAGATACCAGCTGTCACAAAGTAAAAAACTATGACGTGAACAGAAGTACTGCTAAAAGAGTTTTATATTTTTTTTATTAATTTTGCAATTTTCATGCAGCAGAATAAACTTGAGCTTAAAATTTCATTTCTCCGTCAGAGATAAGAAACACAATATTTTAAAGAAGCATGCATTAAATATTTAATACTATTTTTCCAAGACATAATATACAGACATATATGTTACTTAAAAATAGAAAATTCGTTATTTTTACAGAAAAACGTATTTGTGAATTTTGTAACTAAAAGCATATATATATATATTTTTTTTTTTTTTTTTATTTATACATTTATTTGATAAAAAGTGATGAATCTGTTAGTATTAATATTGCATTCCAAAGACTTTTATTCAGTTTTGTCATTGTGTGAAAACGGGTGAATTATTTAGGGTAAATTTAGGGATGCCTAAATGATTGTATGTATTTTTATCATATATTTCTGCAGCCCATGCTTACAACTCAAATGAATGTCAATTTCTGTTTTATATGAAATGTTATTAATTCTCTGATTTTTTGATTTGTTGGAGAATAGAGCTATATTTTAGGGTATAAAATTATTTATCTGTCATTCTCTTATTTTTATTATTTGTTTGAAGAGCATTTCAGGACTTTATTGGGTTAACAATATTGGGTTTTTACACGACATTTCAACCATTTTTCTAATGAAACCGACGTTTTTGAGAATTTCCACATAAAACAATCAATGTAAATTTTAAAAACTAATTTTGACTAAAGGAAACAAAAAGTTCGCAGCCTATGCAAATTTTCCTCACAATAACATATATATTACCAGAAACACTTCAAGATTAATTCAGATAAAAATAGTGGCACTTTTAGTTTCCTGTAATTGTTTGTTTTCCTGATAATTGCGCAGACGTTTCTTAACTTCTTGGAAACTGATGATTTTTGTAATTAAATATCAATGTTTCTCAACTAAAGTAGAGAGCATAATTATTTCAAACATTTTACTATCTTAAGAAAACATATATTGTAATATAGGTAACTCTATTTTGTTCAAAAAAATTGATATTTACAAAACTTATGAAAATTCATTTTTTAATCATTTCACCATTTAGTCATTTCGTCTTTACAATCTTATATTTTGCATTGCATACCTTGGAGAATGTACTCTTATAGTATAAATGGCCTCCTAAAGCAATTAATATCAGTCTTTAGTAGGAGTATTTTTTATCGATAACTCGCAAAATTCTAATATGTTATGGGAAGTTCAGAGGTCATTCATTTTTTAGTTTTTCGAGTTTTCGTGTTAAAACGCACTTTCATCATGTAAATTCTATAGTTATAGCTCGGATGAATGAAGCTACTGCTGCAGTTAGCTGCCATGTCCAACAAATAAGCGTGGAATATATCAGCCAGGTATCGTCCAGATAGCTTAACAGTAAAGCATTAGCACGGTGCGCCAAGTATCCAGGTTCGATTCCTGTGTGGACATTTTTCGCTTTGTTGAAATAAACTTCAACTGTGGTACTGCAACATTAAATATTAAGATATATTTATAGTAAAAGTAAAGTCCTAAATGTTGGCGAAAGTTTAAATGCAATCAGAAAATTTAAATTACCACACGTCATTGTAACGCAAACTTAATAAACGAGAAAGAATGTAGAGTTTAATATTTTTGATTTATATATATTTAATTATATAATATGTACTTGTGTTAATTAAAACGAATCCTTATAATCCACAGTATTGCAATATATTTTTTCCTTTCTTTGACTAGAAGTTAATTTTAGTATTTTATTATATGAGTTGAGAATAATAGAAAACTGCCTGAACATTAAGCATTTCACCTCCCAATTAAATCTCATAAAACATAACCATCTGTTGTTATTTTGCTTAAAAACTCTCTAATCTAATTATTTAAAAAATAGTAAAATAAAAGTAGCGTTTTTTATTGCTGAATTCTTAGAAATAATACCAAAACAGTTTGTCATGGTTATAATTTCTAGCAATAATCTAGATTTTCTGTCCGGAGTGGTGTAAAAAGACTTATTTTATGATTGCAGTAAATTGTGGGTAAACGTCAAAAATATAAACTTCTGACGTTAGAAACATTTCTAGAAAGTATATAAAAGTAGAAAACGGTGAATGAAAATTGCATGCTTTTAATTTATATATATATAAACATATATACACTCAAATTTTAATTCATAGAAAAAGAAAAAAAAGAAAAAAGAAAAAAAAAACTTGTAAAATTTAAGCAACATATAATGAATTCCAAATTCAATTCTAATTTACTCTTCATTAACCTTGGACTTTAAAAAAATCATATGTGGGGAACTTTTGTAATATAGATATTTCTAAAAAGGGATATATTGCTTAAAAATTAAATGAAGATATTCAAATAATTTTAAATGCATATTTTCGTAGTGGACTTTTTACCACCATTATAAAAGTTTTACACACGACATATTTCAGCTATTTCAAAAGTGTAAGCAATTTGTAACCTTTTAATTATGTATTTTTATATGAAAAAATAATAGAATCATTACTCGAAAAATAAATTACATTTCTTAATGTATTGCATTACATAAGTAATCTATGATATCCTTACTTTTTATTATGTAAAAAATCTCAAATTATACTTTCTTTAAAGACTTTATTATACGGGAATGAAAGTTGAAATAATTTTTCTGTATTCTATAAAGCTTTGATGCCGTTTAATTAAACTAAAAAAATCCTTTATGTTTTGCAAGAAAGCTTAAATTTATAATTAAATGAAAATTTTTATTTTACAGAGAAATCTTTTGATCCTGATTGCTTATTCACTGTCATTAATTTATCAACTCAATGTCATTAGGGGAAGGTTGTTTTTCAGCATTTTTTCCCGATTCTTTTATTAACAGATTAATTTCCTTTAATTATCCTCTTTGTCAATTATATCAGTGTATAGCATGTTTTTTTAGGATTGCGTGTGAGTGAGGGGGCTGCAAGGAATTAAAAGAAAATAAATAAAACAATATTTCAAAACAACATTACAATTTTGCAATTTTGTTGGGAAGTCAGGAGCAAAACAATATGTTTCTTATTTAATTAATTAATTTATTTATTTTTACATAATTAGTTTTCTTTAAATATAATATTTTACTTAAAAAATGACTATAATGTTTTCCTTTTTAGAACAATATTTGTGTAGTTTATGGAAAATTAAAAAAACATTATGCTATTTTTAGTTTTAAAATATTTTGCGTCCGATATGCGACAATATATGCAGAATGTCCACTAAAGTCCGTTGCCACCCTCTTAACTTCGGGATGGTAGCTGTTATATTCATAAAAGTGGTGTCTGGTTATAGTAATGTAGCCATGCACTACTGAGTGAAAATGCCTACGCCTATCACTTGGTGTTGATAGGTTTAACAATCCTAACAGTTTTAAAACCTTTAAGGCAGACATTATACGTGACTAGTCGAGCACCATGTGGCAGGCCAGCTAAAGTAGGTCGTCAAGTTCAAACTGATGATGCACAGTGCAAATAAAGGAGTCTTAAAGTAAGACAGAAAAACGACTGAAAAAGCATTTACGACATGTAAATGTCTTAATATAGAGCTTAGGCATAATAGATACCTTAATTTAAGATACTTGTGTGTCTTAATGGACTGGTAGTAGAAATGAACTAGTATTAAGTGTCTTAATATGGTGAAATGTCTTAAATTAAGATACCCAATCACAGACATTCAATGCACTGTATTATCAACGCAGCCGTCCGCCATATTTGTTTGTTTTTGTTGGCCGTGCGCGAATCGAAAACGGATTCCTTCTATGAATGTCAAAAAATCACTGTGAAATGCGAATAAATGAACAGTGGAAACATTTCAATCTCTATTGTCAAGACCTTTCAGGTGAAAATGCAATGCTCCTCCTGACCGCTCGGATAACCAGTCCTCTGTGGAATGCAGAGTAGCACATGAAAAGAAACGACGCAGAGGATAGGAATTGAACTTCGTGGTGATTCTAAGACTTCCGTCTAATTGAGTTTTCTATTATATCTTGGTTACTATAAATGAAATATATATTAATCAGTTATCTAGAAATTTTTGTTGGATATAAAAAAATATTTCCTCGATCATGAGAACGGATTATAAACCTCTAGAAAATGTATACCATGAAAAGGGTAAGTGACTTATAAAATATAATACTCCATTTTGTCCCGCTAATGTTTTCTATATCATACCGCCGCGGCGAGCGGCCCATCTTCGTCCGAAACCCTTTATTCTTCCACTTATTCCGACTCTTTTGCGGAAGCAAGTTTCATAGGTCCCCAGCCACGTCCCGAGTAAGAGACTCTCTAGCAAAAGCGAGATTGAAAAAAAAAATCAAAAATTGAAACCGGACAAATTTAAAAGGGAAATTACACAAATTAAAAACACCGAAAAGCGTGAAGGGTTGGGCTCGGGGCGATGAAGCTACCGAAAGATTTGTAAGAATTTGTAGGAAAAAATGATTTTAACAACTATTAATGTTTTATGAGGTTCCATTTCTAAAGTATACATTTATGTCTAAGATTTTAAATTAATATTAATCCATATTTAAGCTATTGTTTACTGTGAGTTTTTTTCCATACTATAAAATGCAGTACAGTATTGTTTATCTTGGTGTTTTTACGCAGTTTATTTTCTTACATAAAAAAAAAAAAACTTTAATCATATTTATTTATTTATTTATTTTTGTGTAAAAAAAAAAATAATGGTCTCATTTTTAACTATATGTATTATTGCAATAATCGTAAAAATTTATTTTATTGTTGAAACACACGGAATTAGGTATGCTTATTTTTTCTTTCTAATGGAAAGATATAATTTTTTGTCAACTTTAATTATTAAATGGTCTTATATGTTAAATTGAAGGAAAAAAAGAGATGCAATGTTTTCAGATTTTTCTAATTATCTGATGGAAAATATTTATGTATGAACGGTGAATTTAATAATAATGTGAAATGATATGTAAAATTATTTAAAATATTTACTCCTGTTTAACAATAATATTATTAACCTTTGTATCATAAAATGACTTCTTAAGTGATTTTAATATTTTACAGCAAGGTAATTTTGAATAATAAAATCATACGTAAATGATGATGTTAATTTCAGTTCACAATAATAATAATAATAATAATAATAAATAAACAAACAGTGTTATCAGAAATTTTAAATATGCTTCAAATGTTTATGAAAATGTGCCGGATTTGTGTTTGTGACATTTTTCTTGATTTATAAATGAAATATAAAAACTTGTTATGATTTACCTTATGAAGCATAGAAAATTTTCATAAAGAGGAGGGGGTATTTGTCGATTGGAAAATAACATTATATTTATCTTGGCTACAGTGTTGAAGGGGTAGGGATTTCATTTTTATTTACGTTGAATCAATGAAAAAATAATCTAAATAATAATCCCAGATATGGTTTGCATATATGTCTAATAATTTTAATTGACTAAATGATTAATAAACTTCTTCAATTATTTTTTAAAGTAAACAAAGAAAAATTAATATTTTTAAATACTTGAAAATGGATTAATATATCTTGGCATCGAATCTGATGAATGTAAATAAATAAACAAATAAATAAATAAATACATAAATAAATAAAAATAAATTATGCAGTCTATTGTAGCCTTCCATAGTTGGCAAACATTTATTTTGCTTTGCAGCTTGTAAGTCTAAGTTTTAGCTTGCTGTCAATGATACAGTGTAAATAAGAGAAAAAAAAATCTTCTAAGATGTTTCGAGTATCTTAAAAGACCTCATTTTAGATGTTCAAATGTCAAAAAAAAAATGGCGCCTTTTTAAGACGTTTCAAGGATTTTAAAAATTGCACCATTTTAGATGTTTCGAATGTCTAAAAAATGGCGGCTTTTTAAGACATTTCAAGTGTTTTAAAAATGGCGGCGTTTTAAGATGTTTCCAATGTCTTAACTTCAGATGCAAAAAGGTGTCTTAAAAAGTAAGACACCTTTTTCTTTCACTTAAAATGTGACCATCCACTTAAGACACTTTTTAAACTGAATTTCAGACATTTGCGTTTACAGTGTAGCATGCGCACACGCATATCCGTAATGCAACACAAGATACTGTGCAAACTGTGGCCTCTCAAAATGTAACGTTTGGACAATTCTAACGGAATATCCGCTCATACATACCGACCAACAACTCAACAGTTTCTACTCGACGGGGATGCCGAACGACGCTATGGACGGGGCAACTTCGCCATGAACCAGATACAGCTCCAGACAATATTCTTTGCAGGTATAGTGTGGACGGCTGATGCATGAGTTTCGCGGAATGGTATGTACGATAGGTAAATCACTCATTACTAGGCGCTAGAAAATCCTAGATATTTTACTGACGCTTGAATATAAAATGCGGTTTGCTATTAACGTTTCATTCGCGATTTACAACAGAAAGCTCATCGGCTTAGTGATTTACGATGGCATGTTAACGGACGCACGATATTTACAACTGCTACAAAATCTAATACCCAATTTTGTGGAGAACCGGCCGTTGTTTAATCTTCGGAATATACGGTTTCAAAATAACGGTGCCCCTGCTCACAAGACATTTCAAGTGAAGCAGTACCTCGTCAAGGAATTCAGGACCAAATAATTGGGTACAGTGGTTTCGTAGAATGGTATCCACGTTCGCCTGATCTGAAATCATTAGATTTTTTTTCTGTAGGTTACCTAAAACAGCAGGTTTATGCAACCCCTCCACAAACATTACAGTAGCTTAATTGACGCATTAGCTTGTTCTAACGTTTCACATGCTATGCTCCATCATGTGCAAAGTGAAATTCAAACAAGGATTAAAATGTGCATTGCATTTGACGGTGAGAAGTTTGAACATAGAAAAAAAAAGGTATACTGTTTTAACTAATTGTTTTTTTTTTCTTTCTAAGATCATTTTGTCAAATATTTCTGTTAAGTGATTTTTTTTTTCATATATTTGAAATAATTATTTAACTGAGCATCTTTTGCCATTTTTGAATTTTTGTTGCAGGTTTATTCCTTTAGTGTATATATATATATATATATTTTACAATATTTCATATTTTTAAGTAATGTTACTGTTTCAAAATTTTTGAATTTACAAAAATTGTCTTCAAAGGGTATACACTAAATTAAACTTTGAATTAAAGTTAATAAAAAAAATATGATTCATGATGAATGTTTATGTGAATTTATAAACACATGCACACATAGGAGTGTTACCCCTAAGCTCACGTCATGTGCACATCAGTGTTTTTTTCTTGCACACAATTACTTGGTACTCGCCCGAGAACTCGGGGTGCATCACTGGTAAAAAGATTACAAGCATTTACCTTCAGCTGTAATTAGAAATTTAAAAAAATGTGAAAAATTCATCATAATGTTTTAAAATTAAAAATACAGCTTCATCGTATGTTATAAGGTTCCATTTAATGTATCTTAGGTTATATTTATAGAAACCTCACTTTTACAGATTTATTTAAGAAATATATATGTTAAATTTAACTATTTTTCTTTTAATTTTCATGCTATTATAAGAATATTGTTCAGCTTTCTGTTGTGCTACTGTTTCGTTACAGGTACACCAATAAATTTATGGTTGTTTTTTGGTCTTATTATATATTTTATTGTTGCAGTGCGAATTATGTATGAGATATCAATATATTTAAACTGCAATAATTAAGCCTTTTTGTGTTAAAATTTAGATAGACAAAAAAAGCGCACAAAATCTGAGTGTATTTGGCACCACTGATTGTGTATAAAGAGTGCACAATTTAGATCTGCAAAAAAATTGTAAAAATAAAAGTGCACAAAATCTGAGCGTATTTGGCACCACTGTTTGTGCATAAAAATGGAACAATTTAGGTATGCAAAAATGTGTAAAAAAAAGTGAACAAAATCTGAGCGTATTTGGCACCTCTGATTGTGCATAAAAAGGGAACAATATGATATACTCTGTATGAGCTATACTCGATATGATATACTCTGTATGAGCTATACTCGATATGATATACTCTGTAGTTTGCGAATAGTGATTGTCAGAATTTAGTTTCTTTTATGAATTTTCCATCTCAAATAAAAATAATTTTCATTATAGTCAGGTGTAAATATCTATAGAACACGGTAAATCTATATCAGAAATGACAACGAACTCCGGAGTAGGGGAAATAGCGGGAAAACATTAATGTTCAAAATTATTGCACAAGTGCTAAGGATAAGGTCAAATAGCAGTTTGACTAGTGATCAGTTAAGCATTTCCTGTCGGTCTGTTAGGTCGCCTAAATAGAAAATAATCTTGTTAGGATGTTCGGTCTTTAATTATTTAGCATATTGTACTTAAGTAATAATATTCTATAGAGAATACATATACATGCAATGTGAACTATCTTTTCGCGTTTCACAGAAAATATATTTTCTTTAAAAGATCACAGTGGAAAACAAAATTCTGTGCAACACAAAATTATATGTATATATATATCTATGTATATGTGTGTGTGTGTGTGTGTGTAATACCAAAACAACATACCATACTTCTAATTCCAAAACTCCTTAAAAACAGAGGATATATATATATATATATATGCAAACAGGAGAACAAAATCTTAGAAGTTTCGAATGTATCCAAAATGCTAAAAGAAGAATAATATTTCGCTTAATGAATAAATAATTGCCCCAAGTATATCTTATTCTTTTTTCTAGCGAAGGAATTTTTTTTTTAAACCCCAGCAGGAAATTAATTACTAATCCAATTATTTTCACGTTATAACCAGATAAAGTATTTTTTTCGCTATTTCATAACTACACTTTTTATGTATTCATAACATAGAAAACTATAAATAATGAAAAAAGTAGAAGCAGACTGTTTTTAAATAAATTATTCATTTAAATGTATGGGAATCTTTATAACTTTGGTTAGTAATTTTGACAATTTAACTTTAATGTTCCATTATTTTCATATTCACATTCATTTTTTTTACAAAATAAAACTGTATATGAAATACAATCTTTCATCACAGCGAGTTTTATTCACATTCACTTTAACGTCAAATATAGAAGTATTACATTATTTTAGCGATTTATCATGGTATTTTGTATTAAAGTAATTAAATTAATCAAAAATTTGTGAACACAAAGTAAACAAATCATTATCTGCCATTAAAGGAACTAACCGATAAATATCTCCTAAAGTCGAGTTATTTCAAACATTCGGCGGAAATGTAAGTTCTAAATCTATAAAAGATTTTTTTATATGTGTTAAGAAATTCAAAGCAACTGCAGCTAGGCAAAAAACCAGTTTATTCCCTGCTTTATTTTAAGAGATCTGGGTTATTCCAAGTTTATTCCAGAAACACCTGGTTTATTCCCAAATAACTTGTTTTATTCCCATGTTTAAACCGGTTTTTTTTTATAATTTTAGCATCTCTAGTTTCAGTTAGCGAGCGGAGCAAATTAACAGTGAATTCAGCCATATTTATACTTTAGCAACCTTCCTTAACTCACTTGAACTTTTCGATGAAAATGAGCCAACAAACTGTACAAGGCATTACTAAATGAACAACGGCAAGTACCTACACCGTTACAAAAGAAATATTTGTTGTTATTTGAGACAAAAATTTCATGATAAAAAAAAAAAAAAAAAAAAAAAAAAAACCTTAAAAAAAAACCTTAAAAAAATTGCTGAATATATGTTACTTTAAAACTAATTGACTACAATATAACCATAAAGTTTTATTTCTTTTTTTTCATTTTTTAACTCGACCTCTTTCTTGATATCATTGATAATTTTAGAGATAAATAATTGGAATGTGTTTACCAAGATGTTCGCACTATGCAAGACATCTGTCAAATATATTAATAGATAATTATAATGTCCGTTGGAATAGTCCACTGATGGCCGACTATAGTTAGAGTCTTAAACAACTGGTTTTAAAAAAGCTTTCAAATAATGTGTGACTCTGATAAGCAATAAAAAAATGAAGTTTTTTTTTCATGTGTAATAATTGTTTTTTAATAAGTCTATTTTTTGCAATAAAAATACCCTTGTAAAATATTTAAAATACTTGATTTTCTAGGAAATACATTTTTTTCTAAATTATATATAAATTAGTTTACCAAAATAAGAAATAATCTTAATAGAAATTAGAATCTTCTTGACAAATGTAATTAATATTGAATTATTTTAAATAATCTATCTTTTTTTTTTTTTCAAATTACTTAATTTAGCAAATTTAGAAATGCAAGTCAATAAAAAATAAATCACTTAAAAATCGTATCTTAATACAATCATCTGTAAAAGTTCTGTTATATACAATCAATATATATGAAATAACACCATAAAATTTAATAACAAAATTACCACAGAAGAAATAGTAAATAACCATTCCATTAGAAATTATGTACACTTTCAATTAATACTAACAAAAAAATTAGGAGTCATCTTTATCCAAACTGTTTACAAAACTTTGAGATTTTCCAATTAAACACCAAATTTTGATAGAGTTATAAGTTGTACGATTTACAGTTGTAAGATTGATATTTTCAATTAAATTTTAATCGCTTCAAAACAAATCGCTTTGCAGTTAGTTTTTATAGCAAAACTAAAAAACTACTTATACAAATGAGATTTAATTTTGTTCCAATGGAAACCAATTTCTGTTAAGATTTCCTTGATTATAATTCTTGTTCTTCGAAAATCAGTTTTCTAAACATTCAAATTCGTAAACATGTGAATTATAACGTACGGCTGTTTTTAAAGGGCTATATTTCTGGAAGCTTAATAAGCTAAATAAAACAAAAAGAAGTTTTTTTTTAAGTTATTGTTTAAAAACTACTCTTATTTGTGTTTTGCAAATGTTAAGTAGAATTTATCAGGCCAAGTTTCATTCGTTGAACCTTCATAATTCCAAAACTGTTTGGTCGGACGACTTCACGTTTTATATGGGAGAGAGAAATGGTTCAACACATCCAAATATGCTGTCCAAATCTTGTGTTTATAGCGACATTTTCAAGATTTTGTGCAATTGAATTATGAATACAATCCTCTAAGTTTTTTATTTTAAGGACAAATTGAACGAATACATAATACCTTAAGGCAGCGATTCCCAGCATTCATTGGTACGCGACCCACCTTTAGGTAAAAAAAAAAAATAATAATAATAAAAAAATAAACAAATAATTATTCGCGACCCTTCAAATATAAGTGTATATATCAGTATAGAAATTCTTGTAATACCTCTATAAGCTGTTGGCAATCCTATCCTACAAAAAAGGCAGATTTTCATACGAAGGATAAATTATATATATAAAAAAAAAGACTTGGTAATCAGAATCAGTGCAAGTTTGATATTATTTAAAACAACACTCAGACCTCAAAGATAATTACAATATGCTTAATAGGAACAAATTTATTAAGCGTAATTAAAAAAAAATGTTATAAAAACACAAATTTATAATCAGTGATATTTTCCGCACTAAGATTTATGGATGAAGACATCTTTTAGTCGTTGAGCCAGGGGCTCGTGTGGTTTCATGTCAGCGGACTTGGTAAACTATATATTTTTGTATTCACTGCAACAACAGCACCTCATTTATCCATGATACTTTCGAAACCAAGGTAGCTTATGGGCGCCATATTGGAAAATGGCCGCCGTCGTTGAGTCAGGGGTTCGAGTGGTTTCGTGTCAGCGGACATGGTAAACCATACATTTTTTAATTCACCACAACAACACCATGTCATTTATCAATGATACATTCAAAACCAGGGTAGCTTATGGGCACCATATTGGAAAATGGCCATCGTCGTTGAGCCAGGGTCTCTTGTAGTTTTATGTCAGCGGACTTGGTAAACCACACATTTTTGGATTCACCACAACATCAGAATGACATTTATCCATGATACATTCAAAAAACAGAGTAGCTAATGGACGCCATATTGGAAAATGGCCGCCGATAAACAGGGTGATTGAAAGATTTTCTTGGTTTTGCATGCTATTAAATAAATTGGGCGATTGAAGAGACAATAAGTAAAGACATGCAGGGGTCAAAAGGTACAACGAAGTTAAGTCAAAGACCTGCCACAGTCGAAAGATATTTTTTATATCAGGGCAGCATTTCTTCACATGATTCGTGAAAGAACCAAAATTAATTCTACATCCAGATCTGTCTTTGAGCAGGATCCAGAAAGACGAACATGATGTATCATATTTACAGAACATGATTACCAATGAATGGATAAATCTAGACATGGTAATAAAATCAACTGGAGCAATGACAAATCTAGAAATTGTCAAAGACATGGTCAAAGCTCATAAGATGTGTGAAGAAGCTTACCAAACTTTGAAGAGAGAATATCTGTCTGAAGACTTAAGCCAGTCGGGTTTTTCAAACCTCCAAAGATAAAGAAGCTAAAGACATTTTCTGACTTAAAAAAGAAACAGAATGTAAAATTTAATAAATCAGAGTTTGTTGCCTAGGCAGAAAGAAATCTGTTTGCTTAGATGACAATCATTGCAGAGCGAAGAAATTTCGGTATGAGAACTGTCTTTTCCTACCATCTACCTCCTCCATAGCCCTTAGCAACACTTAATGGTTTAATTCGAAAAACTGAAAAATCAATCTGATGAATAGTATGACAAAACTGCGACTGCTGAAAGAATGCAAATGATGGTGTTGTTAACCCTCCGTCTACCAGACGGGTCCATTGGACCCGACAGGTACATACAAAATATTCATTCAAACCAGAAATTTCTTTAAAATAAACTAAGTATATAAATCAGACAAAAATAAGGTAAATATATAAGTTAAATAGTTTTAAATAAAAATTCTGGTGTAGAACGTTTTATTAAAACTTGAATAAAATTCCCGGTAGATCTAGGGTTAATATCATTGACGGAATGTGCTTTGTTCAAAACTAACGCAGTACAATCATTTGGACAACTAGAAAAGAATTTGTTTTCTAAAAATAATACAAGATTTTACATCCTCTCAAAGAATAGATGTTGTATTTGTGTCAATAAAAAGAAATGAACGAAAAAAATCAACTGTTGGGAATGCTATAAAGGTCATATACTCCTGGACACCCAGTACGAAAATGGAAGCACTTTCAGTCCGATGAGGAGAACAAGAAAGAACTTATACATTTCATTTCTCAAGAATGACAAAATGAACATTATCTGAAATAGTTGATTACACGAATGATGTACATTATCTACGGAGAAAAATGCTATACATTCACGAAATAACTAGTTGAAGAATACACTAAATTGACCTGCTTCCAAGAAGAGGTTGTACCCGACTTTATTTTGTGCTCATTACGCTTTAGCGTCTGGATTTAGAAATATTATTATCTCTATAGATACTGATGTGGCAGTTATCACACTGGTTTCTTTAGAAAACGATTTGAAGAACTAGAAAGGGTTAATATTTGTAAAATGTGGATCCAATGACAGGGTAAAGTAAAGTACTACTACTTGAGTGAGATACATGGACATTTAGGTAAAGCGGTATGTAATGCATTACCTGAAATGCATTAACTGTCGAATGCGATACAGTAAGTGCTTTTGCAAGCAAGGTAAATTTATAATTCAAGAACGCTGAATTTCGAAATGCGCTTAAGGCACTATCAGAGGAAACAAAGAAACAGCTTGAGCCGTACGTTTGCCATCTCTATTATGAAAGCACAAATACTCAGATATCAGTGAATTGCGCTATATTCTATATCTTTTTTCCTGTAAAAAAGAAGTCTGTGGAATCGCATTGCCTTCTGCCATGCAGAAATAACACTCTACCTATAGGTAATGCAATCTAATTACCACGGTGTTGTTTGGATGAAGTGCATACAGGCTGATCCTGATCTTACATACCCAGATAAACACAGTTGGATTTTTGGAACAGATAGTGTAAGGAAAAGGCTATCTAGAGGTCCAGTGGAATGGCAGTTCTCTTGCTCCTGAAGGTATTTTGGAACTGATGTCATGTTCTTGTTCAAGAACATGTGTCTCACCATCATATGCATATCTTTTTAATAACCTTATATATACAAGCATATGCAGAATATAGAACTACTCTATGATGATGGAAGTTATTTGGACACAGCAATGTCAACCGATGATGATGATAGCTGTGAAGAAGACTAAGATTTCTGTTATTTATCAATCCTTTTGGGACCAGCATCTTTCACATGAATGTTATTCGGTTGACACCCCTTTTTGTCAAACAATTGAATTTAGCTTAGCAATCAAGAAAATAACTTAATTAAATAAGGAAAATTTTACTTTTCTTTTTTAGTGGTATCAAAAACAAGCGATGTAAACAAGTTTCCGAAGGTGCATATATGCACCCGTGGTCCCGAAGGGGTTAATTCTTAACAGATACAATAGTTTCACCAGTATGTACAATAGTTTCACCAGTATTAAATTTTTCTTGAATTGCTGTGTTTTTTACCATATGAAAATAATATGCATTAAAATGTAAAACAAGATGTTTATCCCATTGAAAATGTTAATAAACATAAAGTTAAATGTAAAGATAAGCACCATATTAAAATAAAACCTTAATAAATATATAATTTGTGTAACGTTTTATGTTTAACAATATTTGTTCTTTTCATTTTTTCATTGAAATCTCTTTAATTATGTGATACTGACAAAATAAATCATATGTATCTGTGTGCGATAGATGTTTTCAATATGGCGTCTATAAGCTACCACAAATTTCATAGTATCATCATAAAATGAACTCCTTGAATCAATGTGAATCCAAAAAGGTATATATCATCAAGTCCTCAGAGATGAAACCAAAATCACTAATTTTGGCTTCTGGCTCAACGACTATTTATGAGGGTTAACGCTTGTTAATTTTAACCTTAAGTAACTTTCTACACGTAGTTTGTTTCGGTAATTTTTCATAAACAGCAAAGCAGAAAACGCATGCTCACAAAATTATGTTGTGTTGAATAGCTGATTTAGATATTTTCGGATATTTTTCTCGTATATTCATTGAGAAGGAAATTAAGTACTTTCTCTTGAAATATTATTTGGTGTTAAGATTGTTATACGTTTTTTAAAAGATGAAATGAACGATATATTTTTGTGACAAACCTCGATTGTTCCGCGACCCACCAAAATACTCACCGCTACCCATAGTTTGGGAAACGCTGCCTTAAACAATATTCATATAGTGGTGGCCAAAATTGTAGAAATTGTTTAAAAATTTCATGTTTTATAACTTTTTGTGCTTGAAGAATATCATAAATTTCAGTTAAATACAAATGTTTATGTATCAAATTCGAGGAAATTTAATGTAGATTAAAAAAAAACAAAACACAATTAAAATATCTGCATTAGAAAAAAATGACACTTTCAAAAAATAAGATCTATCTTAGATTTCATTATATTTTAAAGTTACACTTCCAAATTCAATATTTAGTAGGATAACTCTTGTTTTTCATTACAGCTTCAAAGCGTTTTTTTATTGAGAGAACTAGTGTTTGAAGTTCACCCTTTTTAATCACATGATGCCAAGAATCAACTATAGTTTCAATAAGTTGCGTTTTATTAGATGGACGCTCTTTTTGTATAAGGATTTTCAAACGTCGCCACAAATTTTCTATAGGATTCAGATCAGGCTGTCTTCTGGGCAGGGTAATAATTGTATTCTTTTATTTTAATTCATTCTTTCCATATTTTTTGTCGTCTGGCATGGAACTCAATCCTGCTGAGAGAGAAATGGTGCTTTATTGGGGATATCAATGATGAAGATATCAACTTCGGTTCTATGACAGTTTCGATGCAATTTTTTTTTTCATTCAAAATGCTATCAATCATTTTAGTGCGGCCCCCACCATCTGCAGACATACAGCCGCAAATCATGACATTTGTTTGGTTCTTTGTAGTTGCTTCAATGCAATCAGAATGCAGCTGTTCCCCTACTCTACGTCTAACATATGTTCGTCCATCACTACCAAAGAGCGATATTTTACTCTCATTGTTCCAGATTATTTGCTTCCACTGATTTTCTTACCAATTAATGTGTTGTTGTGCCCACTGAACTCGTTTCTTGCGTTGCTGATGATTTAATTTTTTTTCCTCGGAATTCTACCTTTCAGTCCAAAACCTACTAATCTTATGCTTATTGTTCTTGAACTAACTGAAATACTCATTGCATTCCTTTCACATCTTTGAGGCTTATCTTTTTATCTTTCTATCGTCAGAAACAATTTTGCATTTTTATTCGGCCTATCTTGCCTAATTTATCACTGATTTAGTTTCTTTATAACGTAAGAACAATTTTCGTACGCGAGATAAAGGGACTGATCCACCAACATGTCTTTCAATTTCAGCATAAGAGAGACCATTTTCTCTCAATATGACAATTCTACTTGTTTTTGTAGGTGTCCTATCAGTTCTTGTTGTTGATGGCAAGTTGCGGATTTTAATTATTTGCATTAAGAAAAAAAATGAAATAATAATAAAAAAAACTTTATTCTATTTAGTTACACTAGCATTCACCATTCCGCAAAAGAACCGCTTTTTCAAATCAAAACATAATAGTTACTGACATTTTACTGGTTCTCACAATAGTCCTTTTGATTGGCCAGGAAGCTTTTATTACAATACACTTCAGTATTCACGACTAATTGTGTTTGCATTTTAGACTAAACTAAGTTTAACTTTTTTTGTAATTCAGATATTTTAATTCTGTTTGTTTTTATTAAATTCTAAATTTCATTTCCTTGAACATTTGTATTTAAGTGAAAATTAATATATTCTATAACCACATAAATTTATAAAAACATGAAAATTTCAAAACTTTTTCGCAATTTTTGTCACCACTATATTTGTTTTAAAGTTTATATAGTGCATAACGTTTTATCCTTGTTGTAAAAAAATATCTCTGTCTAAATACTGATTCAGATGTGTTATTTGTAGGCAAGTTTATAAGAAAAAAAAATATTTTTTGTATCATTAAACAAAGTTTTCATGGATGCCTATCTGTATTCTTGATTGTAAAAATAGCTTAAATTAAAATCTGGAAATAATAAGTTAAAAGTAATACGGTAACAGGATACCATATCGAAAAAGGAATTTGCTTCTTAAAGTTCAAAATCTGACATAACTGCACCTTTGTTAGCTGATGAAGCATCAGAAAAGGACAAAATAATAAAATAACCTCTTAAAAATGTCTGTCCTATCTGTTATATTATAATTTTATGTGAAATCAATATTATTCAGCTAAAAATGTAAAACAAAGCTTTAAATTTGAAACATTCAAACTCAAATGAATATTTCTGAAAGTTTAATGAGCGTAATTAATTCAAAAATTTGGATAAAATTCAATTAAATTTTCCAAAATTCGATACAAAGAAACTTTCTTTTAGACAAAGATAAAAATTTCCTTTTGCGGTTTCGTATTACAAAATATGTAAATTTTGATTATTCAAGAGTTTTATGCTATTAATGAATTTAAATACAAAGTAATAACTTTTCAACTGAAAATTTACTTAGAAAATTATTCAAATGCTACTCTTCGATAGGTATTTAAAATTCTGTCAGTTTTAATGTATATAAATGCAAAACATAAGAAAAATACATTTTGTTAACTTATGAAGAAAAAAAGTTGAAAATTAAGTAAAAATTAAAGTAACCGTTTTCGAAAATGTAGGGTAGTCCGACCAGTAAATCAACACTTAAGCACATTAAAAAAGAAAATGATTCACTATATTTTAATAAACAGTACCCATTGGTGTTTGACAGTGCAAATACATTTGTTGGTTTACAAATAATAAAAAAATAACAAAAGAAATTTTATATTTCACTTGCTTTTGATGCTAGGGGTGTCTTAATAGAAATGGATACAAAAACCAACTAAATAAACAATTGTTACCAGTGAATGAACGCAAAACATTTTCCAGTGAATGAAGAGGCAAGAATTTAAAAATACTTAAATTTCATACTTCTTTGCTTATTTTACGACTTTGTACAAACAACTTATAGCATGATTTTACTGAATAACGGTTTTTAAACCCAGAGCGATAATTAATTAGCTTGAAAATTGCCACTTTTAAGTTTTGAAATTAATAATAAATTACAGATTTAAAAAAAATAAAAATAAAAATAAAAAATTGTCACGATGCGAACTTCATATTTCCAACCTTGGATGCTATTTTTAAAACAGAGCCATCCATTTCTCTCCTGGATGTTTGTATATAAATGGATTTTTCCTTCCTGTTTCTTTCATGACATTGTAAACATTAACTTTTACTTCATCCTTATGCATTGTAAATCCAAATTACCCTTTCCAACTATCCAATGTTCAAAGGGTTTTTCTTCTTCAAAGGACAATACAGGAAATGCCCATATGCTTACTTTCAGTGGTTTTCTCTCGCAGTTTCATAGGCAGCGTTGCTTTTGGAATATTAAAATGAAAAGATGCTTTCTTCAAACTGGGTTGACCTGAGCCACACAGCTTGTACAGCACTTTCAAGGTCTGTACATCACTTTGAAGTACTTCAACCTCCTAAATCCTCTTTGACGAAAATTCTTCGTCACAAGTGAAAATATAACTATGAATCATCTAAAAACATATAAAAAGTAAGATTTGAAAGTTATAAAAAATTATTACCTTTAAAAATGTGTGTGTATATGTTCTTTTGTTACGTTCTTATATCTGTTAACTTTCCAGTTGTTACCATTGTTTAAAAATCACCTAATTCAAAATATAGGTGCAAAGAAGCCACAAAAACATAAAGTCCAAAACAGTTCATTCACTAGGAAAAGTAGACTAATGTATTCCTTCGAGTGAATGAACAGCTGTTCATTCATTGGATTTTTTAACATTTGCCTAACCAGTTATTAAACATCCTTATTCTCAAATTGTACATATTCTACAATGGTTAAAACAATTAGAAATTTGGCTATAATATTGATATTTAATGTATGTTTAATAAAATGATTGCATAATGCAAATAAAAACGATAAACTCTTATCAGTCATATGAAATGGCATAGCAATTACCTATTTCACCAAAGAAACGATGTGTTTCTCAGGCATGAAAAATAAAACATGCTCTCAAAGTAATGTAATGTGACTTCAGTAACAAATCTGGAATCCGATAGCTTCCTATTGAATATAATTAAGGCCATGTGTTAACCCCATCTAGTTTGAAGGTTTAGAAACCTTATTCTATTAAAATATGTATAGATTGTTCATTCACTGGGTTCTGTTCATTTACTGGTCGGACAACCCTATGAATATATACAGGGTGGTTCAAAAGGTCATACCCAAACCGCACTTCTGGGTGTGTCAGGTCATGAGGAGCAAGAATTACATAGGAA
The DNA here is from genome assembly GCA_963932465.1 of Maratus speciosus. Taxonomy (NCBI): domain Eukaryota; kingdom Metazoa; phylum Arthropoda; class Arachnida; order Araneae; family Salticidae; genus Maratus; species Maratus speciosus. The sequence continues at coordinate 409,551,982 of OZ010795.1, read as the reverse complement.
CTGGGTGTTGGAAACCAGATGGTGACGGCGCAATTGCATCGTGACCGTCAAGCAAAGGAAAGATAAAAAACGGTGTAGAAAGACCTTTATTTTACAAAAAACGTAATCGATGTACAAAATGCAATGAAAAATGTTACAAATCATAACAACTGCTCAAAATTTGCCCAATTACCCGTGATGCATACTTCACATCGGCACCGCTATGTATCATGAAAAATTTCCAATCAACCCTGCACCGTGATCACCGCGATCCTCGGAGCTAAACACCCTGGATTTCTACCTCTGGGGATATCTTAAGTCTCTGGTATAAGAGACACCCGTTCGATTGGTCATAGACCTCATGGCATGGATCACTGAAGCGGCGTACGTGCCCGAGAGACTACTGGCCAACTAGAACCTGTTTGTGATTCCATGCGGTGCCAATGTGAAGCATGCATCAGGGCTAATGGGCACATTTGTAGCCCTTATTATGAGTTGTAACATTTTTCCTTTGTTTTTTTCTTCTTCAATTATTTTTTTTTGTAAAATAAAGGTCTTTCTACACCGTTTTGTATCTTTTCTTTGCATCACGGTCTTGATCGCGTTTCCGACCCCCAGTTCCTGTGTAATTCTTGCTTCTCATGATCAGACACACTCACACGTGCCGCTTGAACATGACCTTTTGAACCACCCTGTATATAACCGAAGAGTTTGAAATTTTTAATCGTCGCATTTATTGTTCAACGAAAAAAAATAAATAAAAGTGTTCTTTTCGAAATAGTTCATTGTCAGATTATTCGTTTTGCATTATATGAAAATGAAACAATTCACATTTCCACAATGTTATGAGAATTAGAAAGATTTACTTTTAGATAAAAAATGTAATTTTTACAAAAAAATATTATTAAAAGAAAGGAAATATTCCTTTGTTGATTCTATTTTTGATATAAAATTTTTAGTTTCTATACAAAAGTTTACTATAAATGATTACCAATATTTAGTAACATATAAAATTTCAAAAATTGATTGAAATCAGCTGATAAAAATTACTAATGACATACTATAGGAAATATTAAATAATACTCAAGTTCATAGTATTTAAATGCCTTAATGAGGTATCAGTAATCGGAAATAATACAATTTTATACTTCTATTAAGGAAGTTATTTAATAGAGAAAGATTTGAAGTGACTTTTTTGCATGTTTATCTGCCAAATTTAGAAATACAAAAATAAACAAACAGCGTTGATAACATAAATGCAACAAAACTTTAGTCATAAGTGAAATAAAGTAAAGAGGTTTTTTTATGCCTTTCAAATGATCCTTAAAATACCGGATCTTATACTTTAATGCAGGCCACTTCCAATTCCACTACATGTGGACCTGTGGTTCACATATTCCCACTGTGCGAACTTCATATTTCCAACCTTGGATACTATTTTTAAAACAGAGCCAACCATTTCTCCCCTCGATGTTTGTCTATAAATGGATTTTTCCTTCCTGTTTCTTTCATGACTTTGTAAACATTACCTTTTACTTTATCCTTATGCATTGTAAATCCAAATTACCCTTTCCAACTATCCAATGTTCAAACGGTTTTTCTTCTTCAAAGGACAACACAAGCAATACCCATATGCTTACTTTCAATTGTTTTCTCTCGCAGTTTCATAGACAGCATTGCTTTTGGAATATTAAAATGAAAAGATGCCTTCTTCAAACTGAGTTGACCTGAGCCACACAGCTTGTACGTCAATTTAAAGGTCCGTACAACACTTTCAAGTACTTGAACCTCCCAAATCCTCTTTGACGAAAATTCTTGGTCACAAGTGAGAATATATCTATGACTCATCTAAAAACATATAAAAAGTAAGATTTGAAAGTTATCAAAAATTATTACTTTTAAAAATCTGTGTGTATATGTTCTTTTGCTACGCTCTTAAAGCTGTTAACTTTTCAGTTATTACCATTGTTTAAAAATCACCTAATTCAAAACAGAGGTGGAAAGAAGCCACAAAAACATAAAGTCCAAAACAGTTCATTCACTAGGAAAAGTAGCCTAATGTACTCCTTCCAGTGAATGAACAGCTGTTCATTCATTGGATTCTTTAACATTTGCCTAACCAGTTATTAAACATCCTTATTCTCAAATTATACATATTCTACAATGGTTAAAACAATTAGAAATATGGCTATAATATGTATGTTTATTGTATGTTTAATAAAATGATTGCATAATGCAAATAAAAACGCTAATAATATTCTTATCAGTCATATGAAATGACATAGCACTTACCTATTTCAGCAAAAAAACGATGTGTTTCTCAGACATGAAAAATAAAACATGCTCAAAGTAATGTAATGTGACTTCAGTAACAAATCTGGAATGCGATAGCTTCCTATTGAATATAATTAAGGCCATGTTGTAACCCAATTTAGTTTGAAGGTTTAGAAACCTTATTCTATTAAAATATGTATAAATTGTTCATTCACTGGGTTCTGTTCACTTACTGGTCTGACTACCCAGTGAATATATACAGGGTGGTTCAAAAGGTCACACCCAAACGGCACTTCTGGGTGTGTCAGGTCATGAGGAGCAAGAATTACATAGGAACAGGGTGTTGGGAACGAGATGGTGACGGCGCAATTGCATCGTGGCCGTCAATTAAAGGAAAGATAAAAAACGGTGTAGAAAGAAAGACCTTTATTTTACAAAAAACGTAATCGAAGTACAAAATGCAATGAAAAATGTTACAACTCATAACAACTGCTCAAAATGTGCCCAATTAACCGTGATGCATCGTGACTTCACATCGGCACCGCTATGTATCGTGAAAACTTTCCAATCGACCCTGTACCGTGATCACCGCGATCCTCGGAGCTAAAGAAACTGGATTTCTACCTCTGGGAATATCTTAAGTCTCTGGTATAAGATACCCATTCGTTTGGCCATAGACCTCATGGCATGGATCACTGAAGCGGCGTACGTGCCCGAGAGACTACTGGCCAACTAGAACCTGTTTGTGATTCCATGTGGCGCCAATGTGAAGCATACATCAAGGCTAATGGGCACATTTGGAGCACTTGTTATGAGTTGTAACATTTTTCCTTTATTTTTTCTTCTTCAATTTTTTTTTTTTTTTGTGTAAAATAAAGGTCTTTTTACACCGTTTTGTATCTTTTCTTTGCATCACGGTCTTGATCGCGTTTTCGACCCCCAGTTCCTGTGTAATTCTTGCTTCTCATCATCTGACTCACTCACACGTGCCGCTTGAACATGACCTTTTGAACCACCCTGTATATAACCGAAGAGTTTGAAATTTTTAATCGTCGCATTTTATGTTCAACGGAAAAAAAAAATAAAAAGTGTTCTTTTCGAAATAGTTCATTGTCAAATTATTCGTTTTGCATTATATGAAAATGAAACAATACATATTTCCACAATGTTATGTGAATTAGAAAGATTTATTTTTAGATAAAAAATATAATTTTGACAAAAAAATCCTTTTAAAAGAAAGGAAATATTCCTTTTTTGATTAAATTTTTGATATAATTTTTTTTTTAGTTTCTATACAAAAGTTTACTATAAATGATTACAAATATTTAGTAATAGATAAAATTTCAAAAATTTATTGAAATCCGCTGATAAAAATTTCTAATGACATACTGTAGGAAATATTAAATAATACTTAAATTCATAGTATTTTAATGCCTTAATGAGGTATCAGTAATCGGCAATAATACTATTTTAAACTTCTATTAAGGAAGTTATTTAATAGAGAAAGATTTGAAGTGACTTTTTTGCATGTTTATCTGCCAAATTTAGAAACAAAAAATAAACAAACAGCGTTGATACATAAATGCAACAAAACTTTAGTACATAAGTGAAATAAAGTAAAAATTGGTGAGATCTCAATTAAAAATGTCTGTTATTTATGTTCATATCAAGTATGTTTTATTTTCTAACACTGTTTAACTGTGGTTTAATTTATCTTACTTATATCTTTTCTTTTTTAATAATTAAGTTGAAAATTTCAATAAAAATGAAGCATCTTTATCATTTTCATATTACTATATCTACGTCATTTTTTTAATTTAATTTCATTTTTATTTAAAAAAAATATATATATATATAAAACTTAACGTTATACGATAAAAACGTTTTTTCAGCCTTAGCCCAAAAAAGTAAATTTAATTTTTTGTGTCATCTAACTTAAATTCTTAATAGTACTATATTTTTATGGTCTCTGACGGATCGAATTTTAGAGTTTCTATAATATTGTGATTAAATATCCTAATTATATGCCTGTATTAGGTATAACAAACAGAAAAGCAGCTCATTTAATTATTCAAAAAATAAAATATTTTTTTTTTAATTTTAAGTGAATGGAATTATTTTATTAAATCTAAGAAGTTATTCAAGCATAAAGCTCTGGGAGATTTAACGTTATTGTTTAAAGTGCTTTAGAACCTCTTTGTAAGCAGGTGTGTTTGTAATATAAACGCATTCTAAACTACTGTTCTTAAGCTTAGGATACCTAATGGAAAAATAGATAATTTAGAATATCTAGCGTTTACTTTTCCAAACATCTTGCTCAATTTTATATAAAACGCACCTTTCACAATGTACCTTTCACTGTGTTCAAAACCTTAAAATTAACCTCATTGCCTGATGTCCTGAAAATGATACATCTAGTAAAATTCTCTGACATTATTTTAATTTTTAAAGTGTCTGAAATTTTTATTACACTATATTTAGGATAGCCAAGACAATTTTTATAATTTATTTCAACAGAAAGGATATTTTTACGAAACAAATAATACTATTGTTACTATACAAAACAAGCTATTTACACAAAAAGTATTTTAATGATGCATTTCCAAAGAATATGTTTACTTTCTTCTATCTTTACAAGAAGAAAGTATCGGATTCGTGAAAATTTTCGACTTTCGGTTTTCGACGGATTTACACGTTTTAGGGGTCAGAGAACCCGAAAAACATGTTTTTACCAAATGTCTGTCTGTGAGTCTGTGAATCTGTCTCTCTGTCTGTCTGTATGTGACACAAATTTTGTGGGCGCTCTATCTCAAGAACTAATGCACGGAATTTAATAAAAATTTATATTCCGTTAGTACCGGATATAAATTGGGGCTGATTAGTTTTTAGTGTAAATCGCTCAACAGGTGGCGCTGCTATGCAGCCTTTTTCACGTTTTCCGCAATAGCTCAATCTCCAGAACTAATGCCTGGATTTTCATCAAACTTCAGATTCAGTTAGTCCTTGACATGAATTGATGTTTTGTACATTTTGGTGTAAATCGCTCAACAGGTGGCGCTGCTATGCTGCACTTTTCAGAATTTCCATTATAGCTGTATCTCAAGAACTAATGTAACAATTTTCTGCAAACTTCAGAATCAGTTAATCCTTGATATGAATTGACATTTTGTACATTTTGGTGTAAATAGCTCATCAGGTGGCGCTGCTATACAGCATTTTTCGTGATTTTTGCAATAGCTTTCTCTCAAGAACTAATGGACACATTTTCATTAAACTTCAGATTCAGTTACTCTTTGATATGAAATAATGCTGACTACGTGTTGGTGAATATCGTCCAATAGGTGGCGCTGCTGAGCTGCATTTTGCACTATTTCCTCAATAGCTCTATCCCAAAAACTAATGCACGAATTTTCATCAAACTTCAGATTCAAGTACACCTTGAGAAATATTGATGCTGATTATGTGGTTGTATAAATCGCTCAACAGGTGGCGCTGTTATGCTGCATTTGTCATGATTTGTGCAATAGCTCTATCTCAAAAACTAATGCACGGATTTTCCCGAAACTTCATATTCAGTTAGACATAGACATAATTTGATGATAATTATGTTCTCGTGTAAATCACCCAATAGGTGGCACTGCTATGCTGCATTTTTATGGATTTACACGATTTCAGGGACAGTAATATGTCAAGAACTAATGCACGGAATTTCGTCTTTTTAGAATCCTTATGATGAGCGTAGATGCACTGTGGTAATGAATTTTGAAGTATTGACAAGTATGAGATAGAAGAAAGTTTTGTGGTGGCCACAACATACTAGTTTACCACTGTTCAGGCGTTCACATTGTTACATGTATAAAAACTCACAATAATATTAATACATTAAAAAAAAATCCTTATAAATAGCAAAATATTTTAATGATTTTTTTCTGAACTCTCTACGCTGAACGTCGGGAGTATTGTACCATTATACAGTATTGCTGTGCCATGAAAACATAAAATATACATTTCATGTAATTAAAAACATGTATTCTCATCATTAAGATTCAGAAATATATCATTGTTTAGAAGTAGTGAAGTTTATAGAACTAGTAGACATATAAGAAAAGTATCTGTATAATTTGCTCTGTATAATTAGAATTTGCTAAAAAAAAGCAATTTAACAAATTACAACGATCATTTCAAAAATGATTGTTCAAAGACTAAAATTTAGGACATAAAAAATCGCACAGAGTTGATCATACATTACGTACGCCATGGATTAAACATTACCATTCTTGGACCCATCATAAACAAATTTTAAAAGAAATTTCAGTTTTATAATTTTCGGTACTGTAAATTTTTAAACTTCAATGGAGCTGGTCATACATTACGTACGCCATGGATTAAACATTAATATTCCTGCACCAATTTTAAATGAAATTTCATTTTTAAACTTCTAAACATCCCACAATATTACTTTTCATATCGTTGTATAGAGAAAAACATGCATTTTTAATTGAAATTTGTTTGTAAGCTGTATCTCAATTTGTTTCTGAGTTAGTAATTTTTTTGTAGTTTTTATTACATAGTGGCAACAGAAGTATCCATCTCTGTTGAAAGTAAATGGAAAATACAGATTACTGTATAGACCAATCAGAAAACGAATAAAATGCGGGATTCAACTAATAAAACGCTTCACACTGTTAAAAATTTTGCAGCATTCTGGCAGGTCATTGAACCGTTTTTTTTGAAAAAAACGGTTTCATAACCATAATTTAAGGATATTCTGACCATAAAATGGCCAATAATATGGTCAGAATAGTGTTAAAATTACGGTTGTATAACCGTTTTCGGAAAAAATGGTCAAATGACCTGCCAGAATGCTGCAAATTTTTAAAAGTGCAGATATGTTTTTGATTCCCTACCCTGACAAAGGAAAATAACCATTTATCCAAATGGTTAAAAAAAAAAAAAAACTACATGTTTCATTATATTTGTATAATGTTAGGAATGCAGTGCATTTATTTCTCTATATAACAAACATATCAAAATATTTTATGTAATAGTTACGTTTATCAAAAAAGAAGCTGAAAACAAATTTAGATGGTCAGAAAGTATTACATCTGTCTGTTAACATAATCTGTCAGTTATATCTGTTACGCATTCAATTTGTTTGTCTATTTGGGTGTGAAGAAGGTATTTATTAAAATTGAATTTTTTGGGATGGTACAACCTTTGCAATTGAAAAGAGTTAATTATTAGAAAAAAATGAAACAAGAAAAAACAATAAATGAGACTGAATGTAATTATTTTCCTTAAATGAAGTAGGAATTTTTGTAAACACCAATAATAGTGTAGTGTTTTAAAATACCTGTCAACATTAAGTTAAAAATTCTTTTTTTTTCGTTTAGAAATCGTATATTTGTTTTTATAACGCACTAGCAAAAGCCGCGGCATTGTTCGCGTAATAGTTGAAATACACCAAGTGATATCCGTATGTCTAATTTTTATTAGAAGAAATTATACGTTTAAGAATAATTCAACAATTACTAATTAAGCCAACTTTTGACTAGTGTCTTCATTATTACACTGCATTAAGCAAAAATAAGACTTAAATTAATAAGAACAACTGAAAATAATTCTAAATAAAGGATAATTTAGAAAGCATTTTAAAGCTTTTACGTTCATTTAATGAACTCATTTCAGTATTCATTTGAAGTTTTGAATTTTTTAGAAACCATTCTTAGTACGCATTTACATCTTTGAATTAACCATCATGTCAAATACCAAGCTTCTTGCCTAACGGTCTACCACCTCTCTGTTCATAGTGGCACTTACATAAAATACCTATGTTTAAACAAAGACTCGTTTACAGGGCCACTGAAACAATCTTTTGATATAGGACTAAAGGCTTATGTAATTATACGATTTTTACGCGGTTTGGTCTACTTTAGTTGTTTTATAAGCAGTTCAAACCATTAAAATTTAGTATAAAAATATCCATTTTTTTTATTTACATTAGTTTAAAATACAGGATTCCTATACTTAACGTAGAGGAAAAACAATTATAAATAGGGTAACTTTCGTCAAAGTGCTTCTATACATACGACATTGAGATATGTAACTGTATACGAACTATTTAAGCTCTGTACTGTAAGGCGGAATTGAAGCATTTGCGGTTCGTTTACAGAGTCACCTAAAAGTTCTTCAATACATTAAAATTGATATATATCTGCATATATCTTTTGTTTCTGTCTGTTTTTCCATATGTTACTGCAATACAAGGTGTCTTTTATTTAACCTACAACTTTAAAATTAAATAACACAAGAATCGTTGCAGATAGCACAGCATTATTTTTTTAAGATCGTCGAAAAGCTAATTAATGAACAAGGTTTTCAAAGTGGGAACCTTCAGAGGCGATACAGTAGCGCAACCTAGTCACAAAGTTATCAGTTACTTGTTCAAGTATTTCTCTTTTAATGCTTGCAAATGAACCAGTAATGGATTTCTTGAGGCTATTGTGATCTGTCGTCTTCTATTTGTACAACAAGTCTTCCATGTGACCCCAAAGATAGAAATCGCACGAATTCATATCCGGTGAATAAGGTGGCCAATGCAATGCACCAGGATGGTTGTTCAGGTACTGATAAGCAATAACCAGGGTTCTAAACACTGTTAATGGTGTCAAACACTCTGCCTGTTCTATGCGGAGGGGCACCGTCCTGCATGAGCCAATTTCCATCGGTGTTCATACCCAGATTACGAATTTGGACAAAACGACTATCTGAGATTATCTTTAACAATATCATACCTTTCAAATTTTCTTATCAGATCTCTTACCATTGCACAAGAAAGGCTTAGATCGGTTTCTGAATGTTGAGGCTCACTTCCGTAGAAATAGTGCTGCCTTTTCACCACATAAATACCAATTTCGAACAATAAAAATACGATTCTCAATCGAATATGACGCTTTGGTAGATATTTTCAAAATAGCATGGAATTGACACTAAACAAATTCCTTTTATCCCCTCTCTCACTGCACGCATTCGTGCTGCCATCTACTGAAGCTCTGAGAAGTTATTTCAGATTAAAGTTGTAGGTTAAATAAAAGTCACCCTGTAAATTAAAATTTTTTAAATAAAAATACGATGTTACATTTCTGATAAAATTTTACTTAAAAAAGTGCTAAAAATACATAAAAGGTTTCTACAACATGAAAACCGTCAAAGATGTTAAAATCCCAAGCGCTTTCAACTGCATTATAACAGTCGTCTTCAGGGGAAAACCAGAGGAGTGAGAGTTCATGGAAAATTCTTTGCTTAAGTATCAGTGGACGAGTCTATTTCAAAGGAAGGGAGGAGGGGGGGAGAGGTGGTAAAAAATGAAAATGATTATGTTTCAAAATCGCTAGAAATATGTGTTATTTTCTATTATCTATTATTAATATATTTTCCCCTGAAGACGACTGTTATAATGCAGTTGAAAGCGATTGGGATTTTAACATCTTTGACGGTTTTCATGTTGTAGAAACCTTTTATGTATTTTTTAGCACCTTTTTAAGTAAAATTTTATCAGAATTGTAACATCGTATTTTTATATGTTTTTCAAGGTGAATGTGACGTTCAACAATTATAGTTTGAACTATATTTTATTAATTATCGATACTGGATCAAAATGGAACGCAATATTTTAAAGAGGAAGTATAGATGTGAAAGAATGAAGTTAGACAGATAAATTATTAATGTTAGATTCTTACAGTTGTGTAAACATCATGGTTTTATACCAAACTTTCTTAAATGCAATAATCGGATTATTGAGGAAGAATTGCCAACAATCAAGCGTAAATTTGAATTTGACAGCCTTAGAACTTACATCAGGATAAAATTAAAAAAATTTAGACTTTTTATCTCTTAAAGTATATCATTTATATTGCGAATTAACAAGAAGCATGAATGACAGTGAATTTGACGATTTCCAGAAAATAATTGACTTTTATAGAACTAGACAGAGGATATCAAAGGATAGGACCATTTACTCTAAGATAAACATACTACGTGATACCAAATTAAAGGATAATTTGCCACTCAAAGCTTCAGTCCCTTACGTAAACCTCACGGGTAAAGTTATTGGCCACAAACTTCATAAAGTCTTGGAACTTGGGCCAAAACACATATTTAAACATTCAGCAAATTTAAAATCAGTCATAACTAATTGCGAGGTTATTATACAGTCCGCACCTAGTGAAAAGAGGGAGGAAATAAGAAGTATTCTACATAACAATGTAAATTCATACCTAAAGAAACAAACCCAAAATAACAGAAAAGAGTTAAATGTTATTAAGCAGCTTAAAAGTAACTCTTAAATTATAGTGATCCAAACTGACAAGTCTAACAAATTAGCAATAATGAATACTGAAGATTATATATCAAAAATGGAGGAATGTATTGAAGAAATGAACTGCAAAGGATTGAACATGGACCCTAACCCCGCAATCGACCGTAAAGCACAAGATTTAATTAAACATGGCACATGGCCTACTCAAATGAAAGTTAAACTCAAAATCAACAAAACTGCAGTCACTCCCAGGTTAATTGGACGTTTAAAAGATAATAAGGACCACTACCATCTTACAAGGAGAGGGCCAACCTTGTTAATCACAGATTTTGACTATTTTAATATATGTTGTAGGGTAGACACCCCTTAGTGTCAGGTTCAACGGATTTTATCCAATGCCCCTTAGTTCTTGAAAAACCAGGGGGTCTAATATTAGTAGACAACTTAAATATTTACTTCGCAGCAAAAATGACAGGTTAGTCGTAGCTCAGTTGGCAAGGCGTTTGCCCACTGATCCAAGGGCCCGGGTTCGATACCCGAATGCGCTACATTTGTTTTTCTCATTTTTTGTTTTATAAATATAGTTGTAATTATAATTTAATAATTTAAATTAAAAATTTTAACACCAAACATTAATTATAATGTTAACAAACTTAAATTTATCATTTCTTATTTGTAAACTATTATTTCTCATCCATTAAAGAGGTTTAAAAAGAAATTGGATCTACTATTGAATGATAAAAATTCCAAAATCGTGACAAATTCTGTTGTGGTGCCATCTAGTTATGATACAAAAAGGAATATTCAAATAAAATAAAAACAGAAAAAAGATAAAGGGAAAGCAAAATAATGGTAAGCGCAAGCATACTTATTACAAATTTAAAAATCTTTAATATGAAAAAAATCGGTTGTAATTTAATTCTGATGCTAATTTTTAATATGATTATGCTTGTTACTTTAAAAACAGAATAATAATATTATCTCATTGACTTCCTTTTTTAAAGCAATGCGTAAATGATGTTTCTTTAAAATCACGAATTGACACAATTGCTCAATATCATTGCATCGATAAAGAATATATGAAATACATTTTAAAAGTGATTTTTTAATAAAAAACAACAGTTTTATGATGTTTTATTACAACTATTCAGTTAAAAGTAAAAAATTAAATAGGTTAAAATTATAATTGATATACAATATTAAAAATTTTAATTGACAGTGAGATTATTAAGTTATACTCACAAGTAAATTTATAAAACAAAAAATGAGAAAAACAAATGTAGCGCATTCAAGTATCGAACCCGGGCCCGCCAATCAGCCGTTTAATACCATACCAACTGAGCTACGACTGACCTATCATTGTGGTAGCAAAGTAAGTATTTAAGTTGTGTACTAATATTATACCCTCCGGTTTCTCAAGAACTAAGGAGCATTGGATAAAATCCGTTGAACCTGACACTAAGGGGCCTCTACCCTACAACATATATTAAAATAATCAAAATCTGTGATTAACAAGGTTGGCCCTCTCCTTGTTAGACCTATAGTTTCCAAGTGTTTAGCTCCAACATATACTATAGAAAAAGTTTTCGTACCGCTATTTAAAGAAATGTTACCTCCAACAAATCTTGTAGTCAACTCAACTAGAGAGTTTTTTGAGAAAATAAAAGACGAAAATATATGTGATAGCAGTATGCTTGCAAGTATGGACATCAAATCCCTGTACATTTCAAAAAATGTAAAAGAAATAGAAATCCTCATAAAGCAATTCATAGATAATAACCCGGAATATAACGATGAAATAAGAACAACTTTAAATTCAAGCATTAGATTGATTACAAATAACAATGTCTTTCAATTTAATAGAAAATTTTATAAAAAAAAAACTGAGGGTGCCCCAATGGGCTCACCCATTTCAGGATTATTAGTGGAACTGAAACTTAAACCACTTGAGAAAGATATTATATTTAAATCAGATCTGAAACCTCAACTATGGCTGCGTTACGTCGATGACATATTTTTAATTTGGAACCATGGTATCCCCGCATTGAATGACTTTTTAAATACAGCTAATAACCTAGATTCAAATATACAGTTCACATTGGAAATCGAAGAAAAAGGATCCTTACCATTTTTAGACGTTGAATTAATAGGAAATAATACAACATACAAAATTGATAGGAAAATTTATAGAAAACCATGCAATTCAAATAGTACAATATCCTACAATAGTAATGTACCATTTAAATACAAAACTGCCGCTTATAAATTTTATATAAATAGAGCCATTGAATTTTGTACAAGATAATACCTACAAGCAGAGTTACTCATCATTAAGAAGATTGCAATAGAAAATGGTTTCCCCCCCCCCACCCCCAATGTATCAATAAAGTAATCTTTGATATTCAGCATAGAGAGTTAACCAGAAATAGCATTAAAAATAATCTCAAGTTTTAATTATATACCTCAGTTATTTGAAAGGATTAGTTATGCATTAAATAAATATAATATATACGTAATCGCAAAACCATCTGCCAAATTAAAAGATCTTGTACACCGGAAAATAGACCCAATCCCTAACGATGAAACTTCTGGCATACATGTAATACCTTTCACAAACAAAGTAAATCAGAAAGAACTCAAATACATAGGAATGACCACTAGAAAATTTAAAGACGGACGAAAAGAACATATTACAGACATAAAGTATAACAAACCCTCTACTGCTCTATCCAGATTAAACCAAAAACAAGATATTCACATCGATTTTAGTAAAACAAGAGTCATAGCCCGTACTTCCAATTACTACACGTCAATAATCAGATAATCATTGGAAATTTTAACTCAAAGAAAGAATACTTGCAACGATACTTTATCCTACAACATATCTAAGATATGGTATAGTATACTAGATATTTCTAGCGATTTTGAAACATAATCATTTTCTTTTTTTACCACCTCCCCCCCCCTCCTCCCTTCCTTTGAAATAGACTCGTCCACTGATACTTAAGCAAATAATTTTCCGTGAACTCTCACTCCTCTTGTTTTCCCCTGAAGACGACTGTTATAATGCAGTTGAAAGCGCTTGGGATTTTAACATCTTTGACGGTTTTCATGTTGTAGAAACCTTTTATGTATTTTTTAGCACCTTTTTAAGTAAAATTTTATCAGAATTGTAACTTCGTATTTTTATATGTTTTTCAAGGTGAATGTGACGTTCAACAATTATAGTTTGAACTATATTTTATATCAATTTTTTTTTCAACAGTCCAAACTTTTCAATTAAATCAATTTAAGTCATTGTACAAAGCTAATATAGTCAGCAACCTTTTTTTATTAAACAACTTTTGATTTAATACTTACAATTGTTAAGTTTGGATTAAAAATGATTAATAAGTACAGTTATAAATTTAATCGAATCTATTTTAGGCTTGCTAATTAAATAGTGAAATCGATATTCTGTAAATAGCTTTTAGTTCCTCTACAATTATTTTATAGTGCTAGTGAAACATTTTTCAGTTTGACTGAAACTAGGGAAAATCATTTCGCAACGATTAACTATCGTAATACAGATCTATAATGAAATGAATTATAATTTATCCGATGAATTATCCGATATACGTTAGAAAATCTTTTGACGGCAAACGATTCAGTATAGTCTGCCAACCTAGTTAAAAACAATTACTAATTAAGAAATAGACACATTGAAAATTCAGAAAATCCAACAAGAGTTGAACTCATACAAACATTTAAAAAGAAAAAAAGAAGGCTTAATCACGAAATAAAATCAAAGAAAAATTTACTTAAAAGGTGCATTTTATACAAAAGATGTCACAGTATAAAAGATTTTATTTAAATATTATACTTTTTAAAAAATTAAGAAGAGTTCACAATACTCGCGCCGAGCGCTTTCAATCAAAACCTTGATAATCTTCATGGCCGCTTTGAGTAAACTGTCACGTCTTATTCGTTCTTTCATCCTCGGCTGGAAAGCCCGGCTAGTCCATTTTTCTGTGGAGGTGGAGGGGGGGGGAGACAGTAAAAAAGTCCAAATTACAGTGGAGGGGAGGGAAGGTAAAGAGGGGCAAAACTGAATATTACTATCCAATCCTAACAATACAAGATTGACATTGGTGGCAAAATTCTGCCTTCAATTTTATGGAGTAATTTAACTTATATAATGTTGTAAATTAAACTAATATAACTGGTTTAATATTACACATTAACGTAATGTAACTCCAGTTATATAGCTTAAATTACTCAGTAAAATGGACGGTGGATAAAATGGTTGAAGCATACATTTCGTTGCCCTTCATATTGAGAAAATAAGGTGGTTCTTTTTTTTTTTTTTAATCTCAGTGTCGTTACCTTCGAAATGATGATGTAATGTAATATAAAATATATGGTTATTTGTTAACACTTAACAACAAATAACATTGAGAGAAGTTGAAATAATTCAAATTTGAAAATTTTTGTTTCAGAATGCATTTTTTCGCTTTCTCACTTAAATTGACTTTTTCTTTCTCTATTTGTTGCATTTTGTGAGCGGAAAAAAACAATAATTGTGTGTTAACAGAAATTGATGTTGCATCTGGAAATTATTACAAAAAACAAAAATTAGCTTATTAAAAGAGTTAGGTTAGTATAACGTAGTTTACAGAGTATAATAAAAATTAACATGAAAATACGTATGCATCTTTTAAAAATTCCATGCTCGAAATGGGTTGATTTCGTTCAAATTTTCTTTTTTTTTAATGCTCAGTAGAGCCCCTGGAGAGTGCATGAATGCCTCTTAGGATTCTAGAAGCGCAGGTTGGGAATCACTGTCTTAAATAATTGCGATAGCTAATGAGTTACATTTTTCTTATTGCATGGATCGGTGTTAGATGTATCAATCTATTAAAAAGTAGAGAGAAATAAGACATATTTTCATAAAGAAACCGATAAATAGAATATAAAAAATACCACTGCATATTAATGCATTGCAACGCATTTCATAAGTTACTTCTTTTTTGGAGCTTATTGTTGATAATAAAATATGACTTACATCACATTTTATTTCAAGAGCATTCAATAATCCTGGAAATTAAAGATAGCTAGAAAAAAATGAGAACAAGAAATTTTAAAGAAATATTTAAATCGTGCCGCTTCGTAAATCGTTGCCACTCCTTTTGATAAAATTAGAACATAAAACATTAAATAGTGATCACAAAGAAGTGAAGCATTCTATTTATAGATATTATTTCTCTTCAATTAAATTGTTCAAGCATAATAATACGGCTGAATTTATCTTTTTTCGGTATTAATGAAATCGAGTTAAGACACGATTGTTTGCTGAAACATATAAGTAAAATATCTATACATATATATATTTATTCGTATAACTCAATTCTATTTGTTATACTCAGTAATCGTACCATAAACGACACTGTATATTATTGTTAAAATTAAGTTTCGTGCATCCTATATTTACAAGTAAAAATAGCAAAATTATCACATACTATTCTAAAAAATATACATTTCTCATATTAATGAATGAAATTTGTCTGATAATATATACATTATATTAGGGTGGTTTTTAAAAACTAACATTTAAATTTTTAACATTTAAATTTTGTTCTATGTATGTAAATTTGTTTCTATGTTCTTTGATATTTTTTCCCTATAAGTTTGAAACAGTTTAATAATAAATTATATAGAATGTGAGATATTTTTATATTTTCAAATATATGTTGTGAAAGTTAATATTTTTGGCTCTGTGACATGAAAATGTATAAAAGTTTATTTGTATAGACGATACATTTTATCAAAAGTAATTTACACAACTTTTTTTGATATATTATAGTTATAAAAAAAAAAAATCTATTGATTTAAAATCTTGGCCTTTTACAAGTAAATCAATATGCCTAATTATCTGAATGTTGGGTACTTAAGCCATCTGCCTACATTAAAATGTCCATTTACTTAAAAGTTTTCGAAATTTATTTAAATTTCTTTATATGAAAGAACAATTATTTACAATTAAAAACCTGATTTTCCTTTTTTCCTATGATTTCTAGAATAGGGGTTTTGGCTAAAATAATAAAAAGGAAGTTATAAGTCAAATGCTGGAAGCGGGTGTATAAAGGCAAGGGAAAATATGAAATAGGTTTCTATGCATTATTTTCTTACATAAAAAAATAAAAATAAAAACACTAATGATACTTAATTGACACTTTTAAATTAGTTTTATAGATAAGAAACCCTATAGATAAGAAATAATTAAATGCGAATTCTGCATTCAAATTTTTCGTTATTAGCTCATCGATAAATTCCATTGCATAAAATGTTCCAGAAATATTTCAGTGAAATTTTGTCAGAATGCTTTCCATATTAATCACAATGTTTCGAACTAAAATCTAAGCTCTATGTGGTAATGTAATTATTTTATAGGTACTCGAATATAAAATAAATGATATATTTTTTATAATAAAATACGTAATTTTTCACATATTTTGAAAAAGTTTCAGTTAATTTTGAAGATAGTTAAGAACAAAGGTAAGTGCAGTAGTAGTAACAAAGGAAATTAAAATATATTTAGTCTAATTTAGTGTACTGTGTCTGGTGGAAACATGAAATTTTGCTACCAAAAGTTCAGAAAACAACATGCATATTTTTTTTTTTTTTTTTTTTTTTTTTTTTTATGAAGTTATTATTAGGATTTTACGTTTTTCCATCATTCTGTTTTGCTATTGAATAAAAAATTTGTGTATTTATTCAATGTTGTGACTTTTTTAAAGCGGTTCGAACGAAGTAAGATATCTTGAGTTATTTTTATCAATAGGAGACACTTTAGAAGAATAGTTTTCTCCTATTTTTTTTATTTTTATTGTATGATATAACAGCGAAGGCGTAATACCTGAATGAATTCGTTCTACACACGACTCTTCTGCAAACGTTGCTGCCTTAAAAAAATTGTCCAGCCAAAATAAATTTTATTTTGAAAGCTTAAAAGGCGCTAGTAAATGTCACGAAAAATCTATTGTTTAACATTTAACCATTTAAGGTATAGGCTATTCGAATTCTTGCAGCAAAGTAAATTAAAACTGAAAAAGTTTAGCATAAATATTTTATTATCAAAAAGGTACTGGTAGTTCTACTTATAGCAACGGAAAAAAAATAGTAAACTTTATTCAAAAATGACAAAAAAAAGTCTTTGAAAAGTATCCATAAGGTATTATTATTATTATTTATTTATTTATTTATTTATTTATTTTGTATCATCCACATTTCAAAAATTGTGCTTTTTTCACATCTATTTATTTCTGAAGATATTCAGGATAAATATCTGCAGAATTCTTAAACCATCTAAGTTAAAGAATTGGTTATGTACCTTGAACTACTTTGCGTTCGAGTTTTTCTTGCATTCCTGAAATTTTGCTAATGAGATAAGAAACGATCATTTTAATATAATTCACATACTGATCGAATACATTCAAAAAATTTTATGCATGACATTCGATATAATAATATCAGTTACTTTGGTAATAATAGCTAATTTAATTTGTTTGACACTGACATTTTAAAATCTAAAAATCCCCAAATTTAATTCTGAAAACTAAACAAATAATGTGAAAATTAAATGTGTTTTATTTTTTTTTTTTTTAATCTTCACAAGATTATCATAAAATCAATGCACTTCATCATTCGTTCTCTATTTTTTTTTATTGCTTTCCTTGTTAAAATAAAAATAATAATTCATTAGAATTTTAAAGAGTAAGATAAAATAAATCAAGTTTAAATTAAAACATATAATTTAGAAACAAAAAATGATTTTATTTAAAATTGACTAAAAATAAAATATTTTACTGCAATTGTAATGAAACAAGAATAAAAAACTTCAATTTAAATAAATTTATAAATTTCTTAAAAGTGCAACTAATTTATACGTATTGCACTGTAAAAAAAATACGACCAGTCTTCCGGTAGGAATCGGAAAAAAATAGTCGCCCTTATCGTACCGGAAAAATTTACGACATAACTCGGAATAAAATCCGTAAAATCGGAATTAAATCCGTCAAATACCGTTTTATTGACTTTTTTTTTTTTTTTTTTTTTTTTTTTTTTTTTTTTTTACAGATTTTATTCCGAGCTGGGTGGGAAATTTACCGGTACGATAAGGGCAACTATTTTTACAATTCCTACAGGAAAATTGGTCGGATTTTTTTTTAAAGTTTTTATGCTGTAACTACTCAAACTAAATTAAAAATTTCAAGACAAAAATTATGTTTTTTATAACTAAAAAATAAAACGCTCCTTAAAAATGCACACGACTAACTCATAGGCTACTGTTCGTGTACACAACTTTATGTAAAATACTAGTATTTTTAATTTTTTTTCGAATTCAGAAGACTATAGCGATAGTACTATGTTCCAAATAAAACGAAATTCTGTAGTATATACATTTGAACTGAAACTACAACCCAGCTAAAAATGAACTGTAGTTTTTTTACAGAAATGAAGCATTTTTGAAGTTTTTCTTCGGTCAACTGTAGTTTTTTTTTTTTTTTTTTTTTTGTAGTGCAATCTCAACAGTAAAAACACTTCAGTTATTTTCCAGTTGTTGTCAAGTATTTTTTCAACCAAAAAAAAAAAAAAAAAAAAAAAAAAAGTTAGACTTTATGTCTGCAGTAAAACGGTAGTGAATTTGAAGTGATTTTCCAGTCATTAATTCAGAAGAATATTAGGTGATGTATTTCCAGTATAACTTCAGTTACTGAAGAACTTTACAGGTCTTAATTTTTGTAAGTTTGATCATGATAATAATAACTGCAGTTACTCTAAGATTTCTTTGCAACATAATGTTGCATGATTGTGTGATATTTTCTTAAGTTTCAAAAGTGGTTCAAATGTTTTAATTTTTTGATTGTTGCATATGTGATGAAACATACTTGATAATAATTAATATTTTTTCCAAAACTTTTAAGGACTTAATTAAAAGTCACATGGGAGAAAACTTTATGCCTATCCTCATTCTTTTTAAGTGAAAGAAAATATCCTTCTATATATAAAAAAAAGTTTTGGTTTGGAAATGACCAATGAAAATCTGCGTATATATTCCGGGTAGATCGCATTCCAATTTGAATGCTTAAGCATGCCCTTTCATCGTTAATATTAAGAAAAAAACTGTTGCATACAAAAATATGAAAATCAGTGGTATTGTAGAGAAATGTCTGATAAACACGCTAATGCAGACAGTTTTCAAATCGAAGAAATATTTTAAGAGATATTTAATGCTAAAGTTGGACAAAATCGTTCCACTAAAAAAGTTTTATTGGAGCAAAATCTATACATGAGAATTTAATCATTTTTAGATCATTTTATAAGTTATAAGTTCCCGGTGTGCAGATTGCATTTATTTTTCTTATTTGAGGTTTTATTTCTATTTTAAATTCAAATTTTCTGCATTTTGAGAGATATTTTTTTACAAATTTTAGAAAATGTTATTAATTTAAACTGTTGCCAATTGTATAAACAGCGCAAACAATAATGTTTACTTCAAATTAAAAATTTATTTACACGTGACTGTTACAAACAGAAAAAAAAACTAACAATTTAAATTAAAAAATATATTTGCGCGCGATATTTTGAGATAATCTTTTCAACTAATATCGTGAATTCGAAGACAGCGCAAATAATATTTCCTTCTAAAAACAAAAGTATTTTCACGTGAATGCTAATAAGAGAAATAAAACTTTGGTGTAAATTACGTCAGATTTAAAACGATACATTTAAAATGAATTATTTAAAAGAACTATCTTATAGAACTGTTAAAAAATACCGGGAGACAATGACACTGCTTACTTAATTCATTTTACATTAGCTTATTTTCAAATGTTTAACTAATTCTTTTAATTAAACACGAAAACAGCCATTGTATCTCTTAACAGCAACAGATTTGGTCTTAAAAATCCCCAATCCAAGAAAAACGAATAGAAACCCGTTTACAGAGAGATCGCTACTGGTTTTTTTTATTCAATATTTTTAAAGCCGATCAAATTAGCGTGCTTTTTGGATTTTGGTGTGCCTGAACGGGAGTTGGCGAGCATAGCTCGTAGGGGGTACAAAATCAATCAACATTTTTGTTTATTGTTAAAATCTAAGACTTATATTTGGAGCACAGCAACCATAAAAATACAGCATATCTTCCAATTATTGATCTATAGCTAATTTCTAAAGTGTTATAGCTTTAGATATATAATTCTAATTTTAAAATATTTAAAATGAGATAAGTATTCGTTTAGTACCTTTGAGACAATGAATGAATTTCTGAGTTATGAAAATTAACTTTTTACAGAGTGTCTTCCAATAAGTAATATTTGGGGAAATTTACTCATGCGTTTGTCATGCAAAATAAAATAAAATAAAATAGTAATTATTATTTTATGTTTATATTTACCTGATACTGGTGCAACATTAAAATTTATGAATTTTACTCATTTTGTATATGTTTGAACTAATCTAGGTTTAAGTGGTCTCAAGACTCATAAAATTGAAAAAAAGAAAAAAAAAAGACAATTTTCAACATTTAATATCTTAAAATGTATATGATTTTAAAACTCATTTTTTATTGGGATAAAAGATATACAAGTATGTTCTTTCATTTTATGTATTTAAAAAATTGCAAGATACAGAATTAACATTTACAGGGGGATCTAAACTGTCCTAAATTTGACGAGCAGAAAATTGGTATAACAGCTTATACGCACGATAACAAAATAAATATTGCATCTAGCGTGTTAATTTTGGTGCCTTCAGATTGTAAGAATTACCCTGAAACTAAAAAAGAAATTGTATTTAAAGGATTTTTATATTTTTAATACAAAATTTTATTTAGCTAATGCAAAATTTTGAAAATTTCAACAGTATAACCATCTAAAAAAATATTTTTAATAAAAAGAAAATTTTAGGTTCCGTTTATACAGACTAACATGAAACATATGTTTTGAAAATTTCATGAAAAAATATTCAGAAGTTTGTGAGATACCAAGCGCGTTATCCCCAAAAACTTCATTCGGAGAAAAATTACTTCAAAGATTCGGAAACGCCGCTTCAGCTATTGAGCGGGTATAATTCTAAAAGCCATAACTTCTATTCTAATTGGAATTTCAAAGAAACAATTATATCAAAATGTTCAGAAAAGATGGGAGTATAATGTCTAAAAAATTTAAATTTTGAAAATTTTGGAGCTTTTAGTCCTGAGACCACTTAATTCAAATCACATCCAAACACACACCCTTTCGGCTTTATTGTTTACTAAAATTCCCAAAATTCAAAACTGAATGATTAGGCGAATTTTGATTATAGAAGAACATTTTTATTTTTTAAATTTATTTTACACGCTAGTCTCTGAAAGTTTTTGCAATTATAGACCGAGACTGTATAACAAAGTATTTTCTTTACCGAATTTATATAGTAAAATTGAAAAAAAATTGCTATAAATTATTGATTTTTTTAACAAACTCTTGAATATATCAATCAGTGGATACGTATATTAATACTTTATACATAAATATTTTATAAATAACTGAAAGGTTTGCAAAATTTTTGATTTTTTTTTTTTTTTTTTTTTTTTTTTTTAACCTGTTGAATATATTGTTTATAGCATTTTTAATGCAAAATCCAATTTTCTCTGGAAAAATCTCGCCTTGATTGGTGATTTTTCTAAATATGTGTGTGATATGTTGGATGTAGTCTTCGGCCGCGAAGTACTTGGACAAAGTGTACTGAAAGGAATAAATGGATCCAGCAAGCAGGTACTGGATCCTAATATCATTTCAGATATACAAAGCCATGTAGCCTCTAGGTTCAACATCAATGTAGCCCTGGTGCAGGATTGAATTCGTAACAAGTTGAATACTGCGTGTAAGGCAAAAATAGCCTGCAAAAAGTTGCAATAAATTATTTTTTAATTTAAATGTATGCTGTGTAACATATGTATATTTTGTTCGTTTTTTTAAATATGCTCAGTTCATTTGTATAAGATACAATTTCTAGGAGTCAAAAATATGCAGGTAAGATTAGTTTTTGTAAATTTTAACATGCTTCTAAAAAAGTATGTTCATTAATAAGATTTCATTTGTAGTAAAAAGAATAATATAAATCATAAAGAATGTTACCACTATATATAAAATATTAAAACACTTAACTGTGAGATACAGTTATAAAATATAACTATAATTTAATAAAATCAAAGTAGAAAATTCAACATAGCAACCGTTTCTTTCCGGTGTCAGTTTCTCAGTAAAACGCCAAGGCTGACGTCACGAATAACAGTGTCTATTCTGACTCAATGTTTTCATAGAAGAAAAGTACAGCTCCGCTGCACCTCAACTCCACCCAAGCGCAGACTGTTTACAACGTGATCTTGGTGTCTCGGCAATACAGGCGGCTAGATATAGCTGTTAGCATTGCTCTGATTGGCTCTTCAGATCAAGTTTTTCTGACAGGAAAGATGTGATGTTTGCATATCTAACGGTAAGCTTCAAAAGTCACGTGACGCGACGATGTTTGTATAATGATGTGTGCTTGATATCTAACGGTAAATCAAGTCGCTAAATTAAATTTAAAAGTGTTGTAAACGAATTTATTGTTTATTGTAATTGAGAAAGTTTTGTGAAATTTCTTCATCCAAAATTCTAGTGCATTGGCGCAACAATAAAATTTATCTTTTGAGGGTTACAAAGCTTTTATTTTAAAAGAAGTCACCTCGTTTATGTGCTGGCATTAAACAAAATCTTTTACCAAACAGTTTGATGTTGACTCTAATAATAATTGAATTTGAAAAGGTACAGAATAGCTCTTAATTTAATCAGAAGATGTGTAAATATAAGGGCTATAACATAATGATCATTTTCTCAGTTATTACTGTGAGACAAGTCCTATATTAACAACTCGATACATGTATCAAGTGATTGTTGTTGTAGCGTGCGTATTATAACTAATTATTATCAAACTTGGGAGTCTAAAATGTTTCTGACTTTCACCCACGATGATACTGTTATTATTTATGCGAATTTTAATAATACTGGAAGCTCATATAAGTTTGTGAAAAAATTTTTGCACATTTCATGTGTTTGTAATTTTAATGAAATATATTAGTTTTTATTTTAGCTTTGCTTTATTTAGTTGTTGCTTTTTTGTAATATTAATCTATTTTAAGTTTTAATCTGGAATGATTGCAGTCTTTCTAACTATAAAGTATTTTTATTTATTATAAGGTAAGGTGGGTGTAGTATCGGAGAAATTTGTAAAACATAATAAAAGTATTGTTTCTAATTTTCACATAAACAAAGAAAATAGAAACAATACTTAACAATAGAAAAATACCTAATAATAATAATAATATATATATAAAATTTGTGTTGTTTTGTAACGTGGTTATATATATATATCTACTTTTTGTTTTTGATTCACCAATAGTCAGTTCTCTCTCTCCCCTCCCCCTGACAAGAATTGTGCTTTTTTTATGCATATGTACAATACGGATTACACGCACTTGCAAATTAGCAGTACTCTACTATATTTCTATTTAAATAATAAAAACTTTGAGAAAAAGGAAGTTTATTCCAATTTAACGTTATATAGTAAAAGTCTAATGAGATAAGAGAATCTTTACTCTCTTTTACATACAGAAATTTATTATGCTTCCTATGCTTATTTTATGGACGAGTAAATTTGATTACTGAAAGGAAATTGCTATAACAATGTGAATGATAGCTATCAATTTTAAATTAAATGTTTTTTATACTTGAAAAAAAAATTACTGTTTGCAAGCCTATATTGCACTTTATTGTTCACAAACTTTATGAATTTTCTTTCTGATACATCTTTTAATTCATTTTATTACACATTATTTATTACTACAGTTTATACATTACAATGAATTTAGCAGGTGCTCTTATCCAAGGTGTAGCAAAAAGTTCAAGACTGGCGTCACAGATTTTTTTTTTTTTTCCAGATTATTTTATCATAGAACCTTTATTTTGCTTTAATAATGTTTAGCTCTTTATTACTTAACGCAAAAACTTAAGAGTATTATTAATAAAAACGAATAAAATGAATAAAGACATTACAGGTAAGTGATTGTTTGATTAATTAATGCTTCAATTGTAAAATATTTTACCTGGCAGAATACTTTCTACCCCTGAAGTAGGGGAAGACGGGGTACAATGAAACATTACTTGTAAAATCAGTCAAATTTGTCACAGAGCATTGAAGTTTATGTATATGTTATACAACTATGTGTTCCAATTACTAATGTGATTTGGATACATTCACACTTCTACAACAGTAGCAATAGAAGATTATTGCTTTTACACCATTAAAAGTAACTTTCTTTCCAAAAAGTAATTTTGTTTCTTGTTCCTTGTTGTTATATGTAATAATTATTTTTTCTATTCATTGTAATCTTTGGGTTGTTGTCTTCATACCTCCAAAACCAAAATAAAATAAATATTAGAAGTTTGAAAATAAATTTTTACTTAGTAACCTCAGTGTGGGGTACAATGGAACACTTGCAGATGGGATACAATGAAACATGTTTTATTTAGGGATGCACCGAATAGTGATTTTGGCTGAATACCGAATATTCAGCTTCTTGAATACTTTTATATTTCAAAATTTAAAGGCATTAAAATGTTACATTTTAAAACAATTTTACATAATATTTAAAACAGAAACTTTTATTCTAATAAACAAGAGCTTTTTCAAGTAAACTTTATGCTGAAAAAAAATCTGCTTTGAGTTATTTAAGAAGAGGATAGTTATAAAAAAAATTTAATTAGTCAAATTTTAAATTTCATGGCTTATTCTGAGAATTAAAACAAATGAATAAAATTTTCTTAAATTCCAAAACAAACATTTTAAAATCAATGAGAAATTGTGAAAAAATTGTATAGGATCATATATTATTTGTTTGTCAGGAAGAGACAAAAGTAAATAAATACAATCGATTCAAATTTTATATGGTGGCAACTTAGCAAGAATAACTGTTCTACTCCCTTTGATTAAGCAAGGAAATTTTTTTAATTCATCCTAGATCGGTCTCTGGAGTGGGCTATCATTTTCAGAGATTCTAAACGTTGTTCTTAAAATCTTAGCAAGAAACAAATTTTTTACTGGAAAATGTTCAGGAACTTGCATTTGTACATAATTAATTCCTATGAAAATACTCATGATTGGTTAATTTTCTTAAATAATACTTAATAAACAGCAAATAAATAATGTAAAAACATCCTCTTTTATTTAAATATGATTCTGTTTTTAATTATTCTGAATATCTTTATAAGTTGACTTTTAAATGTAGAAGTTGTAAAGATTTTCAAAATTATGTTTTCAAAGTTTTTTTTTTAATTTTCGGTTCGGCCGAATATTTCGATATTCAGCATGCCAAATAGTTTGCTATTTGGCCAGGCCGAATATTCGGCATACCGATTAGTTTGATATTCGGCCAAACCGAATATTCGATAACATGGCCGAATACCGAATATTCGGTGCATCCCTAGTTTTATTACAGTAATAAAAGTAATAAATAGAATATATTAGAAGTAAGAGTAGGAAAACAGAAAAAAAAGAGTTTTGTTCTAATCAGGCCAGTGAAAGTGCTGTTGTCAAGCAATTAAAAAATAGAAAAAGGGAAAAAGCTGTGAAGGGATTGTTTTCAAAACAAACTCTGCCTGCTACAGACTCTGATGAAGATTACGATGATCCAGATTTTTTTCCCCAGCTCCAGCTGATCATCAAGGTGCTAAGAATGAGATATCCACACACAACAGGTATGGCACAAGCAGTACCCATATTAATGGAAATTTAAGGATATATATACCGTTGGAGAAATCATACATTTAAATGAAGTCAAATGTTAAGTACTTGATATAAAGACTCCAACCTAGTTTTAAATTTGTGCGTTCTTCAGAAACTTACATTTTTTAAGAAATCTCATTGTGTTAAAACTACCACCCTCCAATTCCTTCAGGAGCAACTGAAAGAAAAGTGGAAATGCTAATTTTTGAAACTGACTTGAGCCAATTTAATATAAAATGAAAGGTATTTCTTAAATTAATAGAATTTTCTTATTTTTATCAAGTTCCTTTTTTGTATTTTATTAATCAAGTTTTGTTTTTGTATTTATCTCATTGTTCATAAAATAAACTATACTGAGTGAAAATTGCTTCCATCTTTTGGAGCGTTTCATTGTACCCCTGCATATGGGGTACAATGAAACACTGTAAGACATTTATTTTTGTTATTTTTCAAGCATAAAGATATTGTTTAGAACCTAATAAAAATTTATTTAGATGGGGAAAATACAAGATTAAAAGTATGCATTAATTATATTTTTGTGCATGCAAAATTGTAGATAGGGGAAAAAAATAGTAAATTTTGTTTCATTGTACCCAGTCTTCCCCTATCTGTTGCAGACACTTGGAGAATTTTCTGCTACTAGGCTCTTATCCAAAAATCTATAATCAAACTTTTTCAGTTTTCCAGTAAAGGTGGAAGAGCTTTGAGAAAATGTCAAATTTGGTATTTTGAACCAAATTTCTGAATGAGAGGGAAAAAACTGCTGCCATAAAACTACAATTACTTACAACACAAAATGTAATCTCTCTATTCTAAAAAAAAATAACTACCGCTGTCACCGCCGCCGCCGGTTTTGATTTTTTTGTGACCGGAGGCCTTTCTTCGTTAATATTAACAAAAATAATGCATACAAAAATATGAAAATCGGTGGTTTTATACAGAAATGTTTGATAAACACGCTGATGTAGACAGTGTTCAAATCGAAGAATTATTTTAAGAGTTATTTAATGCTAAAGTTCGACAAAATCGTTCCACTAAAAAAGTTTTATAGCAGCAAAAACTATACATGGCAGAGTAATCATTTTTAGATCATTTTATGCGTTAGAATTTGCCGGAGTGCAGATTGCATTAATTTTTTTATTTTGACTCATTTTTTCAGGTTTTATTTCTATTTTAAATTCAAATTTTCAGCATTTCTAAAGATATTTTTTACAGATTTCAGAAAATTGTACTAATTTAAACTGTTGCCAACTGCATAATAAGCGCAAGCAATAATGTTTGCTT
Organism: Maratus speciosus; assembly: GCA_963932465.1. Taxonomy (NCBI): domain Eukaryota; kingdom Metazoa; phylum Arthropoda; class Arachnida; order Araneae; family Salticidae; genus Maratus; species Maratus speciosus. The sequence goes on along the minus strand of OZ010795.1, from coordinate 409,524,288 downwards.
CAAATTAAAAATTTATTTACACGTGACTATTATAAACAGGAAAAAAAACTTTCAAATTAGAATTAAATAATTACGTATAAAAAGCAGGAACTTATTAGAAATTACGTCATAAAAAGTATACACGTGAATTTTAAAAGAGAAAGGATATTGTAAAATAATAAATTCATTAACATGCGTTAGAAGTCTTAGGAGAAATTACGTCATATTTACGTCACATTATAGTTATTACATAAAATGAACACAAAATAATATTGCAAAAAAGTTTAAATTTAGAAATTGCGCTAGACATTTATTTGATATTTTGAGAATTAATTTAAAATGTCTCATTTAAAAGAACTTTCTTTTCGCTTTGTTAAAAAATACCAGGAGACAAAGACTCTCTTTACTTAATTCCTTTTATATTAGCTTATTTTGAAATGTTGTTACACGTGTATACGTCATCAAGTTATTTTTATTTTGACGTTTTATTTGTGTTTTTATTAATGTTGTACGAATTTATTTGTTCTTTCGTTATTTAAAATAAAAATTATGTCAATTTGTATAATTTGGCGAGTGGTTTGGCGATATATATAATTTGGCGAAATGGGTCGACAGGATAATCAAGTAGTACCGCAGCGGATTTGGCGTTAAAATTCCCCAATCAAAGAGAAATGAATAGAAATTCGTTTATAGGGAGATCGCCACTGTTTTTTAAATTATAATTCAATCTTTTGAAATCTTTTTAAAGCCGATCAAATTAGCGTGCATTTAGAGTCTGCGGTGTCTGGACGGGGGTTGGCGAGCGTAGCTCGTAGGGGGTCGAGCCCCCTAGTTTATCTAAAAAGAACTGTTGACTGATGAATTTTATTCAATAATCATGCCTACAGCATCATGCTTTTAGGTTTAAAAATAAGTCAAAGTTTTTTTTTTTTTTTGAGAAACTGTTTTAAATTTATTATACAGGCATCCCCCGACTTATGTAAGTAATGTGTTCCGTAAACTTTTCCGTAAGTCAAATTTTACGTAAGTTGAATTTGTAAATTCCTTAGGTAAAATTTCGTCAGAAACTGCAATAATTATTATATATATACATTATTTACACAGTATTTTATAAATAAAGTAGCATGCAACAGTATTTACTTGGATATAAACTATAAAAGTATGAAAAAATATAAAAACAAATTAAAAGAACACTTTTCAAATAAAAAGTATTGTGGAATATGTGATTTATCAATTTAACATGGATGAATTAATTTATATCAATTTTGAATCTACATCAAACGAACAGCTCTGAAGCTGGAGGAAAAAATACACTCATTCCTCTTCTCCAAGGTTTCGTTATGGTTTGAATTCAGCTAACAAAATTGTAATGGTTAAACAGTTTTTTTTTTTTTTTTTTGAGGGGGGCTCATTTTAATCAGGTTTGTTTTGTTAAAGATTTGATTGTAAATCCCAATAAAAATATAATTATATCTAACACAGTAGAAGATCTTTATAACGCAAACCTAAAAATGCAAGGTTGTACGTTATATAGAGTTTTGCGTTATATGGATCACATTTCACACATCATTAAATTTACCCTTATAAATATGTCTAAAACATATGAAAGTACTGTGGAGTATGTTTATACTGCATTCCTTGTTATCAGAAGTTGTGCAGATTATAAATTTTTGCATAATATTGATCATTCCACACATTGTTAAATATACTTTATAAACATGGTCCAGATATATCAGGACCCAAATCATTCATTATATTACTCATTTTCAAAAATGTTTAGTGTAATAATAGCAATATTTTTCATTAAAAAGTTCTAATTTAAGGAGATAAAGTTGAATTAATGTATCAAATGTAATTTTCTAGAAAGTAGCAATTATTTACAATGTGGGAATTCAGGTGCTTTTAAACCCTTTGCACTCCGTATAAATTTGAGTATGGGCTACCAGCAACTCCGTGTCATTACACAAATGTTTTATTAGGTCGTCACCATTTTTTTAAAAGAAGTGTCCTTCAAGTACACAATTTTAAAAATGCTCTGATTAAATGAGGCAAATTTTATTTTCCTTTGTTACTGGTGCCAAAAACAAATTTTGCAAGGAAAGATGATGTTGCTGCAGCGGCAACAACAGAGTTTTTCACTTACCTTACCATGTCGCCGCAGCGGCGACAACGGAGTGCAAAGGGTTAGTTGAAAAATTCATTGTTTACATCAGAGAAGTTGTGCATTATATAGAGAATTGCATTATAAAGATCTTCTACTGTATATAAAGCTATATTATTGTTGTGATGTTTATCTGCATATTTTATTTATAAAACAGTTATCAAAAGTATGCAAATGCATATCAAGCACCTTAGTATGCTCATAAATGTAATTTTCGAGATTTCTTACGCAAGTGCGAATTTACGTAAGTCGAGAGATGCCTGTATAAGCACTATTATTTACATCTGTTGAATACTAAATTTTTCGTACAAAATAAAGTAATGTATTTTAGGGCTGCATTTACCTGTAGTGCTGCATCAATTGATAAAGTATATAAACATGCTAGCTGCTACTTTATGCTATGTGATTCCCACTGTACTGTTATATGAATATTGTCCATAAGAAAATCTTTTTTTAAAATATTGCATAATTTTCACTATTTGTACACGTAATAATTCAAAATTTTCCTTCATTTTAGGATTCTGTACTTAAAAAGTAAAAACAGAACAATAAGATTACTCGTGTGTCTGTCACAGCCATTTTACACATAAACTATGGAACGGGGGAAGTAATAAAAGCTATTGACCCACATATTTACAGATTATTAAACATTCACAAATATATTTAGGAAAATTGTAGAGGGCCTAATTAAGCTACTTGAAGAAAAAAAAAAAATCTTTCCTCTGTATATCGTGTGAAAGATTTCGTAATGTTGAACTCAAAAATACATTTCTTTTAATTTTAGGTATTATAGTTGCAGAGATATCGTCGAAAATGTAGTGCAAAAATATGTCCCCCCCCCCCCAGTTCTATTTCCAAAACTACTCAAACTAAAATTATGAAAAAATTAGAGATAGTACAAGTTAACTTAAACCTTTCAGGAAAATTATAGCGATTACCCTGTCACATAGTTTTTGAGAAAAGCGCATTTTTCCTATTTTATAATTAATATAGTATCTTCTAAAAATATTTGCGTATTAACAATTTACATTCCTCTTATTAAAAAGAAGTAATTGGACTTGCCCCATTCCTCCCCACTACCTTCTTTTATGTTAAACTTCTTGTATAAAAAAAAATGCTGCTTTTAGGCTTAGTTTAAATTATGGATTACTATGGAAAATGTTAAAACGTGGGTGTGGAAATTACAATTAAAAGTAGCCTATAGATAAGAGTGTGTGTCCATGTGGCCTAAGTCAATCTATGGTTCTTTATCTCAGAACCTTGTCAATATATTTGTTTATTTTATTTACATATATAAAAACAAAGTATAAAAATTACAAACTGCATCAAAAAATGATGGGGTTAAACATACAATAAAAATATAGGAAAAAGAGTGCAGCATGGCTACCAATATCAAAATTTAGAAAAGTACCCTCAGGGGGCAAAGTGGGGGGAGGGACATCAAAGGTGCATAACATCAGTAATTGGTCACAGGCCTTTCCAATGATATGTCACATGAGAGATCTTGGCTAAATTTAGAAAAGTGCCTCCTTGTGGGGGGAGGGGTACAGGAATAGCATAACATGATTAAGTGGCCACAGGTCTTTCTAGCTATATGTCAAATGACTGGACGGGTGTCGGCAAAATTTAGAAAAATGCTTCCCAGGGCAAAGGAAGGGAGGAGCACAGTAGGTGCTTAATGTGAATAAGCAGTCACAGGGCTTTCTAATGATATATCATATGAGGGGTGTCGGCAAAAGTTAGGAAAATGTTCCGCCAGGTGGCTAACTATCATGCCTCCTGGAATACAATTCCCCCTTTTTGAAATTTCATATATTATAAATAATATTTATTGGAGAGTTCCGTAAAAAAATTATAAAAACGCTACGGTTTCAAAAAAGTTTGAAAAGTACCCCTCCACCTGTGGGAGCCAAATTGGGGTAGGGGAAAGAAAGGTTTGTAATATGAAAGAGTGGTCCGATGGCTTTTCAATGATATATAACATGATCAAAAAATTTTTTGAAAATTGCTCCCCCACCCCTCCCCAGAATTCATGCAGTCCCCACATTTAAATTTTTATATTTAATAAATAACATTTATCGGATGGCTCGTCAAAAAACCACATCTAAAATGATATTTATTGTAGAAATCGCTACATTTTATAAATTTGTTCGCTCCTCCCAAAATTCAACTCTGGAGGGAGGGTTCATAATATGAAAGAGTTCCCAAAGAGATTCGATTATACGTCACAGAAGGGGTTCGGTAAAAGTTTGAAAATTGTACACACCATGGGTCCAGTCGTATGCCCCCAAATTCACCCACCTCCCTCTTTGCTCTATAGTTGGAACCCTGGGGGGGTACTTTTCTAACTTTTGCCAACATTCCTCACGTGATATATCATTGGAAGGCTCTGTGCCACTATTTCATATTATACACCTCCTGTGCCCCCTCCCCCTCCACTTTGGCCACACAAGTTGGCACTTTTCTAAGTTTAGCCGACACCCCCATGTGATGTATCATTGAAAAACCCTGTGACCACTTATTCATATTATGCACATCCCTTGTCCCCCCTCCAGGAGGGTACGTTTAATGTATTCAAGTACGGGGTCTTCTAATAGTGAAAAAATTATGGAATTCATCTCAAATGGCGTAGAAAAATCAATAAAAAATATTGATCCCATTTACCATCATTTTAGTTCCTGTTTTTGCCATCACTGGTGCTTTTAATTCTTATTTCTTGGGCCATTTTGCTGCTAATTGCCAGAAAATTCTATTTTTTTATGCTTCAACCCCCTTTTATATCTGCCTATAACCTTTTTATATCTGCTTGTGCCTTTTCAACTTTTTGCAACCAGAGGTCGCTGTCACATGACTTTTCCACTATTGCGGCTCAATTATAGCCTCCCTTCGGTTTGTTGTTTTTTATTCCATCTCCTTTTAGTTGCCATGTATTTACTAAAAAAGCATGTAAAAACAATGATTTTAATAATCGATTGGAGAACATTTTGTTTGTAGATTCTCGGAAGTAATTGATGACTGTATCGATTGTGTTTTTTACAGCGATTTTTTTAGATTGGTAAATTTTCGAATCTACTGAAACTAAAATTATGAAATAATTAGTGGTTGTAGAAATTTATTTAAACTAGCAGGAAAACTGTAGCAATTACCCCAGCTCACATAGTTTGAGAAAATCTCATTTTTCCATTACACACAAATTTCACTTTGTGGGTGTTCAGCAAGGAAGTTGAGGGGCACTTGAGGTACTTATCATGGAAGTATAAAAGGATTGTTGATAATGAGTTCCAAAAAAAATTGCTAGTAATTAGCCAAGATATTAACCTTTAAGGGGTTAAGGTTAATGTCAGACGAACGTCTATTTGCACGCTTTTTGTCTCAACATGTAACAGAAACACCTGTTAGAGAAGGCATTTCTGTTACATGTTAAGACAAAAAGTGTGCAAATAGACATTCGTCTCACATTAGCTTTAAGACAAAAATGGTTTGGGCATACATAAAGACACGAATCACATACTCTATGCGACATCAGCTTTTAAAACCTAGGTAACATTTTTAAATGATATATTCGTGTAATGCAATGCCCAGTAGTAATATACAAGAAATAAACATCAAATTGTTAAAAACAAACTAATTTAGGTACTTTTTGGTTAGCCGGGCACCAGTGTTATGTATACATATCTATATGCAAACACATATATATATACATATACAAATATATATGTGTGTATATATATATGTGTACATATATAACACTGGTGCCCGGCTAACCGAAAAGTACCCTAATTTAATTAGAATTAATCACGTAATTACTTTGGGATTCGTGACCAGTTTGCATTGAGTGGCACTTTCAATACGCCACCTGGGTCTTTAAAGGTTAATTAACAACCTATCTGGAAAAAAAGCAGAACAGACAAAGGCGGCATTGCAACTTTCTTTCAAAGTGCACTTAGCACAGTGCCAAGTTTAAACTTTGAACAAGGTCAATTAATATATTTACAGAACCCTCCGTGCACAAGTAATACTCACACTTGACAGATTATTAAAAAAAGTTTTACTTACATAGGCAATACTTTCTTAGAAGTACAATCTAATGCACGGCTGAAATGGCAGTGTGCACAAGACTGTCCCACTGAGTTATTGCCTTTATTGATGCTTCACACTATTTCTACCAGTGTCAAGTGACACCTTTTTAAAGTTTGGATTCATGATTATTTTGCTTGTAGTTTTTTACTGTAATAAGCATAAAAAAATCTTCAATGTATTAAAAATGATTTGTAATTGTTTCAATCTAAAAATTACAAATGGAAAACTGTAAATTGAAATCTTTTATAAGGCGTCATTTGACACTGGTAGGAATAGTGTTAAGCACACACTGTCTTTGCTCCTTGCTGTCTCTCATCATCTTCAATTATTATGTGTTGAAATAGATTTTTCTGTCACGCCTTCCTTTTGTGACAACTCTCTATAGTAATGAAAGCTTCTTGTCTGTGAGGTACACATCCTCCACTTTTTGAGCTGAATATTTCCAGTTTTTCTTTTTTTTTAGATACAATTACAGAAGAGCAAGAAATAAAAATTATCAAGGTGCAAATTTATAGAACAAAATCAAAACAATAAATAATATGTAGTATTTAGGTGCCTACTACTGAAATTAATAAAGAAAATCTTCTAAGTGCCCTTTTCCACACCACCTTACATCAAGACCAGAAAACTATTCAATGATGTTTATTAAGGCTCGGTCTTGAATGTTTGAGGTAGGGCACACAGGCGCGTTTTTTTTTATGTGGTATCGCCAGTAGCCATAATCCAAAAAAAAAAAAAAAAAAAAAAAAAAAAAAATCTGGAACGTAGGAAAAAACAGTGTTAATCCAATAACATAAGGGCAATATTACGGCTCTTATGGAACACAATTCCTCATGAATCGATACACGGTAGATTCAGTGCCATAACTGGGGAGGGACCCGGTTGCCAGAATGAAAGGCGAAGAAAGCGCCAAATGAAGATTGTTGTTTGATACAAAACTGTATATACCATAATTTCCGGCTTATAATCCATGGCAGCACATAATCCGCATATGGAATTGTTCTTTTCACCGGAAAAAAGTTAGCAGAAAATCTGCACCGTCCACCAAGAGTACCAAGTGCACATAAGCAGCCAGATTAAGCTATTGCATGGTGCTGCCATCTATTTGAAAAATATCAAACCAAACTAAGAACATGCTAAAATTATCCTTTTTTTTTTTTAAGTGAAAAAAAAAAAAAAATCTGCGGCTGCCGATTATCCGTATTGCAAAAATGTTCCCTGTTTTGGCAGATTATCCATGGATTATAGGCCGGAAATTACGGTATATATATAGGAAATTAGGATAAAAATGTTTTGCAGCCAGAAATTCCAAATGAAAGACTAACCAAAAGTAAAAGAGACTTTTAAAAGAATTTGCAACCAAAATAAAAAAAGAAAGCACTAACCTGGTTAAAATTCAACCTTAGCTATTCTAAGAAAAAGAAAAAAAAAACATTTAAATGCAAGTGAGAAATTAAAAAAAAAAAATGCTTCCATAGGTTTAACATTACCAGTTTCTTCGCATGACTAGTGTAATCTCACGCGAAAACACTCGTATGCTAATAATGTTAAACATATAAGAGCAACCTTTTTGAGAATTCTCTCTTGAATTTTAATATTTAAATTTTTTTTTTTATGATACCTGACATTGTGTGTTTATACTTTTATGATTTTTGTTGCATATTTTTCACATGAAGACACAAATATAAATTTCAGAACCAGTTTAAATTTATTCTTTATTACCTTTCAAATCTAATTAAGAAATTCAAGATATATAACAGTGCTTACTGTACTAGCAAATAAAGAAAAACTACTGAACTCCATGTCAATGACATATTTATATTTCGTGAGGTACGATTTTACGGTAGTTAATGTGTACAGAAAATAGGAAAGCAGACAAACATTGTATTTTAATAAAAATGAAATCTAAAATGAGTACAAATGGAAAAAAATAAGATAATCTATTCAAAAGTTATCATAAATATACATTTATCTACATCAGATGAATCTCAAATCTATATTGAAGTTAATAAAAGGAAATTATATGGCCTGCAGCCAGATTAGTAGCCCCAGAACATGAACATCCTCCTCCCCCCCCCCCCCAAAAAAAAAAAAAAAACTGAGAAGGATCCTTTTGTGTATACTTAAAAGTAACGCATTATAGGCTAAAATCTCTCTTGGAAAAAGAAAAAAGGCTCTGGCTATGGCCAAAAATTATAGAATATTAAGATGTTTGCAGTAAGCATATTATTTTATTTGAAAAAAAAAAAAACTGAAATTTAATCTTACAAATTAAATTAATTTAAATCAGATTGATAAGATATTTTAGATTCAACAATTGGCAATTCAAGCACTCGAATACAACATTTGGTGTAAAAAAGATGCAAGTCCTCGCTTTAAGAAAATCTCACTCAAGCACAATTACATGTATTACATGTATTTTTAACTTGTTCCTAAATATTTTTTTCTTCTTTTTTTTACAATTTCATCTTACATTAATGTTTTGTGCTATAATGACAGGTAAGAATAATTCAAATTTAAACATATATAACTTGAACAAGTTTTATAATAAATGATACAATTATTATAAGCAAAATCACTTATATCATTAAAACAAAAATATGTATGCTAAAAATGATAACAGTACTACACTAATGATCTTACAAAGACTTTTTATACTAGTTTCATATACATAAATCGATAACATTCTCAAAATCAATAATGGTAAAATACTATTTTCGCAAAACAAAAAATATTTTAAATATCGCCTACTTTCAAAACAGATTTTAGTATTGCAATAAAGCTATAACAATTACTCAAAGTTATGTGTTTAAACTATACCCTCATTCAGTTAGATAGCATAATTGTTTGTTCAATAGTAGGTACCTATCTATACACTGCTTTTAAAATAACATGTTAATGAAAAATCTATTTATTATTTGAAAATTTGATATGCTTGAAATTCTTAGGCCATGAGGCTAGGGATCCTGTCCCTAATCAGCTATTACTACATCAAAATTGATAACAAAATTAGTTTAATTTATTAAAAGTATACTTGCCCCCCCCCCCCCCAAAAAAAAAGGAAAGTTATGCCATTTTAATAATAAACAAATAAGACATTTGATAATAGACAGAAATAGAGGGCAAGTCCATCTGCCATATAACCCTTGATTACAAGGTATAATAATTTTTTTTATGTAATATAAATTGCTCGTCTTACTACCTGACTTAAGAAATTGCAAAGTGTGGTGGGTTTCAAGAAGAAATTGATAGCGAAGAGGGGGGGGGGGGGTCTGATTACGATAATGCATTAAACTTATACGCATTTTACTGTTAAATTATTTTAATCAAGTAATTACATTGGTATGTTTTTCATTTACTTTTTCGTTAGTGATAGAGAGATAGTATGCTGTCTAATACTTAATACAATGCCTATTTAAAAGTTCCTTTTGATACAATGCTTTTTTGTAAATTATTACAAGCATATTCATAACTATAATACTGTATAATTTAAAAATAAATATAACAAACAGTTTTATTTCGTGCATGCACGGCTAACAAGAAACGCCTTTACCTTTTTTCACATTTTGAAGATTCACGATCAAGCAATAACAACACAAACGAAAACTTATTTTATCTTTAAACCGCTAGCGCATGCGCGTTGCATGATTTAATCGAGCAAACATTCTAGACATTAAAAATCAGTATGGTCACGATATGTTAATCAGAAGAACCAATCAGAACAATGCTAACCGCTATACCTAAGCGCCTGTCTCGGCAATTTAGCGGTGAAATGTTCTATTTGAGCGTTAATTTGTATTCTTATTATTCTTCTTATCAGTATTACACTTGCGACTTTTATTAATCTTTAATCGAATAGCAGCAAGTTTTTTTTTCATTTTTAATTTGTGCACTGCAAATAAAGGCGTCTTAAATTAAGATACATATGTGACTGAAAAAGAATTTCAGACACTTAAGTGTCTGAATCTGAAAATTCAGTCACAATAGATGTCTTAATTTAAAACACCTAAGTGTCTTACTATGATCATAGTGTACACGAACTGATAAAAGTGTCTAAAAAATCTGCAAGTGTCTAATTTTAAGACACTTTGTAACTCCGCTCCGCATTCACCAGGGGGCACTCTCAGTTGCGCATGCGTCTTCCTTTCGAACTCGATGTTCGTTTGTAATTCAAACTGAATGCTTGTTTTTATGTACGCGTACATTTTAACTAATAATTTATTTTGACTTGATTGTTTTTTGTGGAATGTGAAGTTCCGGGATTTAATTTATATCGACATAGTGGTACTCCGTATTAATATTTATCTATAAAACTAATACAGTGTTCTTCATCTCGTCAAATTTGTAAAGAGAACTGTTGTCTGGCGGGCTATGTTTTCAGGATGGAAATTTTCCATCCTTTTAACAGAGCTAGCCGGATGTGCAAGGGGATTTTATTTTTTAAATATCCAAGTCTGCCTAACTGACGGATACTAACGTAGCCTCCAATCCGGACGTTCTCTGGGCGAATGTGCTTTTGGAATAATCAGACCTTTTCCCAGGTAAGTGGTGTCTTAACTATGTATTTAAAACTCTCTGTGATTGTTTTCTCTTTAAATGAAGACCTCACACGAGTCTATAGCTTTATTAGTTCCTGAGTTATGCCAAAATATGTTCAAAGCATTTTGCCTATGGTATTTCCATGTTAAAATTTTATTTTGCTAATATTTAAATTTCTACTCTTCAAATCATCTGCAATCATATTTCTGTATTATTTTCTATCCAATGTTATCTTTAAAATAAATTTTGGTGTCTCTGTATGGTGTATATTAGCGGTTACTGAATTTATTAATTTTACACCTTCCTAAGCCTTTTCTTATGTAGCCATTACTTTAAAAATCGCAGTGACATCGCCTGTTGATTGGCTCATACTTCTTAATTACCATCAAGACTACCTTAATAGTATTTTTTGGTGTAATTATTACTCTGAAGTACCCTTTTTAATTATTTATTTACGTATACAATATTTTTATAAGCATTTAATGCGGCAGCATTTGTAATGTTTACATCGATTTTTACATTTCTGATAGATTTATTATGTGTTATGTACTGGAATTCAAAAGCATTTATAGTAAACATTCCTGTTAATAGCTGCTTTTATTTATTATTTATGCTTTTCTTGTCTAATGAAGTTTTCTTCTGCCTCATAGTGTGTACATCATAAATTTTAAAAAAGAATATAGTTCGAACATCCTTCCATTCATTGATTCCCCCATAGATTTAATACAGCGAATTACTTGTGTTCATTTATTTATTTTAAAATGTTTTGACTGATAAAACTCATTAAATCCGGTCATTCTAATTAAAAGATTTCCCTTTGCTATAATTTTAGTGTTTCCGAGTATTTTAGAAATATCCCATTTGCCATACTGAAAATAGTCAACATATAATCTTTTTATGATTCAAAAGTCAAAACCACAGCTTCACATTGTTTGAACGGAAATTGACGTCACTAATGTAGACGTTGAATCAGAAAAAAATTTGTTGATGTCAACAAAGATTTAGAAAAAGGATCTCGCGTTATCTGTAGTCACTTTGTTAAATTTTAATGATTATTTTTAGATTCTTAAATTCATGTAATCATGTACCGTTAACGTAATTGTAAGAATGCGGTAAAAATATACAGATATATTTCATTTGAAATAATTATATAATGTTGATTTTTTGATTACTTTTAGTTAAAAAGTAATTTGAAATTAAAAATGAATAGATTTTTATAAAATATTTATTTGCATATAGCTAGATTTTGCACTTAAAACTGACACGTACATTTATCGAATCATAATACAGGGTTGGACTTTTTCCAGAAGGAGGGCCTGATTAAAGCATGGGCAGACCTTCCACCCCCCCCCCCCCCTACGATTTAACGTGCTCCAAATTCGAAATGGATTTTTTTTAAAGCTTATATTTTAAATGTGTTTCAACATTGTATTGATTATAATCAGCATTTTGAACTTTAAAAGTAGAATTAGATTAAAAACTAAATAAAAAAATAAATACAGTAAAAACTCTCAATCGCGGCCACCTCGCGAATTGAACGCATTTTGGAACGTTGAATTTGCCTGCTATTCGATTGTGTTCGCTTTTATGAGGTAAAAAAAATGTATTTATCTTGAAAAAGGTCAGTGTTCGCTGAAGAAAATTGTCCTATGAAAGTTTTGTTGTAAAATCTCCATAACGGACACTCCTACATAGAGGACACAACTATTTAAGAAGCACATTTTTTATTAACAACATGCACATATTTTATATTTTTTACCTCAGAAAAACAGACACTTCCGAATGGCGAACAAATTCCACGGTTCTAAGGTGCCTACTATTGAGAGGTTTTACTGTATTGTGACAAATATTTTAATTTTTAATCTTATTCTACTCTATAAATTCAAAATATTGATTATAATCAGTACAAAGTCGAAAAAGATTTCAATTATCAGCTTTATGAAAATTGCATACCATATTTTGGAGCCCCTAAAATTAGCCTGTGTGTGTGGGGGGGGGGGGGAGAGTAGGGCAGAATAATGGCCATATACTTTTCCAGGATCAACGTGGTCAAACATGGCTACGTATAATGCTTTAAAAAAATGGCTGCGATTCAGACGTTTGAAGTGTCTAAAATTCAGACGCAAAAAGTGTCTGAAAAAATTCAGACATTTTAAAATGTCTGAAAATTGAACACTCCGTTTCAGACACTTAAGTGTCTGAATTTAAGACATTTCGATTTAGAGTGTGAATAAATAATTTTTTTACTTTGAAAAGGTTTCCGCCCGAATACAAATCATCGGGTTACGTCTAAACCTGTTCCATTCTTAGTGTGAAGTATTGGAAACCAATTCGGTTTGTTACGATTACAATAGTATTAATAAAGAAAAATGAAACGAATATATACTATTAATCAGAATACCATTTTGTATTTTTAATTGTATGCTTGTTTCAGCTAAATTATGTTTGTGTTAAATGTTTATAATGGTAATTAGATGAATGTGACAGTTTACGTGAAAGTAATTTATATCTCTACAAGTAAGTTTATTTTTTTCATTTATATGTTAAATAATTTTGATTTTTAAACAGTTAATATAATTACAGAAAAGCATCCAGTTTGTTATGACGAATCTGATTTCACCAATGAAAATCAATACTAGCCACCACTGAAATAATAATTATAATAAAATTTATTTAAGTTAAGCAGTAATATAGCTACTTGATGTGACAGTGGTGCCTTTTTTTAGAGGGTAGGGGGGGATTTGCACTAGTTATCGGCTAGTGTTTAGTTTAGAAAAAGAAAATGTAAATACAGTTATATTTTAAATATGTATAAAATAAACAATTTTCGACCATATATATATAAATGGGAACTCAAAAGTTTAGACAATTAGATGTAGAACAATATTGGTTCCCACAATATTATAGGAATCGTGCAATAAAAATTTTGTTAGAAATGTGCTTTTTTAAAAATCCATTCAGGGGCAAGGTTTTTATTCGCAAAATGCTGAAATGAATGAATGACACCAGAATTTACAAACAAATTTATTTGTAAACAAGCAAAAACTTTTGTTCACGCACTTTATTAAAGGAAATTTTTCATTCCAATACCCTGGTGTCAATGTGGCATTAGGAATTTAAATTATGTAGTCCAAAAAGGAACCACAGCCCTTAAACAGGTTACAAAGCAAGGTACATTTTACTGATTTTAGAAAAGGTTTAGATACTGTATCCTTCAATAATGGCAGAGAGAGCCTATCAAGTGGTACAACTTATTAACCAAATTTTTTTAAAACAAGACTTGTCAAACAGAACCCTTTCTGTAATTGAAAGTAAGTACAAAAATATCTCTTAATACTAAATATATATTAATTTAATACAGTGCCTATTGGTATATACAAATGAGCAAAGTAACAAGCCATGATATTACAAATGGTTACTATATTCTTTTAAGAAAAAAAAGGACATTTATAGTGTTGACTCCAGACAAAAAGGGCTGCCAGGCAGGAATTAAATAATAAAAGGGCACATTGTCCTCGAAAAGGGCAGTTTGTGTCCTGTTCAAAAAACATATATTGAAGAGATTTGTTCAGAGGCTGCTTCTATCAGTAGTATTAACTTTGTTTTTCACACATTTGGCAGCATGATGAGTTTCCGGATTTGTCCTTGTGGTCGGTCTTACTTATCACCATACTTATCGCCAAAATTTTTAGTTTTGTTTTAATACAACTGCTAGCACGGGATAAATTTTCCATTTTTTTTTTTTTTTTTCCGCGGGACCGATTGATAAATTTAACAATATTTTTCTGGAACTGAATAACTGAATTTACTTTTTTTTTTTTTTACACCATTATTGATTGACAAATTTTATGATTATCAAATTTTATGTGTTGTGACCGGCTGGCAAAATCTGCCGTTTCATCTTTTGACTGATCGCAAAAGTTAATGATTTTTTTCCTGTGCCAGTTGAAAAATTTATGATTTTCCAAGATGAATATATGATTTTGATATTTTTCCTGGCAGTCTATCATCGAATTCCTATTTTTTTCTTGTGGTCAATCAACAAATTTCTTGATTTTTTTTTTCTTAGTGACCAATTGCCATTTTTCACAACTTTATTCTCTCGCCTGATTGACAAAATGTACAATTTTTTCATTTATTGCATGGGATATTGAATGAGCTTAGTACACTACCATGTTACAATACTCGCAAACTAATGTTAAAACCAATGTCACTATCCTTAGGTTTTATTTTAAATGATATTTTTTTGCATAGGTTACTTGACATCATCTTAATTTTGTGGTTTTTTTACTTCGGTGGCTTAAAAAAAAAAAAAAAAAAAAAATCACTTAAGGGGGAAAGTAGCAAATATCTCAAATAAACAAAAAACAGTAAATTGAAACACAATTGAAATTTCGGGCAGGTGGGGGAGGGGGAGGAGCGAAATATGTCTCTTTTTTTTTTTTTTTACCTTTGTATTTCATACCGTTTCAGGTGCGGTTTTTGACGGAGTCCTCAGACACATGCTTCTTATTAAATACAAATATGTAAACGTTATAACACATGATTAAAAATTATAAAGATGAATGGCACGTCGCATTTCGAGGGGGTGGGGGGTTGAGGGAGTGGCACGAACAAAATTAGTGAAACTAGACGATCTGTTTGAAAGTTTAATCTTATAAAACATAACAAAAATTTTTTAAAATCATTGGGAGGGGGGGGGGGGAGCGCATTTTACTCACCCGGGTGGGGGAGGCTTCTCTAAATTTTCATGATACCTGTCATGTCACATATCGTTAGAAAGGCTTTTGTGACTGCTTAATCAAGTTATAAATCTCCGGTGTCAATCTCCCCACTTTGTCCCCTTCCAAGAGGGGGTGGGGCTTTTCTATATTTTGACGACACCCCCCATATGATACATTCTTGGAAAGATCTGTGACCACTTAATCATATTATGCATCTCGGCATCTCGGGTGTTTTGCCCCCCAACCCCAAGGTAGGAACTTTTTTTTAAATTTTGCTGATACCCCTTATGTGATATATTGTACGAAAGGTTTGTGACCGCTTAATCATATTATACATCTCTGGCGTGCATCATCCCACTTCCCCCCCCCCCCCAAGCGCTATTTGCTTTTCACAAGTTTTTGCAGCACCTTCTATATAGTGAAGTAGGCTGCGGGGACCTTGTTTGAGGATCGTTTGAGCGAGATTACCCTTTTTCAAGATTCTGCAGTGCGCGTGCGGCAGCCATGCCTGCTATATGGTGCCATAAGCAGCAGGGACCTGGTTCGACTTTTGTTCGAGTGTGATCGTCTTCTTTAAGAGTTTGCAGCGCGTTCGCAGCACGCCTACTTGCTTCTTTCAACTGCAGGTCATGTGGTATGATACAAAAAACAGATAATTTTAATATTACGTTTTTTAATACCACCTACAAAATTTTTTAAACATTGCTTTTAGAATATGGTTCTTACGCAACCGCATGTAAAACCGTACGTTAATTAATAATGCGTCCATTTAAAAGAAATATGTCCTCAACTTTTGGATTTGTCGAAAATTTTATTTTTAAACTTATAGAAGCAATGCGTTTTCGTGTAGATAATAAACGTATTTGTTAAAATAAGGAAAACTAAATATCTCATCGCTTTTAAACTTTGAGATAGTTTATAACAGATAATAAAAATATTATAAAGTTAGCGTGCATTGAATTTTGTTGAGGTGAAGGGGGCTTTTTTCCTATTTTTTTATCAGCAGTTTTTTTTCATTTTAAATGCGGTTTTTTCACTGAGCCCTCCTTTAAATATTATTTTTTAACCATAATTATTTGAAAGATAGTGATGCCTGATTTCATACCACTTTTTCTACTATTATAAATTTCAATTTCTTCAAACTCATTTTCCCCATTAAAAAAGGCACGGAGAGGCTTTGAGATAGTTTATAACACATAATATAAATTTATATAGTGAGGGTACATGGAATTTGGATGGGGGGAGGGGGGCAATTTGTCATTTTTCTTCAGATCAGCTGTTTATTGCTTTTTTTCAGTGAGCACTCATATAAATATTATTTTATAACATTAAATATTTGTAAGAGTGCGAAATTCCAGAGGAGGGGAGGGACCCTCCGGGGAGGATTATTGACACAGAATTGTTAAAATTAGGAAAAATTAATTAACCAATCACATTTAAACTTTGACATTTTTTATAACATATATTAAAAATTTTATAAAGCGAGGGTTCGTGTAATTTCCTGGGGAGGGGGAGCTATTTTTTCTTTTTTCTTCAGATCAGCTGTTTATTAAGTATTGAATGCATTTTTAAACTGAGCCCTCATATCAATATTATTTTTTAACCTTAAATATTTGAAAGACTAGGCAATTCCTGGGGGAAGGGGGTGGGGTGCTTTGGAGAGGGTCTATTTTGTAAATTTTGAGTAAACCACTCATGTGGCATATCGTTCGATAGGTCTATGAAAACTTATTCATTTTATACACATCCGATGCTCTTCTCCCCCCCACACTTGCTCCGGGGGCACTTTTCTAAAGTTGAAGGACACCACTCAGTTGACATATGGTTGGATAGGTCTATGAAAACTTATTCATATTATAGACATTTGATGCCCCTCCCCCCTTTGTCTCCCCTAGGGGGCACTTTCTGAAATTTTAAAGATCCCCCCTCATTTGACATATCATTAAATAGGTCATTGGAAACTTATTCATATTATACGGATCCGATGCCTCTCCCTTTTTAAATGCTGTTTTTTGACGGTGTCCTCTTATAAATATTATTAGTGAAATATAAATTTTGAAATAGGGTAATGGATGATTTCGGAGGGGGGGGGGGGCATTCCTAAATGTAATGGTGCTGCCATTTATGTAACTAATTAATAATATTAAATTAGTAATTTTGATTTGTAATTTAAGGATAAAGTGTTTTAAAAGAGATATTAAACAAAACCCTCTGTGTGATCTGCGATCACACCTACCCACTTGTTAATCAGTAGAATTTTGCAATGTTATCCTGTGACAAATTGAATTTCGTGATTTTTCCCAATTTAATTTATTATGCATTTTTTTAACATTAATATTCAATAACTATTATTCAATGGTAATATCCAATTGCCAGTTAATGTGACTTATTTAGCAATTTTTAGCTGCAATCAGTCGAGAAATTTCATATTTGTTTCTGCCACCAACTGAAGAATCTTGTGATTTTTGCCTCACGATTGACTGATGAATTTCATGATTTATTTCTGCAACAGATTGGCAAATTTCACAATATTTTAAAGCAATCGACTGAAGAATTGTTCTATTTTTTTTTCCGAAAATTGACTGGGGAATTTTGTAAATTTTTTCGATGAGTGAATCCTGATTTTTGAAATTTTTTTTCATGCTACGAGTTTTGGAATATTTTATTTCTACTGATTTGGGAAATTTGCGGAAGTATCCTTGGGATCGATTTGGAAATCTCGTGGAATTTTTTTCATATGGTCGATGGATGAATTTCGCCGGTTTTCACCGCGGCTGGTCGAAGAATTTCATCATTTGTCTTACTTTTCGAATTTTTTAAAATTGTAATATTGTTATCATTTTACATTGGACTTTTTAAAGGCTCTCCGATAAATATTATTTGTGATATATATGTCGTAGGCTAATTGAGAAATCCGGCTCTTTGCAAACAGCCTAGGCTCTTTGCAAAGAGACGGGCTAATTGGAGAATCCATCTCCCTTTTTCCAATTAGCCTGATATTTTTCAGGCTTATTGCAAAGAGCCTAAAAAGCGTTAGGCTAATTGAAAAATGACCACTTAATATCCGATCAGGGTGATATTTTTAGCTCACAGGCTATCAAATCCTGAGAGCTTATGTGCCCGCCGATTCTGTATGTACGTGTGTACGTAACGCGATAACACTTGATAGAAAAATCCGATTTGCTTCAATTTTTTTTTCTAGGTTTATTCTGATAAGGTGCTTCCCTGATTAGTTTTTGGGGTTCATTGGTTAAGGATAAAGGGGGAAAAGGTGGGCTATCCCCTCCCCTTAATTTATATAAATGGGTTTTTCATGCAGAAATATTCGATTTGCTCCAAATTTGGTATACCGGTTTATTGTGTTAAGGAGCTTCCCTGATTATATTTGGAAGCTCATTATTTAAGTATAAAGGGGGGAAAGGGGGCCCCCTTAATTTAGATAAATCGGTTTTTCATGATGAATTATTCGATTTGCTCCAAATTTGGTATACCGGTTTATTATGTTCAGGACCTGCCTTGATTAGATTTGGAGGTTCATTAGTTACATATGAAGGGAGGAAATGGGGGCTAACCCCCCCCCGCCCCCCGTAATTTAGATAAATGTTTTTTCATGCAGAAATATGCGATTTGCTATAAATTTGGTATACCGGTTAATTATGTTAAGCAGCTTCCCTGATTACATTTGGAAGATCATTATTATGTATAAAGGGGGGAAAGGGGGCAATTGCCACTCCCCTTAATTTAGATAAATGCGTTTTTCATGTAGAATTATTCGATTAGCTCAAATTTGGTATACTGGTTTATTATGTTAAGGAGATGGCTTGATTAGATTTGGAGGTTCATTAGTTAAGTATAAAGGGGGGGAGGTAGCCCCCCACTTAATTTAGGTAAATGCGTTTTTAATGCAAAATTATTCGATTTGCTCCAAATTTGGTATACATGTTTATTATGTTAAGGAGCTTCCCTGATTAGATTTGGAGGTTCATTAGTTAAGTATAAAGGGAGGAAAGGGGGGGCTAGATCCCCCCCTCTTAATTTAGATAAATGGGTTTTTCATGCAGAGTTATTCGATTCGCTCCAAATTTCGCATACCGGTTAATTATGTTAAGGAGCTGCCTTGATTAGATTTGGAGATTTATTGGTTAAGTATAAAGGAGGGACAGGAGCTAGTGTCCCCTTAATTCAGATAAATCGGTTTTTCATACAAAATTATTCGATTTGCTTCAAATTTGATATACCAATTTATTACAATATGGTTTCCTTCATTTGATTTGGAGGTTCATTGGTTAAGTATAAACGGGGGGAAAGGGGTGCAATTGCATCTCCCCTTAATTAAAATAAATGGGTTTTCATGCAGAATTATCTAATTTAGTTTAATTTTTTTTCTAGGTTCATTATAATAAGGAGCTTTTCTGATTAGATTTGAAAGTTCATTGGTTCAACATAAAGTGAGAAATGGGGAGCTAATACTCCCCCTTAATTTAGAGAAATGCTTTTTCATGCAGAATTATCTGATTTGCTTCAAATTTGGTATACCAGTTTATTATGTTTAGTAGCTTCCCTGATTAAATTTGGAGGTTCTTTGGTTAAGTAGAAAGGGGGGCAACGGGGACTAATCACTTCATTTACTTTTCGAGGGGCATTATTCTTTGAAATAAGAGTATAATATACAATTAGTGCGAATAGCCTGTGAGATCAATGCCATCAGTTTAACTGGGCAATTTCCTTTTTATTAGGTTTATTAACGCATAACCCTACCCAAACCCGAAAAATAAATTTCAACAGACCGTACCCCGATCCGAGCAAGACAAAATAATTTCAGTCTACATGCAACCCGACCCGAACCTGAGAGTTCCATTTGAAAAAAAACCTGAAATCCCGAACCAAATCTGATAACCGTCAAAAATATGCCAAAGATCCATAACCGGATCCGAACAAAACAAATTAGTTTCCGTGGACACGCAACACTACCACAACCTAAAAATTCCATTCGAAGTCAACCTGAAACCCGTCCCGAACCAAATCTTAACCGACAAAAATATTCCAAAGAACTATAACCCGATGCAAGCCGGACAAAATAATCTCCGTCCACCGGCAACCCAATCCGAACCTGAAAGTTCTAATTGAATTTAATCCGAAAGCTGGTTGTGGGTGGTTTTCGGGTTGACTTCAAATGGAATCTTCAAGTTCGGATCCGGTTGAAAAAAATTAAACTAAATTAGATAATTCTGCATGAAAACATATTTATCTAAATTAATGGGATTGGCAATTGCCCCCCTTTCCCCCCTTTTATACTTAACCAATGAACCTCCAAATCAAATGAAGGAAGCCATATCGTAATAAAATGATATATCAAATTTTAAGCAAATCGAATAATTCTGTATGAAAAACCCATTTATCTAAATTAAGGGGACACTAGCCCCTGTCCCTCCTTTATACTTAACCAATAAATCTCCAAATCTAATCAAGGCAGTTCCTTAACATAATAAACCGGTATACGAAATTTGGAGCAAATCGAATAACTCTGCATGAAAAACCCATTTATCTAAATTAAGGGGGGGGGGGTCTAGCCCCTCCTTTCCTCCCTTTATACTTAACTAATGAACTTCCAAATCTAATCTGGGAAGCTCCTTAACATAATACACCGGTATACGAAATTTGGAGCAGATCGAATAAGTCTGCATGAAAAACCGATTTATCTAAATTAAGGGGGGTAGCCCCCCTTTCCCCCCTTTATACTTAAATAATGAGCTTCCAAATGTAATCAGGGACGCTCCTTAACACAATAAACCGGTATACCCAATTTGGAACAAATCGAATATTTCTGCATGAAAAATCCATTTATATAAATTAAGGGGGGGGGGGGTAGCCTACCTTTTCCCCCTTTATCCTTAACCAATGAACCCCAAAAACTAATGAGGGAAGCACCTCATCAGAATGAACCTAGAAAAAAAATTGAAGCAAATCGGATATTTCTATCAAGAGTTATCGCGTTACGTACATACAGAATCGGCGGGAACATAAGCTCTCAGGCTTTGATAGCCTGTGAGCTAAAAATATCACCCTGATCGGATAATAAGTGGTCATTTTTCAATTAGCCTAACGCTTTTTAGGCTGTTTGCAATAAGCCTGAACAATATCAGGCTAAATGGAAAAAGGGAGATGGATACTCCAATAAGCCTGGCTCTTTGCAAACAGCCTAGACTGTTTGCAAAGAGCCGGATTTCTCAATTAGCCTACGACATATATAAAAATTTCATGTGGGGGAGTGCGACCCCCACTTTTCTAAATTTTGAAGTCACCCCTCATGTGAGATATTGTTGGAAAGGCCTGTGCGCACTTATTCATGTTACGCACATCCGACTTTCGTCCCCCCACTTTGCCCACCTAGGGGGCACTTCTCTAAATTTTGCCAACAATTCTCGTGTGATATATCGCTGGAAAGGCCTGTGACCACTTATTCATGTTATGTGACTCTGGTTTCTCTACCTCCACTTTGCCCTCCCCCGAAGGGGCGCTTTTCTAAATTTTGCAGTCACTCCTCATGGGATATATCGTTGGAAAGGCCTGTGACCACTTATTCCTGCTATGCACATCTGGTGTCTCTCTCCCCACTTTACCCCTCATCCCCCCGAGGGTGCTCTTCTCTTAATTTACCAACACCCCTCGTGGGACATATCGCTGGAAAGGCCTGTGACCACTTATTCATGTTATGCACATCCGGCTTTCCTCCCCCCCCACTTAGGGGGCACTTTTCTAAATTTTACCATCATGCCTTGTGACATATTGCTGGAAAGGTCTGTGATCACTTATTCATGTTATGTGCCTTCGGATTACGTCCCGAAATTTTTCATTTGGTCACAGAAGGAAATTATCAAGAAATTCGAGAGGGGGGCACTTTTCAAAATTTTGTAGTCACCCGTCATGTGACATATCGCTGGTAAGGCCTGTGACCACTCATTCATGTTATGTGTCTCCGGTTTACCTCCCGAAATTTTTCATTTGGTCAC